>OZ034979.1:14603475-15190975 GCA_964030785.1 Siderastrea siderea
CGTTTCAGAGTTATCTTTTGAATTGGAAAAAGGGCTATGGCATTATATCTAACTTATGGAGTGCAAACGTTGCAATCTTTTAATAAACTGGTGCGTTCTTTACTTTGTACCTGTAACATACTTTTTCACTTTTGTGATAACTTTGTACCTAGAGTTGCAGCTGATTGGGTTATAGCTGTAAACAGGAAATTCCACACGTTCTAATGGGCACATGCTATATTAGTTAACGCAGTAATGTAGTAGTTTTGATGTGAAGTTCCACCTGGGAAGAAGTCCACGTGCTCGTCCAGTGGCGGTAAGTGTCGTGATTCTGTTGGATAAGAATCTGCACTACCCACATTAGCTAAGTATATCGATTGCAGTCAGTTCAAAAAGCGGAAAACTAGATAAATGAGGGAACCATTTTGTTAGTCGATTCAGTAGTATCTTCTGCAAGCAAGGAAAGCCGGTACTCCCCTTTTCTGGAGAGAATATTATCATTGGAGGTGATTTTAATTGTCCTCTGACTTCTTCAGATAAACTAGGTGGTAGACCGGTCCATTGCAAACAAAACGTTATTGACGAAATCGTGAAACTCTCATCGCTGTACTCATTATCCGACGTGTGGCGTGAAAAAATGGTGACAAACAGGGTTTTTCATGGCGAGATAAAGCGCTGAAGGTGCAATGTCGTCTTGATTATGTTTTAATGTCAAAAAGCCTTTTGAACATTTCCAAAGAATGCGTGTTAATATTCGCTCCTAACACTGATCACTCGGCTGTTGTAACGCTGGTTCAATCGGAAGAGCTTTCCAGAAAACCAGGACCAGGGTTCTGGAAGTTCAAATCGTCCCTTTTAGAGGACAATGAGTATGTAAATGGCATTCGTAAATGTATTGTGTCTGCAAAGGATAAATATAAGGACATTGAAGACTGTGGGTTAAAATGGGATCTCATCAAAATGGAATTACGCAGTTTCTCTATTGCCTATGCTAAAAGAAAGGCGTCAAAGCAGAGATCGCGTGAGAAAGATCTTCAAAACCAATTGAATGCATTGCTGGCTAATTCACAGAAATAATCCTCATTACCTTCACGAGTTACATAAGTTGCAAGCTGAATTGAACAAAATCATGGAGCACAAAATTAAAGGAACGATCTTAAGAAGTAAGGTCAGATGGCATGAAAAAGGAGAAAAAAACTCAAGATACTTTCTAAACCTAGAAAACCGTGCCGCCTGTAAGAAAAAAGTAACCAAGCTTTTGCTAGAGGATAGTACGGAAACAAATGACCCGGATCTAATTCTTATGAAACAAGAAGAGTTTTTCTCGAATTTATATAAGTCGCAAGGCCCCTCTGCAAAAAATTCAAACTGTGGTATTTTCTTTAATAGCACAAATATGACCACTTTGTCAGAGGAAATGTCCAATAGTTGTGAAGGCAAAATCGCCAGTGATGAATGTTTATTGGCTCTGAAGGAGTTTGAAAACGGCAAATCTCCCGGCTCGGATGGTTTTACGGCTGAATTTTCAAATTCTTTTGGAAAGAGCTTAGTGAAAAACTAACTTCCAGCCTTAACCATGCTTTTGAGAAGGGTGAACTTTCAATTTGTCAAAGAAGAGGAATAATTTCCCTTCTCCCAAAAAAGAGCAAACCTACCAACAATTTAAACAACCTACGCCCGATTTCACTGTTAAACACAGACTATAAAACTGCTACCAAAGTCTTGGCAAGAAGATTGGAAAGGGTTCTTCCTTTCATTATTAACCCAGATCAAACCGGGTATATCAAAGGGAGATATATATGTGAAAACATCAGGTTAATTAGCGATCTGATTGACTACACCAAGCAAAAAAATATTCCAGGTATTGCCATCTTTCTTGATTTCCGCAAAGCGTTCGACTCCGTGGAATGGGTTTACATCGCAAAGGTTCTTGATGTGTTCAAGTTCGGGGAAGATTTCAAGCGTTGGTTTTTTATACTGATATATCCAGTTGCGTCATAAACAACGGCTTCGCGTCACCTTTTTTTAAGCTCAAGCGTGGCGTGAGACAGGGCTGTCCACTGTCTGGGTTATTTTTTGTTTTAGCTATTGAATTGCTTGCACTTGCAATAAAAAATGACCCTCTGATACAAGGTATCTGTGTGGGCAAAGAAGAAATTAAATTAACACAGTGCGCCGATGATACGACGGTTTTCGTTAAAAATACAACTTCCGTGGAGGCGCTACTTCGCCTTCTCGAAGTGTTCCGGCCTAGAAATTAATACACACAAGTCTGAAGCGTTATGGTTAGGCTCGTGGAAGGAACGTCTTGACAAACCGTTTGCCTTTAAGTGGCCTACTGATTCTGTTTACGCCCTTGGGATTCATTTTTCAAATGACGCTAATCTCGTGCATAAACTAAACTTTCATGGCAAATTGGAAAAACTTGAAAAAATCCTTAACAGCTGGAGAAGAAGAAAGCTAACTCTCTATGGAAAGATTAACATTATTAAAACTCTCGGTTTATCAAAGCTTATTTTCAGCGCTTCAGTTCTGCCCATTCCTGAAAACTTCGCTCAAGAAGTAAACAAATTAACATTTAAGTTCCTGTGGGACGCCAAGCCCGCTAAAATTAAGAAATCCACCATCACTGGACTGAAAGAGAAAGGTGGACTAAAAATGATAGATTTCGATCATGTGAACAAAGCTCTAAAGTGTGCTTGGATCAACAGGTTTACCAATGGTAATAAGGGAGCGTGGAAAATAATACCAGATAATACAACTGCGCATCTAGGAGGCTTCTCTTTCCTTCTTCAGTGCAACTACAAAGTCAAGGATCTCGATGTGAAAAATGTACCGCTTTTTTACGAAAGGTGCTTAAATATTGGGAGGAGGTTACATGCTTGGCGGGCAAGGCTGATTTTAATCCAAACGAAACATTCATCTGGAACAACAGACGCATTAAAATCAACAATAAAACTCTATTTTTTCCAGCGTGGTACCACAAAGGAATCTACAAAATTAAAGATCTAATAAGTGATAACGGTAAATTTCTCCCTTTTGACGTTTTTTGTCGTACGTTTGATGTTAAAGCTTGTTTTACAACATACTACGGTCTATGTAATTTAATCCGCAAAATTGGAATGCTATCTCCAAAGAATCCCATGGCGTTTTAGAATTAATTTCAAATTGGCGTACTAACAACTCGAACTTAACCACTGCAGATCTGCTGCGTGTTATCGCAGATAATAAATTTGTGCCTCCTTCAGCCGAGCAAAAAATTCTTAATTCAGGTGTATCTAAAGATAACTTATCAAAAGTATATCTTCTACCATGGAGTATAACAAAGGAAATTAAATTGTGCATGTTTCAGTTTAAAATTATTCATAACGCAGTGTTCACAAAGGACAAGCTTTTCAAAGCAAATATTTTACAGGATGACAAATGTTTTCACTGCAAAAACAAAGCAAAAACACTTTTGCATTTGCTTGTCCACTGTCCGCATACAGTGGCTTTTTGGGATGATTTTCGGAAATGGTGGCGCAAAAATACCCATATTGTACTGAACCTTACACCTACTATGGTGTTATATGGTGTGATAAATAACTCAAGGTTCTGCACGCTGCTCAATTTGGCCCTGTTAGTTGCCAAGTTCTACACATACCGATGCAGTCTAGACGATACGCCTCTATACTTCCCTGTGTTTGAAACAGAATTACGTGAAAAAGCAAGGATTGAGAAAGATATTGCTACGAGAAATGGTAATCTAAAGCATTTCAAGATTAAATGGGAACCTCTGATACGCAGCAAACTTATTGCAGATGTCGATATTTGAGAGACCTTTGACCCGCTTTGCAATTTATATAGTTATTTATTTGGATGTTTTTATTTGTCTATTTTTTTATTTAATGTATTTGCTTTATACGTCTGTTGATTTTTTATCTACTGGTTCTATTTGTAAAGATGTGTATAGTACTCTTGTAATTGCTTATCTATTGTATTGTAAATTTTTTTTGTGTTCTTTAATAAATAACATTAAAAAAAAAAGGAAAGCCGGTGCTAAGGTGTAAGAAAGCTCTTCAGTGTTTCATACGACAGATGCTTTGAAAGTCTCAGTTAATGAAGGCATGCCAACAGTCAAGCAATAGCTATCAGCCAAGGCCTCCGTTTTCTCTCAGGAGCTGTAATGTATACTTCTGCAGTCCGAGGAAAGATGCCATTACACTCGTATGAATTAAGCTGTTCACAGCAACCTTTGTATGCCGCTAAAACGTAAAGGATGCACTTCGGAGATCGAAATCGTCGTAAAGCGGATGAATTAAGCTGTCTACAGTAACTTTTGGAAAACTGAGCTTTCCACTGACTCAATCTAGAAAGTGCGTTTTATGTCGATACAGCGCTAAGACTTACGGAATGTACTACAGACACCGAAGTCATAATTAAACAGGTGATTTCAGCTGTTCCTGGCAAACTTTGGAAAATCCAGTGTTCCAGTGACCCATTATAGACAAAAGGGGTTTTGCGTCTTACCGGACCAAACTTGCAAAATGGGTGGAAATCACCATAAGACTGGTTATATGAGCAGCTTACGGGAACTTTCAGGAAACCAAGTTTCAAAGTGACCTATAATGGAGAAAATGCGCTTTGGTTTCTATACCGCTAAAACGTGGAGGAGGCACTACGGACATCGAAATCACCGTGAAACAGGTAAATTAAGCTGTTCACAGTAACGTTTGGAAAATCGAGTTTTTTAGTGACTCAGTCTACAAAGTGCGTTTTATGTCGATACTGTGCTAAAACTTACAAAATGTACTACAGACATCGAAGTCGTCATAAAATAGGTGATTTTAGCTGTTCCCGACAAGTTTTGGAAATAAAGTTTTCCAGTAAGCCATAATGGTGAAAATGCATTTTCCTTTGTATGTTTGAGCAGTTTAGGGCAACTTTCAGAAAATCAAGGATGACAGTGACCCATAATGGCGAAAATGCATTTTCCTTTGTGGAGGTCGAAATCTGCGTAAAGCTGTTCACAAGTAACTTTTGGAAAATTGAGCTTTCCAGTGACTCAATCTAGCAAAGTACGTTTTATGTCGATACAGTGCTAAAACTCACAGAATGTACTACAGACATCGAAGTGGCCACAAAACAGGTGATTTCAGTTGTTCCCGACAACTTTTGGAAAATCAAGTTTTCCGGTGACCCATAATGGAGAAAATGCATTTATCTTTTCTATGCTGCTAAAAACGTAAAGGATGCACCTCGGAGATCGAAATCTTCCTAAAGCGGATGAATAAAGCTGTTCACAGTAACTTTTGGAAAATTGAATTTTCCAGTGACTCAATCTACAAACGGCGTTTTATGTCGATACAGCGCTAAAACTTACAGAATGTACTACAGACATCGAAGTCATCATAAGACAGGTGATTTCAGCTGTTCCCAGCAACTTTTGGAAGATCAAAGTTTCCAGTGACCCATAATAGACAAAATGTGTTTTGCGTCTTTCTGGACCAAACTTGCAAAATGTACTACAGGATGGAAATCACCATAAGACTGGTTATATGAGCAGCTTACGGGAACTTTCAGGAAACCAAGTTTCAAAGTGACCTATAATGGAGAAAATGCGCTTTGGTTTCTATACCGCTAAAGCTTGCAGGAGGCACTACGGACATCGAAATCATCGTAAAACGGGTGAAGTAAGCTGTTCACATTAACTTTTGGAAAACCGAGTTTTTTAGTGACTCAGTCTACAAAGTGCGTTTTATGTCGATACTGTGCAAAAACTTACAAAATGTACTACAGACATCGAAGTCGTCCTAAAACAGGTGATTTTAGCTTTTCCCGACAAGTTTTGAAAATCAAGTTTTCCAGTAAGCCATAATGGTGAAAATGCATTTTCCTTTGTATGTTTGAGCAGTTTAGGGCAACTTTCAGAAAATCAAGGATGACAGTGGCCCATAATGGCGAAAATGCATTTTCCTTTGTATGCCGCTAAAACGTGAAGGATACATTACGGAGATTGAAATATTCGTAAGGCAGAAGAATAAAGATGTTTGTAGTAACTTTTGGAAAAGTGAGTTTTCCAGTGACTCAATCTAGAAAGTGCATTTTATGTCGATACAGCGCTAAAACTTATAGAATGTACTACAGACATCGAAGGCATCACAAAACAGGTGATTTCAGCTGTTCCCGGCAACTTTTGGAAAATCGAGTGGTCCAGTGACCCATAATAGACAAAATGCGTTTTGCTTCTTACCGGACCAAACTTGCAAAATGTGCTACACGGATGGAAAGCACCATAAAACCAGTTACTTGATCAGATTACGGTAACTTTCAGAAAATCAAGCTTCTCAGTGAAAATCAAGTTTTCGAGTGACCCATAATGGAAAAGAAATGCATTTTCCTTCGTTTGCCGCTAAAACGTAGAGGATGCATTACGGAATTTGAAGTCTTCGTAAAGCTGATGAATTAAGCTGTTCACAGTAACTTTTGGAAAATTGAGCTTTCCACTGACTCAATCTAGAAAGTGCATTTTATGTCGATACAGCGCTAAAACTAGAATGTACTACAGACATCGAAGGCATCACAAAACAGGTGATCTCAGCTGTTCCCGGCAACTTTTGGAAAATCGAGTTTTCGAGTGACGCATAATAGACAAAATGTGTTTTGCGTCTTACCGGACCAAACTTGCAAAATGTACTACACGGATGGAAATCACCATAAGACCGGTTACTTTAGCAGCTTACGGGAACTTTCAGGAAATCAAGTTTCGCAGTGACCCATGATGGAGAAAATGCACTTTCGTTTCTATACCGGTAAAACTTGGATGCACCACGGAAATCGAAATCATCGTAAAACGGGTCAATTGAGCTATTCAGGGTAACTTTTGGAAAATCGAGCTTTTCAGTGACTCAGACTAGAAAGTACGTTTTATGTCGATACAGCACTAAAATTTGCAGAATGTACTACAGACATCGAAGTCATCATAAAACAGGTGATTTCAGCTGTTCGCGGTAAATTTTGGTAAATCAAGTTTTCCAGTCACCAATGTCAGCCGTGTGACAACTTTGAATGACTGATCAGAAACAGTTTTCGTTTACGCACGCGTGAGTTTTGACACATGACATTGTCATTTGCATAATTTATGTAACAGCGGGTGTGGTCTTGCTTTTTAAAAAAGCTGGGTTTCCTGAAGTGACAAAAGAAAACTGTGTGATTTTAAAATGGGCGTAATAGTGGTAATTGAACTTCGCGTCGTGCAATTTTGGTCTGAAATCATACTTGTAATTTCAAATCGAACTCGCGCAGCGCGGTTGTTCGATTTTCAAATTACGCGGATGATTTCAGAACAAATTGCAGTCTACTCAGTTCAATTACCATTATAAATCATCTCTTGCATGATATTCCCGACGTCCGTAGTACACTGTGCAAGTTTTAGCATAGTACCGACATAAAACCCACTATCTAGATTATGTATCACTAAAAAACTCGATTTTCGAAAAGTTATTGTGAACAGCTCAATTCACCCGTTTTACGATGATTTCGATATAAATAGTGCACCCTCCACGTTTTAGCTGCATACAAAGGAAAATGCATTTTCTCCATCAAGGGTCACTGGGAAACTTGATTTTCTGAAAGTTGCCGTAAACTGCTCAAATCGGTGTTTTCCTTCCGTGTAGTACATTCTGCAAGTTTTGTCCGGTAAGACGCAAAACGCTCATGCTGTGGTCAGTTATAAGACAGGAAGCCATGAACTTCATAATGGTGTCTTCGATGTCTGTAGCACTTTCTGTACGTTTTAGCGCTGTATCGACATAAAAAAAAACAATTTCCAAAAGTTACTGTGAACAGCTTACGAAGATTTCAGTCTCCGTAATGTATCCTTCACGTTTTAGCGGCATACAGAGGAAAACGCATTTCCTCCATTATGGGTTCAGTCGAACCTCGATTATCCGGACATCGATTATCCGGACTTTTCGATTATCCGGATTTTTTCTCTGGTCCCGTTTTTTTCATGAATATTAATGACCTTAGATGTTAAAAACTTTAGGAGGTAAAAAAATTCAGAAATTATGTTAAAAGTCAGGAAAATTGCGTTTAAAACAGCGCATTACACGCTCCGCTTTCGAAAGATCGAGCGCTCGGAGACAAAGAGAGACAAGAAGCATTCTAATGCGTTGAGCGTGGGTTATGTAAACACACGAGACGATCATAACTCAAAACGACAACATGTCTACGAAGCGAAAGCGATCTGTTCTCTCGATAAAAGATAAACAAATAATTATTTCACGTTTAGATAAAGGAGAAAAAGGAACAAATTTAGCGCCTGAATTTGGTATCAGCAAGCAACAGATCTCTGATATACGCAAGAACAAGGACAAGATCCTGAAATTCACCGACAACATCGAGACAAGCGAAGGATTGAAACGAAAGTCGCTGAAGCTTGCAAATGACGAGCGGTTGGATCAGGCCTTGTACACCTGGTTTATTCAGCAGAGGTCAACTGGAACACCAATTTCAGGACCGCTTCTTCAGGAGAAAGCGAAACATTTCTCTATGCAGTTAAATGGCGAGTCAGCTGATCATGAAAGCTTTAAGGCATCAACTGGATGGTTAGACAAATTCAAAAATCGGCATGGCATAAGGAACCTCAGCATTCAAGGCGAGAAACTTTCAGCAGCAGAAGAAACTGTTGAACCCTTTTTACAAAAACTGAACAAAGTAATCGAGGAAAGAGGGCTGATACCGGAACAAATCTACAACGCGGACGAAACTGGACTGTTGTGGAAATGTTTACCGCAAAGAACTCTCGTCTCATGTCGCGAGAAATCCGCTCCTGGATTAAAAAAAAGCCAAAGATCGTTTAACTGTTCTAGGTTGCACGAATGCTACAGGAACTCATAAACTAAAACCTGTTCTGATTGGGAACTCTGCGAAGCCAAGATGCTTCAAAAATGTAAACATGGATGCGCTCCCTGTTACCTACAAATCGCAAAGAAATGCCTGGATGAATTCGGAGATTTTTGCCGAGTGGTTTACGAAAGAATTCGTGCCAGCAGTTAAACGCCATCAGCGTTTGCAGAACATCCATTCCCCCGAAAAGCTCTGTTGCTGATAGACAATTGTTCTGCACATCCCGATGAACTCAGCAGCTGTGATGGTTCTGTAACATGCATGTTTCTTCCTCCGAACACTACCTCTCTCATTCAGCCGATGGATCAAGGAGTCTTGCAAGCGATGAAGAATCGATACAAGAGAAAGCTTCTCCAGAAAGTTATT
This sequence comes from Siderastrea siderea, assembly GCA_964030785.1. NCBI lineage: Eukaryota > Metazoa > Cnidaria > Anthozoa > Scleractinia > Rhizangiidae > Siderastrea > Siderastrea siderea. The sequence continues at coordinate 14,612,710 of OZ034979.1, forward strand.
TGCGCTCAAGACCTCGATCACACACAGAGCATTAAGGACATTGTAAAGCTTCACACAGTGAAGGATGCACTTTACATGGTTTGCGACGCTTGGAATGAAGCAAGCCCAGAATCCATCCGCAAGGCTTACAACAAACTTAAAATCCACTCTGACAACAGCCAGCCAAATTCAGAGCCTGAAGAACAGCATTCTGCCGAGTCAATGGTTGAAATGCTTCAACATGTCCAGCAAGTTGGAAATGAAGATTCGCTAAATGCTCACGACTTGGAAGACTGGCTCAATCTAGACAATGAGCTCCCAACTACGGAACAGATGTCAGACGAACAGATTTTAGCGACTGTAACCGGACTTTCCAATGAAAATGAAAGTAGCGATGAGGAAGATGATGGTCAGGAGGAGAAACAAGTTTCCAATTCAGAGGCAGCAGAATGTTTTAAAAAATGCTTGTCCTGGATGGAAGGACAGAACAGTGTTGACCCTGTTCAAGTTATGCAACTTCGCCGTATGATGGACTTCGCCATGCGATCTCGTTATAAGACTTTAAAGCAAACTAGTATGTTTCAGTTTTTTAGAAGCGATGAATAGGTTCTCATTTATAAACACTGAACGTGATAGACCTTCACACATGTATTTGCAGTCATTGAAGCAAACTTTTAGAATTAAAAATGTGTTATCTTTATTTCTTTTGTTTACATTGTCTCATTAATATTCATATTTTCGATTATCCGGACTCTCGATTATCCGGACTATTTACCCTAGTCCCACCGAGTCCGGATAATCGAGGTTCGACTACTGGAAAGCTTGATTTTCCAAAGGTTGTCAGGAACAGCTGAAATCACCTGTTTTATGATGACTTCGATGTCTGTAGTACATTCTTAAAATTTTAGCGCCGTATCGACATAAAACGCACTTTCTAGATTTAGCCACTGGAAAACTCAATTTTCCAAAAGTTACTGTGAACAACTTAATTCATCCTCATAAAGAAGATTTCAGTCTCCGTAATGCTTTCTTCACGTTTTAGCGGCATACAAAGGAAAATGCATTTTCTCCATCATGGGTCACTGAGAAGCTTGATTTACTGAAAGTTGCCCTAAACTCCTCAAATAACCGGTTTTATGATGATTTCCATTCCTGTAGCACATTTTGCAAGTTTGGTCCGGTAAGAGGTAAAAGGCATTTTGTCTATTATGGGTCACTGGAACACTTGATTTTCTAAAAGTTGCCGGGAACAGCTGAAATCACCTTTTTTATGATGACTTCGATGCCTGTAGTACATTCTCTAAGATTTAGCGCTTGATCGACATAAAACGCACTTTCTAGATTATGTGTCAGTAGAAAAGTCGATTTTCCAAAGTTACTGTGAACGGCTCAATTCACCCGTTTTACGATGGTTACGATGTTTCGATCCTTCAAGTTTTAGCGGCATAGAAACGAAAGCGCATTTTCTCCATCATGGGTTACTGGGAAACTTGATTTTTCTGAAAGTTGCCGTAAACTGCTCCTTCCGTGTAGTACATTCTGCAAGTTTTGTCCGGTAAGACGCAAAACGCTCATTTTTTGGTCAGTCATAAGACAGGAAGCCATGGACTTCATAATGGTGTCTTCGATGTCTGTAGTACTTTCTGTACGTTTTAGCGCGATATCGACATAAAAAAACTCAATTGTCTAAAAGTTACTGTGAACAGCTTAATTCATCTGCTTTACGAAGATTTCAGTCTCCGTAATGCATCCTTCACGTTTTAGCGGCATACGAAGGAAAATGCATTTTTCCATTATGGGTCACTGGAAAGCTTGATTTTCCAAAAGTTGTGGGGAACAGCTGAAATCACCTGTTTTATGATGACTTCAATGTCTGTAGTACATTCTTAAAGTTTTAGCGCTGTATGGACATAAAACGTACTTTCTAGACTGAGTCACTGGAAAACTCAATTTTCCAAAAGTTACTGTGAACACCTCAAATTATCCGCTTTACGAAGATTTTAGTCTCCGTAATGCATCCTTCACGTTTTAGCGGCCTACAAAGGAAAATGCATCTTCTCCATTATGGGTCACTGGGAAACTTGATTTTCTGAAAGTTGTCGTAAGCTGCTCAAGTAACTGGTTTTATGGTGATTTCCATCCGTGTAGTAGATCCTGCAAGTTTGGTTCGGTATGACACAAAACGTATTTTGTCTATTATGGGTCCCTGGAAAACTCGATTTTCCAAAAGTTGTCGGGAACAGCTGAAATCACCTGTTTTATGATACCTTCAACGACTGTAGTTTATTCTGTAAGTTTAAGCGCTGTATCGACATAAAACGCACTTTCTAGATTGAGTCTCTGGAAAACTCGATTTTCCAAAAGTTACTGTGAACAGTTTAATTCATTGGAATTACTAAGATTTCGATCTTCGTAGTGCATCCTATATGTTTTAGCGGCATACAAAGGAAGGTGAATTGTCTCCAGTATGGGTCACTGGGAAACTTGGTTTCCTGAAAGTTGCCGTAAACTGCTGAAGTCACCAGTTTTGTGGTGATTTCCATCCGTGTAGTGCATTCTGCAAGTTTTGTCGGGTACGACGCAAAACGCATTTTGTCTATCATGAGTCACTTGAAAACTCGATTGTCCAAAAGTTGCCGGGAACAGCTGAAATCACCGGTTTTCCTGAAAGTTACCGTAAACAGCTCAAAGCTTATGTTTTATGATGATTTTGACGTCTGTAGTACACTTTCCAAGTTTGAGGGCTGTATCGAGATAAAACGCATTTTCCACAACATGAGTCACTGGAAAAACAAATATTATATGCAGCCCTACAATGTCATTTTATATCGAGCCATTTTATTGGTTATTTAGTTGTAACACGTGTCACGTCAGTTGTTTGGATGGAGCAGGGATTGGCGGATCACCTTGGAGTCTCCAATCAGATGCAAGTAGGCGGGCTCACTGTTATTATTTAGATTGCTGGCGCTGTTAATTTCGGTCTTCTTACCATTCAGCGTCAACGCCATCTCCTAAATTAACTTTCAAGCTTTTAAGGCAAGTATACTCATCAGATTGTTATTTTTTGTTTCTCTGTTGGAAGCCTGGGATTTATGTTTTTGTTTGACGTTACTTTATGGGTAAGCTCGTGTCTTAATTCTGGGCCATTCTCTTATCCAAGTTTATAACGCGTTCACACGATAACGAGTATACTACCAAAAACCGCGTATACTACCAAAAAATACCAAAATTGCAGTCAGGATGTGAGCTAGTATAAACCATGGACTTTCTGGCGCTGACTGTGAACTGTAAAACAACGTTTACAATCAAAACTTGAAAAAAGGACGTTTCGACCGAAGATTTCGGCCTTCTTCGGTTTGAAAAAGGCAAACTGAAAAGCAACGGCTTATACAACGGTTCACATTTCGCGCGTGCGTGGCTGACTAGCGCAACAAAACACGCGAACGCTGCGCGAGACTACGAACATCAAGCAAGCGACTTGTAAATGTCTGGGATCTCTATATGTTCGTTCCCCGCATTCTGGTCCCTCTGTGAATGCCACGGTTCGAGAAAAAGCCTCCTATGATAGTCCCGCGCTTTGTCTACAATGGTTGTACGGTTGAAATCCATACTAACATAGAGATCCCAGACATTTACAAGTCGCTTGCTTAATGTTTGTAGTCTCGCACAGCGTTCGCGTGTTTTGTTGCGTTAGTCAGACACGCACGCGCTACATGTTAACCGTTATATAAGCCGTTGCTTTTTTGCCACTTTCAAACCGAAGAAGGCCGAAACTTTTCGGTCGAAACGTCTTTTTTCAAGTTTTGATTGTAAACGTTGTTTTACAATTCACAGTCAGTGCCAGAAAGTCCATGATTTTTAATTATCCATTACGGTTCATTACGGTCCTTTTCGGCTTATTAATTATCCATTATCCATTACGGTTCATTAAGAGTTGTGACTCTCAACGAACAGCCAGACACGTCACAAACAGCAACACCTTGGATGAAGTACAAACATCGTTTGTTGTTCTCAGTTTGTGAAAGGCGTAACCGAAAGATTATCGGCAACAACGGAGTCAAAGTGGGTTTTAAACCGCTCAACACTTTGCGCACTTGCTTCCCGAGACTAAAGAACAAAGTGACCACATTTCAGTCCAGGTTTGTGATCTTCAAAGTCAATTGCCTCGACTGTGACTTTGTTTACTATGGCGAAGCTGACAGAGCTTTAGCTACGAGAATCATAGAGGACAGAAGAGCAGTCCGTGTTTGCGACAGCAACTCAAAAATTGCTCAACACGCAAACCAGTTTGGCCATAGTATGGATTTCGACCGGTGATAACATCGTAATGACCTTTCTCGTGGAGCAGGTTTAATTGTTTGTCCGAAGGAGGAATTATTACAGCCCGTCGTACCCGATCTAAAAGAGTAGTTAAGAAACGTGAGAGACTGGACTTGGTACTATGATTAACCCTACCCTATCCTAGTAAGTTAGCTTTGTAAGTCATGAGCCCTTGTTCGCGTCCTTCGTAGCTAGTGAGTGAATCAAAGTGTTGTAATCCCACTCTGACGTCTAAGTTGTATATCGATGTCTAATGGCCATTAAACGTTGTGTCGAGTTGGATTGATTGCCGTGGAGTGACTGATTTGAATCTTTCCACGTTCAATAAGTTACCACGTGGGTGTCAAGATGGCTGCCAAGTCTTCGAGTAATCATGGCAGCGAAATGCTTAAACAAGAGGACTTGTCTTCCCAAACAACTTCGCGGAAGGTGCCGACGACCGGAAGGAAGAAGGTCTTATTTGAACGGTTAGTAAACGCTCAATATGTTTTGCAGTCCAATGTTGACGTTAAGCCAGAATTGGTTAATGAGGAACATGCCCAGGAAAGTAGTTCCATTAGACGAAAGGGTAAGTCACTGCAAATGGATCTGGATGATTTGATCCGTGAGAGCTATCTTCAGTTGAGAAATCAGATAGACGCTTTGATCGCAGAAGAGAATATTGAGGAAGAGCTTCGTAGTTGGAAAGGTCTTTTGGATGTCATAGATAAAGCTGTTGATTTCGCCCATGAATACCTAAGTAAGGACAGCAAAGTAGATCAAAGCTCTCAAGAAAGTACATATACTGAAAGTCACCAATCGTCAAACCTGAAACAGCCCAGGATTGAGCTACCTAAGTTCAATGGTGATGTGTTGAAATTCCAAAACTTCTGGGATCAGTTTGAAGCTGCAGTGCACAACAATGATGACTTACCAAACGTTCAAAAGTTTACTTATCTACGTTCAGTGTTGACCAGAAATGCCTCCCAAACTATAGAGTGTTTGAGTTGACAGGAGCAAACTACCAACCAAACTATCAGCACAGGTATGAAAGAAAGCGTCTGATTATGCCATCCTTAGTGAAAGCTGTCATTAAGATGGATGCCAAGTCTAGTATTAGTGCATCTTCACTCCGAGGATTGGTGGATTGGCTTCAACCCAACCTACCTCGCCTGTGAAGGAGACACTTCTTCAGACAGCAGTAGCTAGGTTATCTTTGAATGGAGAGGAAATGACACTTTGTGTTCTTCTAGATTCTGGAAGTCAACGCTCGTACCTACGTAAGAGTATTGCAGAGTCTATTGGCCTGCAAGGTCTCACAGAGTTATTGAGTGTCAAAACACTATGGGGAGAAACCAGTGAAACCAAGAGATTACAAAGAGTGCGATTCTTCTCTTACCGATTGAGGGGGAACCAACAGACGCGGTAGAAATGGAAGTTCTTACCATACCCAAGATCTGCAACCCCCTTGGTTCTGTCAGGTTAAATCTTCAGAACAACCCTCACCTACAAAGTTTAACTATCGCAGATTCCTACCCTCGTAATGCAGTTCAAGTAGATGTTCTCACCGGTGCAGATTACTAATACTCATTTGTAACTACTAATACTCATTTATGATCATTTCTGCAAGTTCAATGCTTTACCGACATAAGACCCATTTTCTAAAATATGAGTCACTGGAAAAGTCCATTTTGCGCACCTTGCCGTGAACACCTATAGTACATTGTATAGGTTTTAGTCCCAAGTCAAGGAAAATGCGTTTTGTCTATTATGGCGCACTGAAAAACACGATTTTCAGAAAGTTGGCGTGAACAGCTATTATCACCTGCCCTTATGATAATTGCGATGGCTTGAAGTTTTAGTAGTATACGACGCAAAACATTTTGTCTGAGATGAGTCAATGGAAGTTTCCAGCGACTCAAAATGTAGAAAATGAGTTTTGAGGTCTGTATCGTGGTATGATAGAATACACTGAGTCACTGGAAACTTGATTTCCTGAAAGTTGCCGTTAACAGCCCAAACCTTCTGTTTTATGATGATTTCGACGTCTGTAGTAAATTCTGCAAGTTTGAAGAGTGTATCGACATAAAACGTATTTTCTACAATATGAGTCAATGGAAAACTCGACTTTTTGAACGTTACCATGAACAACTCAAATCACCTGTTTCATGATCAATTTGAGGTCCGTAAAACATTTTACCAGTTTTCAGCGTGGTATGATACTGAACCACTGGAAAGATGATTTCCTGGAAGTTGCCGTAAACAGCTCAAATCGTCTGTTTTATGATTATTTCCACGTCTGTAGTACATTCTACAAGTTTGAAGGCTCTATCGACGTAAAGCGCAATTTCTACGATATGAGTCATTGGAAAGTCGATTTTCCGCACTTTTCCGTAAAAAGCTCCGATCACTTGTTTCATGATGATTTCGATGTCTGTAGAACGTTCCTTTAGTTTTAGCGGTATAAGCCGCATAACGCATTTAGTCTATTGTGAATCACTTGAAAACTGGGTTTCCTAAACTGCCGTGAACAGCTCAACTCACTGTTTGACGATGATTTCAATGTCTGTATTACATTATCAAAGTTTCAGTCCTGTAACAAGCAACACCCATTTTGTCCATGACGAGTGACTGGAAATCTCGATTTTCCGAAAGTTTCCGGGAACCGCTGAAATAACCTGTTTTATGATGATTTCGATGTCTGTATTACATTCTGCAAGTCTTACTCCTTTAGTACGCAACACACATTTTGTCCATGATGAGTACGTGGAAAACTCGATTTTTGGAAAGTTGCTGTGAACAGTTTAAATTATCTCTTTGTATGATGATTCCGACGTCCGTAGTAAACTGTGCAAGTTTTAGCACTGTACCAAGTTTAAACGCACTATCTAGATTATGACACTGCAAAACTCGATTTTCCAAGTTACTATGAACAGCTCAATTCACAATTCGATTTCCGTAGTGCATCCTCCAAGTCTTAGCAGCATAGAAAGGAAAGCGCATTTTCGCCATTATGGGTCACTGGGAAACTTGATTTTCTGAAAGTTGTCGGGAACAGCTGAAATCACCTGTTTTATGATGATTTTGATGTCTCTATTACATTCTGCAAGTCTTAACCTTGTACGACGCAACACGCATTTTGTCCATGATTAGTAGCTGGACAACTCGATTTTTGGAAAGGTGCTGTGAACAGTTCTTATTACACCCATTTTGAAATCACGGGTGATCCTTGCAATCTGATTGGCTCTCAATGGTGGGATTTATTTACGAATCGCACTATTGTTTTTGCTCTAAATCGCATCCTTTTTTTAGCCAATCAAAATGAAAATGAAATAAACCTAGCCAATCACATTTCATGGCTTACCTGCACTTGCCAATCAGATTGCAGAAAAATATAGGGGAAAACAAGTCATTTGGGGGAAATTTTGCAATATGTTTTGCCCAAATTCCGCCCCCCCCATACTTACAGTTTTAAAACGACAACAATTATCTCCTTGCGGCTGAAGAATTACTAGCAGATGATTTTCCAAATTTTGATGTCAGTTTTAATCAAATGGTCTTGGACTTTTCTCTAAATATTGCTAAAGTTCCGAACGGTCTCAAGTCCAACGGAAACAAAACCAAAACGACGACAACAACAACCTAACGACAGGGAAGAGCAGACGTTTCAAGATTTCCTGTAGTTTCAAACAAAGATATCGAAAAGCTCAAGTCTGTTGTAGCAAACAAAAATACTTCCCACTCTATTAAACAGTGGATGAATGTTTTTAATTCATGGTGCTCCTCCCGCCATCTTGACATCAACATCGAAAATGGCGCCCGAAGAACTTGGCAAGGTCCTGAGCAAGTTTTATGCAGAAGTTAAGAAAAAAGACGCAGATGATCACGAGCCAGAATCGCTGAAAATCATGCAGCGTTCCACTAAGAGATATTTAAAGGAAAACGTTTATCCAGTGAACATCGCACGGTCAAAGGAGTTTCACAGCTCTCAAGAAATACTCAACGTAAAGGCGATTTCCCTACGCCAACAAGGGAGAGGTAAACGACTAAACAAATCCAAATGGGTCAAAATACAATCGCCATCATAAAACAGGTGATTTCAGCTGTTCCCGACAACTTTTGGAAAATCGAGTGTTCCAGTGACCCATAATAGACAAAGTGCGTTTTGCGTCTTACCGGACCAAACTTGCAAAATGTACTACACGGATGGAAATCACCATAAAACCGGTTACTTGAGCAGTTTAGGGAAACTTTCAGAAAATCAAGCTCCTCAGTGACTCATAATGGAGAAAATGCATTTTTCTTTGTATGCCGCTAAAACGTAAAAGATGCACTTCGGCGATCGAAATCTTCGTAAAGCGGATGAATTAAGCTGTTCACAGTAACTTTTGGAAAATCGAGTTTTCCAGAGACTCAATCTAGAAAGTGCGTTTTATTTCGATACAGCACTAAAACGTACAGAATGTGCTACAGACATCAAAGTCATAAAACAGGTGATTTCAGCTGTTCCCGGCAACTTTAAGAAAATCGAGTTTTCCAGTGACCCATAATAGAGAAAACGCGTTTCACGTCTTACCGAACCAAACTTACAGAATGTACTACGCGGATGGAAATCACCATAAGACCGGTTACTTGAGCAGTTTACGGGAACTTTCAGGAAATCAAGTTTCCCAGTGACCCATGATGGAGAAAATGCGCTTTCGTTTCTATGCCGCTTGGAGGTTCATGTAGAAAAAAATCTGTGCCCGAAGTATTGAGTACAGCCGAAGGCTGCATGTAGTGTAATGTCTACCCATAATGAGCATCAAAAGTGTTGAGACCCTTTTATTTTTAGCATACCTAAATGTAGCTCTAAAATCCCCCTTCCATAATAGAATTTACCCCCTCCCAGTTTTAGTTGTAGACAAAGCGCGGGACTATCATAGGAGGCTTTTTCTCGAAGAATGGCATTCACAGAGGGACCAGAATGCGGGGAACGAACATAAAGAGATCCTAGACATTTACCAGTCGCTTGCTTAATGTTCAAAAGTCTCGCGCAGCGTTCGCGTGTTTTGTTGTGCTAGTCAGCCGTGCACGCGCGAAATGTAAACCGTTGTATAAGCCGTTCACTTTCAAACCGAAGAAGGCCGAAGCTTTTCGGTCGAAACGTCTTTTTTCAAGTTTTGATTGTAAACGTTGTTTTTCAATTCACAGTCAGCGCCAGAAAGTATACGAGTATACTTCCAAGTTAGGCATTTCAACACCAGATTTTATTTGCAAATGGCACGGTGTTGAGGGTCGACCGATTGCCAAAGTTTTGAAATATGACTTAATTGTCGTGAAGGAATTTGGCCCCAATATCATCATTTTACAGCTAAGGGACAAATGATCTGGTCAATTCCTCTCCCCTTACAGTGGGTTCCTCCCTCGAACACTTAGGGCGCGTTTTTTTATTCACAATTCTGGAATGAGAATGACCAGAATGTAAAATGCGCGCGTTTTTCTATTCCGCATTCCTATTCCGGAATGGACAGAACGCCATTCCATCCATTCTGCTCCCAGGGGCAGAATGAACAGAATGTTGCGAATGAAAATCCAAGATGGCGGAGGGCGAGATGAGCGCTGCGGATTCAAATACGTCTCTACTGGAGAAAAAATCAGGTTACACTTTTGGACACAATGAAACATTGCTTCTAATTTCATTGTACCAAAAGTACGAGGTTTTGTTCAGTGATGTTTCGTACAAGAAAAAGGCAATTTGGCAAATGATTGCCGACGACATGAAGAAAAATGGCTACTCTCAGTCGGCAATAAACTGCGAGAACAGGTGGAAATGCCTTACTTCTTCGTTCCGGAAGTGCGAAGACAACAACAACAAGAGTGGAAGGGGCAGAAGAGAGTGCAAGTTCTATAAAGAGTTGGCAGAAGTGTACGGTTACCGGCCAAACGTGAGGCCTTTTGTCACCTTTAGTAGTCAGCGGTGGGTAAAACAGCAAGAGCAGTTGAGAAAGAAACCCTGGAAAGCGAGTCGAGCTTAGAGCCAGAAGTTGCTGTTTATGATGTTGATAATTCACGAAGCAGCACAGATGTAACCCCTGTAAAGGCAGAAAAAGTTCTTAAAAGGAAAGAAAAGCCCGCCCGTAAAAGGAAATCGACTCAAGAGTCGAGCAAAGTGATCGAGTGGCTGGAGGTTTACAATGAAGAGAGGAAGGTGGAAGAGGAGAAGCGCCGCAAAGCACAGGAACAACACCACCAAGAGAACTTATCAGTTTTGAGCAATTTGGTTGATGTGCTTAAAGCATGGAAGAAATGAATTCAACTGCTCCCTGATTTCCCAGGGACAGACTGAACTAAAAGGGAACTGAACTTTGTCAACTTTAGAGGACCTTTTATCCATTTAAATGAATTATATTTGCAGGAGTTTTGCATCTATTTATCGGGCTTCAAGCCTGAAAAATGAATTATTTTTGAGGGTTTTGAACTTTTGCATTTTTTGGTGGAAAATGAATATTTGAAGGTCTTTTGCATTAATTTATTGTTCTGAAAGCATGGAAAATGAATTATTTTAGGGACTTTTGCATTTATTTATTGTGCTTAAAGCATGGAAAAATAAATTCAATGATTTGCTCCCAAATTTAAATGGAACGGATTGAACAAACATCGCATTACAACTTTGTCAACTTTGAAAGATGTTTTTCCTATACAATTTTTCAAAATTACTTTATAAATTTTAAGATGACGTAAACTTTGAGATCTTTATATATTTATTATAAGGATTAAGGGACTGATAATTATTTTAGCTGAATAAAAGGTTTTGTTTGAATGGAAAGACTACACTATAGGATCAACTTTTTCCGTCGAACGGGCGTTTTTTATGCAGACAATCTGAATTATTCCTAACATTCCGTACAACCATTCTTATTCCAGAATTGTGGATAAAAAAACGCGCCCTTAGTCATCTTATTGCACGACGTCCACAAGGTGGACCTAATTTGTGTCTGCCAAACCCTCGGCCGTTCCTCTTTAGAAGTTTTATTTAACAAGAATGCTGGGTTATTGACTAGATACCTAAAAACGGTACTTGAGCCATATGCATTCTTTTGGTCTCACAGGAAATTTTGGAAAACAAAGGGAGCATTCTCGTCCCGAGATGGCGTTCATTTGAATGGTAGGGGGCAACATAAATGTTATCGTAGTTTACAAGGGGCAGTGCTCAGATGCTTGCCTATACTTGATGACATTTAAAGTCTTATTTTAGAATACTGGTCGCCAGTTCCGTGATTCATTTTCATGGCTTTTGTTGCTGTGTGGTCCACAGCTGTTTTTGTTTTTCAGTCCGACTTTATCTCCTGAAATGTACAATTTGGGCTATGCCCTTATCTTGTCGCCTATCTTTTTTGCTACTTTTATCTTAATGGGGCATACTACTTATCGTAATTTTAATGGCAGTTTTGTTCTTTTTTACATTCCTGCCGTGATTTCTGCCCTCTTATCCCGTCCATGATAACAGGACGTTTCCATTTAAGTGTACAACCCCTTTCCGGCCGCTTTCCGCGTGCCGAATTGCACTTGGTTACTGTCCTTGCTCTGTTTTGTATTTGATCCGGAACTTGGCTTTGACTTGCTTAGCAAATATTTTTTTCTTCTGTACCTGTGTTAAATCGTGTCATGCATTGGCATTTTAGTTCAGCCCTCTACAAACTGCGCGTTATAAAACTACGTATATTTTTCATTCGATCTTTTCTCTTCTCTTAACACCATTTTCGTTCAACCCTGAAGCGTGACGATTTTTTCGCGTATGTCTGGTTACGTGTCACGTTTGACCAATCAATCAATCAATCAATCAATCAATCAATCAATCAATAAACTTTATTTACCCTCGAATTTACAGTGTAGCACTCAAGTGCTAATATCTTCGAGCCAACTACATTAATAAATAATTATAATAAAAAGTTAATTCTATATAACAAATAAGACAACTAACTACCTAGACAACTAACTTGCAAATTATCATGTAGTAGAAAGGTTTGCAGTTCCTGCCCTTTTAAGTAAATTATTGTTCCCCGTAGATATCAGTCGTCGAAAAGAAGTAAAATCAGAAATAGTGCGGTAATGGTCAGGAAGAGAATTCCAAGATGTTGCTGCCAAGTAACTATAGGAATTGAGACCATAAGAAGTGGTCAATGGTTTGGGCAAACAGAGCATATTATGTCCTCTTAAAAAATAGGTGCTAGAGCGTAAACGAAACATATCTTTTAAATATCTTGGATAATCAGAAAAATGAAGACATTTAAAAATAGTAAGAATCATGTTTTGTAAACGCTTGTCCTTAAGGTTTGCGGTTCCTGCCTTTTTAAGTAAATTATTGTACTCAGAGTTAAAATCCTTGAAAATGAATCGAAGAATACGTTTGTTTAAGAGGTCCAGTTTATCAGAATCTTGTTTACTAGAGAAATGCCACACCATAGAACAATAATAAAAGTGAGGAAGTATAAATGCCTTATAAAGACGGAGCATGGCTTCAGTAGACATCAGTTTGCCAAACCTTGTCATAACGCTAAACTGATTGTTTACCTTTTTACATATAGAGGACACATGTTGCTTAAACGTAAGATCTTTATCAATTGTAACGCCGAAAAGTTCCATTGAGTCATTTACTGAGAAATTAAACTGATGGTCAGTTTTTCCTAGTATCATCCCTTGGTGTTTGCTGGGATTTGCTATCATTCCATTGATCTCGTGCCAGGCATTTGCTGAGCTTACCTCACACGAGATACGCCTTTCCAAAGATACCGGATCCGTATCGGCGGTGTAGAGTTGACCATCATCTGCATACATATTTAATTGTACAGTTTTGATATGTAGGAATAAATCATTTATGAAAATATTAAAAAACATTGGACCAAGAACACTGCCTTGAGGTACTCCTCGCCTGACTTCTTGCCAGTCAGAACGTGTATCACCTACTTTCACCCGCTGCATCCTACCGTGTAAGTAATCTTTAAGAAGCATACAACTTCTACTGTTGACACCATAGGCCTTCAGCTTGGCCAGCAAGAGTCCATGCGGTATCGTGTCGAAAGCCTTAGATAAGTCCATTGATATCACTGCAACAATTTGTTTATTATCCAGACTACGCTTCCAATCTTCTGTTAGCAAGGTTTCACAGCTATAGTGTCTCCTATAAGTTGAGATGTAGTCAGACAATATTTCAGAATAGAACTGGTCTAGTTGAGAAGCAAGAAGTTTCTCAAAAACATTATTTAGGGCCGGTAAAACAGTAACGGGTCGATAATTCTCTTTACTCAATTCATCATTTTTCTTGAAAAGAGGTGTAACCTGCCCCATTTTCCATCGAGAAGGATATTTGCATTGTTTGATCGATTCATTCATTAACTCTGCTAGTGGACCAGATATCGCAGAAGCGGATTCCTTAAGAAGCCGCGGAGTTATGGTGTCGTGGCCGCAGGCCTTGCGTGCGTTAATGTTTGATAATAGTTTTTCAACCTGGGTCTTATTGGTGTATTTAAAATTAAAATTATGTATGGCGTTCTTTCTTCTGTTTTCCTCCACAATTGCTCGAATGCTGGGGTGTGCACTGAATTCGTTTCCAAAGTCATGTTCTTTAACGTCCTGTACATCATCAACGATGTGAATAAAATAGTTATTGAACCAATGAAACCTTGCGGGTTTTCCTACGAAACTGACAAGGTTCTTGGCGCCATTCGAACATGTTTTGTTCACGTGCTCTCAGACTTTTCAGGTTTTGCCGCGCGAAAGTCTTTTAGTTATTGCAGAGAAGAAGATGAGAAAAATTTAATTAAAGCAAGTTAAAGGAACTATGTCACGGCGTTTCATTCATTTTTCTGATCTGACAAAATTGTTTTCTTATTAAAGGAAGCCTCAAAATAATAGTTTCCTAAGGTAGAAAAACACCAAAGAAGTAATAATAAACCAAAACTAAACGAGGATGGTCACGACTGAGGGAGATTAAGACGGATTACGACTAACAAACTTGAAAAAACTTGCCAGCTTTTTTAAGATGCGTTATCCGTGACATAGCTCCTTTAACAAGTTTGGAAGGAGTTACCGTCCAGGAGTCGCTTTAGATCAAGATTTAAAATGCTCCATCATTGACAGCATTATCAGTGAAGGAGGTGACCAATTTACGGGTTATATTCCGCGGAGTTTTACACAATTCGCGAATGAGTTGCGTGACCGTAAACACCGCAAAATCTGTATGGTACAGATACTGGGACGAAATGCAGACATTAGCAAAGCCTAAAGAGGCCTGACATCTGAAAAATTACAGGAAGATGACCTTGAACTCATCGAAGTATTGAAAGTCCACTCCCCATCTATCTCCCTTTCCCAAATCATCGAGGAGTTAGAGCAGTTTGGAGCACAACAAATTTCAATGTCGGCCGAACGTGTGTTTCTCTGTTTTCCTCTCCCTTTTACGAACACTTCGTTTCCCCTCACTCTATAAATATGCCCCTTTCTACAGCCACGATTGCACTTTTTATCTCTTATCTTCGCGCCCGCAAATTAGCCGCTTCTACTATAACATCTTACTTATCAGCCATTAGTTATGTACACAAGATGAAAGGCCTACGTGACCCAACTAAGGCATTTTTGATTCAAAATCTTTTGATAACGGTCGGTAAACCAAGGTCACCCGACACTAGAATTCCTAGTACAAAACCCGTTCTTTTTCAACTTGTGCGTTCACTGCAGCACACCACCTCTTTGGCAGTTCAGCGTACTCTTTTTACCGCTATGTTTCTAACAGCCTTTTATGGATTTTTCCGCATAGGCGAACTAGCTAGCAAGAGCCCTGAGTCCGGCGACTCAGTTCAAAAGCCTCAGTCCAAAAGCCTCAGTTCAATTCAAAAGCCTCTCATTTTTATCAATGGACGGCTGCATACGATCTCTTAAGACAACACTCTGTGTCTTCTGTCACTTTTTTCACAACACCGGCAACCGGCCGAGTTTTACTAACATGCGAGCCAGCGAGCCACGCGAGTCATAGTGCGAGCCATGCGAGTCATAGTGCGAGCCATGCGAGCCATGCGAGTCAAGCAAAAAATAAAAAATAATAAATAATAAAAAATTAAGAAAAAAAATAAATAAAATAAGTATGCACAAGTATCTACAGGACTGTAACGAAGTCCTGGATTAAAAGAACATTCTTCTTTTGTCCACGTTATGCTTGCATGGGAAAATTGCCCAGAAATTTTTTTTATTTGCCCGTACAAAATTGGAATGACGTTGTTGATCGAAACGCCTTTGACTGAACAACAGAAAAACATAGGTTTGTAAGCTTCATTACGGACTCATCTTTCATTAGTTCAGATGCTCAAGAATTTCTTTTCTTTTAGAGGTTGTGATTTATAATTGAAACGCAATAAAGACGCTTAGCCCGGCCAGCTTCCCCCGCCCCCCCCCCCCCCCCCACACCCACACAGAAGACAAAAATACAAAATTAGAAAATATAAGTAAACAGACAATAAAATGGAACGATATTGGCAAAATGCCCCGAACTGTCGCAGCCGTGTTCTGAAAAGACTAATAGAGAATGCGTTACTTCCGGTAGTGTATGTAATCTGTAATCTTATTAAATATCTTTTTCATATGTTGATATTTACATGTATATCCAAAACTCAACTAATCGTTTTGCAATCAACACATAAGCTCGTCTTTGATGCTATTTTTCGTCGAAATGTGCACTGGTTTGATGTTCCAAGCAGCAAAACACAATGTATACATTGAGCCTAACACGCAGTGAGTATATTTACGGCATGCAGTACTATTTTATACGTTTTCAGAATCACGAAGGCGTCGCTATTTTTTATTTTATTTATATTGCTCACCAACATGTTTTAAACACATTTTCTAACGTTAAAATCATGACTCGCATCCTGGCTCGCCTGACTCGCATGGCTAGCACTACGACTTGCATGGCTCGCTGGCTCGCACATTAGGCAGACCCCAACCGGCCGGTGGGCATTATTATTGCACGCGATTCTGCTGCGCCCTTCTGCCCAGTGCAGACGATGCTCGATTATTGCAAAGTAAGGCGTTTTTCGCCAGGTCCGCGGTTCTGCCTACACAACTACCCCATCACTGTGAACCAATTCAATGCTCAACTTCGCTCTTGCCTATCTTTTTGTTCTCTCGATTCAAGCCGATACAAAAGCCACAGCTTTCGGATCGGGACCGCCTGCCACGCGGCTGACCTAGGTTTCTCCGATTCCCAGATCAGGGCCCGGTTGTTCAAAGCGTGAATAACGCTATCCACTGGATAAATCGTTATCCAGCGGATACATGACAAGAAAACAGAGTACGCTATCCGCTGGATAGCGATTTATCCCGTGGATAGCGTTATCTGCTCTTTGAACAACCGGGGCCAGGGCTCTTGGTCGCTGGAAATCCGACGCGTTTAAGCTTTATATCCGAAATGAAACACTTGCCGCCAATTAATTGTTATCTTTTCTTTTTTCTAATGTAATTACCCCGCTGTGTGATGATCTAGTGTATGATCTAGTCGCATGGACATATCAGTCAGTTATGAGCTGTGGCAATGTTCATGCCTACAGTCATACCTTTACTCTAGCGTAGTGTATTTCACACGCCAGTCAGACATGAGCTGTGGCAATGTTATTGATTTTAGTAAAACCTTAAAATACCGGCTTATTCTAGTGTAGTGCCAATTAACACGTTGTTCAGTCAGGGGCTGCGGCTTGTTAATTATGGATAGCTCATTTTCCCTTTGTGATACGTACATCCATTTTTATCTCATGGGTTTTTGCCAATGGCATGAAAAACCACAAACGTAATAAGCAATCGCTTGTCCTGTCATCGGAGGTCAGACTTGGGCTGCTCCGAGACTTGACATATTTCGTTTCGCTAAATACCGTAATAACGTTTGATTGCTACGGGGAACAGAATGTCTTCGCGTCCTCGGTTAACCCATTTTTGTTTTGTTCTTTGTTGGCTGGGCTCTGCTCTCGTCTTGGTGGGGCGGCCACATTGTGTGGCTTGTGGCGGTTTTTTCGTGCCCCGCCTTTGCTGAAGATACCATCAAATACTTGTAATTTTGATAAGGATATTTTAGACGAATAAACGTCACGCTAGTGGCCATATTTACGCCAGAACGGTGTACTGGTTTTTGGATTTTCTTAATTACGCTTCAGCAAACGAGCGCGACGAGAGCAGTCCCCTGCCGCAGCCGAGGAGTAAAATGGAACGAGATAAAAGTCCATTTTTCGCACGTTCATGTAAACAGCTCCAGTCACTTGTTTATTGTGATTTCGATGTCTGTAGTACATTCTGCATGTTTTTGTCCAATATTGCACACTGGAAAACTTGATTTTCAGAAAGTTGGCGTGAACAGCTTTAATCACCTGTCTTATGATGATTTCCATGTCTTGAAGTTCTAGCCGTATACGCCGCAACACGTTTTTGTCTATGATGAGTCAATTGAAGTTTTTCAGCGACTCATAATGTAGAAAATGGGTATTAAGTACCTATACGGCTGAAAACTTACACGATGCACTGCAGACATCAAAATCATCATAAAACAGGTTATTTGAGCTTTTTACGGAATCGTTCGGAAGTTCAAGTTTTACAGTGACTTCGTCTATTTCCGAACCTTTCCGTAAACAGCTCGATGCAATACGCATTTTGTCCATTGTGTATGAGTCAGTGGAAAACACGATTTTCCGAAAATTGCCGGTAACAGCTCAAATCACCTAGATTATGATGATTTCGATATGTTTAGCACATTCTGCAAGTTTTGGGCGCAATGGAATTGTCTTCTCGCTTGTTCTGGTTCCAGAAAACAGGTGGAATTTAACGGGTTGGATGAATTTTTTGACTAGGTTCTTGTTAAGTCGTTGTCCAAATTTGCCCCACATAAAATGGAGGGTTAAGCGGATCGATCAACTCGGTGGAACTTCTTCGTCTTTGCAGGTCTTTTGGAGCTCCTTCCCTTGACATTCTTACATCTCCAGGACACGGTAGGCTTTGGCGCGGAGAAGTTCCGTCTGTTGCCGGGTTCTCCTGTACACGTCAGCCATCGTACGGTCTGGAAGTCAAAAATGAGACTCGTCACTGACAGGATAACATGCGGGCCATCCGTTCCAAAAGCAACCTCATGCGATTCATGTGTAGATCCCGATTACAGGCCGAGGCAATGGTGACGTGTTCAAAGGGGTTGAATCCCGTTTAGGTTTCAAACAGACGTTAAAAGGTCATGCAACCTTGTTTGAGCCACTTGACATCGGATTTGCAGTTGGTCACCAATTTATTTCGAAAATCACACTGCGTACCACCTTTTAAAGGTTTGATGGTCTTTGGGCGCCATGGCTTCGGGCATGATAGTCCTGATAATCTGTCGTGTTAAATATGTGGGAAAGGTAGCTTTTTTGAGTTCCACGAGACCAAAAGTTTTTTTTTTGGCAACAACACATTGCGGAACTTAGAATACATTTATTTAGTCACAGTAACTTAACTTACAATACACGTCACACTACTTACAATATATTACAATAACTTACTCTTACTTTCAATAGCGTTACAGTACTTACAAGAAATTATTTACAATACACTACTTTTTCAACAATGCTTTATCTAACAGTGCCTTAGGTGTTACAACTGGAAGAATTACAAGGAAAAAAACTAATTAGCTCATTAGCACAAAAAGCGAAATGAAACGAAGCGAAAAGAAAAAAAAGCGGGCATGCAAGCAAAAAACAAACAAAAAAAAACATCGATACATTTCTGTAATGCTATGGTGCAGAAGTGCTACCGGGTTGAAAGGAACGGGATGAAAAGACCAAGGGGTTAGGTTTGTGAAATGATTCTTGGGGGTCAGGTCTGTCATTGCAAGATTGGTAGAAGAGGTTCCCATTTCTTTGCAACTGTTCTACCATCTTTTCGTTTTTGAAAACGTGACATAAGTACGATAAAAAATCGTTCAATTTTGGAGTGCATTCTTTCAGTTTGCAGATCCACATAAAATATTTTGCTATCAAGAAACAATAATTGATTTGTAGTTTATATTTGGAGTTATCCGGCCTCAGACCAAAAGCAGCGTCCGCCTCAGTAGACCTAGAGTGTTTCTCAATGATCTTGCCGGACTGCAGCCATGAAAATAAACTTTTCCAGAAGGACTGGATTTTCTCGCATGTCCATAATAGGTGTAACAGGTATTCCGTTTCGTTTAGACAGAAAGCGCACTTTCCACTGTCTGTGAATCCTAGTTGATGCAAGAAACTGTTTGTTGAAAGTCGCCGATGTAGAAATTTAAAATTAAAACAATAAGGTTTGAGCTGATAAATAAAGAAAGATGGTGAATTAAGTTTTGAGCTCTTTGTGCAGTGAGAGGCCAGCTGGTAAACTGCTTTCCAGTTGACCTTTTGATCAGTGTCGATATCCTGTTGCCATTTTTGTTGACTTGATATGGGTTCTTCACCCTTTTTTGAAATTAGCTTCTTATATACAAATCTGGATGGCTTTGCGCTTTTTATAAAAACTGATGAGAAGCTCTCGTGGCTGTCCGGCTGGTTTCTTGCAATTTGGATGCGCAGATGGTTGATTGCTGCGATCATTCCAAAAAAAGTTAAAGGTTTGACTCAGAGGTTATATTTGTTTTGGAAAGATGTGTGGGAGAGGAAGTTAAAGGAGTCGTCCATTAAATGATTCACTTTGCTTATAACTTTGAGAAACCAGTCTTCATAAAATACAGGTTTGTTTCCAATTCTTTTAAGTGAGTAATGCCACAAAGGTAATGAACGAAGATGTTTATCGGATGTTACCGTTTCCTCGAAAGAGATCTCTGACCAAATTTCAAGAGTTTCTTTGACAAAAGGATCTGATACCTTTATGTAGCTGTGCATGTCCTTTGGGTTAAGATTTCCTGATATCGTTAATTTACCTCCCTATCTTTGGAGTTCTGCATCAAAAAAAAATTCCAACAGCCTCCACTTTCAGTGTCAAGATACTTTTTAATGCAGGTTGCTTTAAAAGATTTGTTAAAAGAAGGAATATCAATCATCTTAAGTCCTGCTTGAGAACAGTTATTTCTCATTACATTCAATTCTTTTTATTTTGTCGCCTTTGCCGTTCCATAAGAAATTGTAAAAAATTGTATTGATTTCTGTGATTGCTTCTGGGCTTGATTGTATAGGGGATAGTATGTACACTAGTTGCGATGTAATAAGGCTTTTCAAAATTAATACTTTCCCTAACAGGCTACGTCTGCAGAACCTCCAGGAACCTCGAGTCGCCTTTATTTTTTCTAGTCTGTCCTTGTAGTTTTGGGAGATTGTAATGTCAGGATCTGTTGATAACCAATGGCTTTTACTTTTTTCTTTGGCCATTTAAAATCGTTTCAGGACAGAGTTTAAGATCAGAGTTTGCTTTGGAGCCGATCCATAAGGCTTCCGTTTTGCTGCTATTGAGTCTAAGGCCAGAGGCATGTCCAAATCTTTCTAACAACTTTACAGCTTCCTTAACAGATTGTTCTGAGCCATCTAAAACGAGTGTAGTATCATCCGCGTATTGACTTAACCTAATTTCTTTCCCATTTACAGTTATACCGACAATTTCTTTCCTTTTGCGTATAGCTTCAGCCATTACTTCTACCGAGAGGATGAATATGTAAGGCGAGAGCGGGAAGCCTTGCCTAACTCCCCTACTGAGCTTGACGAAATTGCTTGCCCAGCCATTATTAAGAATACAGCTTTCAATGTTGCAGTAAAAAACCTTTATCCACTTTATCAGCGATAGGCCAAAATTAAAATACCTAAGGGTTTCATGGATAAAGGCCCATTCCAATGTATCAAAGGTTTTCTCGAAATCAAGGAAAAGAACAAGCCCGGGATGTTCCTTGATGCGGTGAATTTCATAGCACTATCGATTAAACGGATATTCTCACCTATAAAGCTATCTTTATCGAAACCTGTTTGATCATCTGATATAAGATTTTTGGGGCCTTAATGCGGCTTGCTATAGCCTTGGCAACAATCTTGTAATCAAAGTTCAATAGGGTTATAGGTCGTCAGTTTTTAATTCACTTAAGATCAGCGTCCTTTTTCGGGATGAGCTTGACAATTCCACGTCTTTGTGATATTGAGAGCATTTCGGTCTCAAAAGAGTGATTTAAAGCGTTAACCAAAATTTCTGCCAAGTCGTTCCAAAACAATTTATAAAATTCACAGGGAAGGCCATATGTCCCTGGTGTTTTTTCACTAGGCATTCTTTCCTATTTAACAATCCTTCGCAGGCAGATTTTTCTTCTTCATTTAGAAATTTAAGGTTTTGTTGCGGCGGAAAGAAATCATCCTTAAGATTTGAAGCTGTTTTAGAGCTGTTTTAGAGCTGTTTCGGTGAAAGGACCCACATTTCTTTATCGTTAATCTTGAGCTGGGATATTGTCCCTTGTTTACAATGTCTCTTTTCTAAATTAAGAAAGTATTTTGCATTTTTTTTTTACATTCATTATACCATCGGGATTTCGACCTTAGTATCGCACCTTTTGATTGGTGTTGAATAATTGTCTCTAGTTCACGTTTCTTTGTTTTAAGCTCAGGCCACATTTTTTGTTTTACAGCATCATCTGTAAAAACCTTGGCAAGATTTTTCTCTAGAAAAGCAATTGATTGCTCGATTTCTTCTTGTTTTCCCGCCATTTTCGTTTCTTGTGAGCACCGAATTTTATACATTCTTCTCTCACTTTTAATGTTACCATGTCCACAATAGCCTAGGGTCAACAGTCTCATCATTCGTGTATTCTTCTTTGGTTCGATTGATGATTAATTTGATCCGATTCACGTATTCGGTGTCCTTTAACAAAGAGGTGTTTAGCTTCCAGAAACCTCTGCCTCTTTTGTTGGAATGTAACGAAATTTGTAAAGTGATCATAGATTGGTCTGTTTTATAACCTGGTATTATGTCTGCTTCAGAAGTGTTACAAAAAGTGCTCTGATTTACTAGAAAAAAGTCAAGCCTACAGTGGACTTCAGGCTTTTTACGTCGCCAAGTGAACCTGGAAGAGTCGGGATTTAACACCCTTCAAGCATGAGTCAAATCTACGCATTCACAGAAAATGCTGATTACATCTAAAGACTTTTTATGAGTTCGAGCAAGGCCACCCTTTTTGTCTTTTTCAACATCTAGAACTAGGTTGAAATCGCCACTGATGGTGATCTCCTTGCAAGTAAAATCTAACAGATGATTAAAAAACGAATTGAAAAAGTCTGGGTCGTCTTCATTTGGAGCATATATGTTCGCCAGGGTTAGAATTTTACCATTGGTAATTAAGTCGCATATAATAAAGCGTCCCCCGGGATCCGAATAACACCTGCATTTTTACTTGAGCAGCAGCTAAACAAGGCTTGATAACCCCATTCAGCTCGCCAGTCGTGCATATTGCTTTCAGTACAGCGAGCGTCTTGAACAAAATATATTGACATATTTTTACTTTGAAGCTATTTTAAAATTTCTCTTCGCTTAAGTCCGTCTCCTAATCCCCGAACATTGAGAGATCCTATTAATATCCGTTTTTCTGTTGTCTTTAAAAGGTACATGACATTGATCACATTCGCTCAGGAGCACTCCTGCTTTTTATCACGAAAATTACATTAAAGAAAAATTAATCCTAAAGTACGCAAAAAAAGACTCAAAAAACAGAAATGTAAATTGACATGCAAATACAAGGGGATCTGGAAAACACTCACTGAATCGATAAACAGACACTCTCGTACACCACTTCCAGCGGTTTGGCACCCGTCCGAAGTTGTTTGGCAATACAGTTTTGGTTGTTGTATTGGTAGACCACAAGATAGCCGCCGTACCCTTGCAAATTATGAGCAATAGCGTTGACGTGACGTGTGTCCTCCTCGGTCAGTGTGTCTAACCATTGCAGAAAATCCCGAATGAAATGCTTTCCTTAAAGCAAAAGGGTCTGCGGTTTTCCTTGGTTTCGGCCACCACCAAACCAGGAACGTGCTGTTCTTGGGTTTCCATGGCCTCGATGTCAAAAAATATATGGACTAGGCGTGGTGGTGGTGGTTGGTCTTTGCCGTCTTTATCTTGTTCAAACCCTTCTTCATTAACCAGCGGCTGCCCCACACTAGACTGGGTCGTCCACCGCTACCACCTCGGCGTTTACGTTTTTCGCGTGTTTCTGTCTTGTCTCTTTTTAGGGTTAAAGCCCTAAAAACATGAACCAGCGGAGAGGTTGCGCATCAACGTACCGTTTGCAGGTAGGACACACAGCATACCCACACTGGTACGTTTGATGTCGTTCAACCACTCTTCCAAATTCAAACACCACACACGCTTGCGACGAATGGTGCAGATTCTCCTGTTTTTCTCATCTGCGAGTCGACCATTTCAACTATTTGTTTGGTGCGCTGCAACAGGTATCGCCGAAAAAATGGCGTTCACATGCCTGGCAATGCTGGGTCCCTTTCTCGCCCCGCTTATAGGCTTCTATGAAATTATGACACTTGGACTGGAGACACGCTGGACATTTTAGTTCCACTTTACACTTGTGGCGTCCCTGTTCATCGTAGGGGGTTGAAACAATGTAGACACGTAACTTGGCCCAAAACGCCTGTAAGGCTGGTGATCACATCGTAATGACCTTTCCGTGGAGCAGGTTTAATTGTTTGTCCAAGGGAGGAATTATTACAGACCGTCGTACCCGATCTAAAAGAGTAGTTAAGAAACGTGAGAGACTGGACTTATGACTATGATTAACCCTACCCTATCCTAGTAAGTTAGCGTTGTAAGTCACGTGCCCTTGTTCGCGTCCCTCATAGCTAGTGAGTGAATCAAAGTGTTGTAATCCCACTCTGACGTCTAAGTTGTATATCGATGTCTAATGGCCATTAAACGTTGTGTTGAGTTGGATTGATTGACGTGGATTGACTGAGTTGAATCTTTATACGTTCAATAAGTTACCACGTGGGTGTCAAGATGGCTGCCAAGTCTTCGAGTAATCATGGCAGCGAATATGCTTAAACAAGAGGACTTGTCTTCCCAAACAACCTCGCGGAAGGTGCCGACGACCAGAAGGAAGAAGGTCTTATTTGAACGGTTAGTAAACGCTCAATATGTTTTGCAGTCCAATGTTGACGTTAAGCCAGAATTGGCTAATGAGGAACAAGCTCAGGAAATTAGCTCCATTAGACGAAAGGCTAAGTCATTGCAAATGGATCTGGATGATTTGATCCGTGAGAGCTATCTTCAGTTGAGAAATCAGATAGACGCTTTGATCGCAGAAGAGAACTGATTGAGGAAGAGCTTCGTAGTTGGAAAGGTCTTTTGGATGTCATAGATAAAGCTGCTGATTTCGCCCATAAATACCCAAGTAACGACAGCAAAGTAGAAGATCAAAGCTCTCAAGAAAGTACACATACTGAAAGTCACCAATCGTCAAACCTGAGTCGTAAAAACGAAAACATAATCCTCAAGTTCTTGCAACATGAAGTCTTCAACGAGGAAATCAAGTTACTCCCCTGCTGTGAAAAACATGATGTGAACGTAATTGTCCCAAGACAGCGGTATCGCTCAACAAAACAAACCAGTTCTGTTTACCGGTTTCAAAGATTTGTTTGCAACCATAGCATACTGCCCGTTGGTGGAAGGATCAAGCGTCCCAATATTCCTTCGAGGAATTGTCAGAGACTATCACGATCGAGTTGAGCACCAAGTTCGGGGAATCACAATTAACAAACTGCGGTTAAATAACTACGGGAATATTGGTGGTACTTCTGTTGTTTCAAACTATATCTCGAAATCCGTCTACTGTCGTCACTTTGGAGATGCTCTAACACAACAAATGATGGCAGACCTGCCCCAGGACAGTGTCGTTGGACCATCCACCTTCATCCACCTGTAAAAAGCAAACGCCCTAACCACCAGACTCATTTATCAACGTGTTGCGACGCTTTCTCAGTCGTCGCGGACTGGCATCGTATAAGGCAAGCCATGCGTCGCTTATACCGACATCATCATTATCGATTTGAGCACAAAGTTCGGGGAACCATACTTAATAACTGCGTACAAATAACTAATGGATTATTGGTGGTAGTTCCGTTGGTAATAACTACATGTGGAAATCCCTTACCTGTCGTAAGCTTGGCGATGCTCTGTCAGGCTAAAAGATGGCAGACCCACCCGAGGACAGAGTCCTTGGAGGATCAAGGAAAGAAGGTCAGAGCTGACGTGGCTGGGATGAGGTGCCTTCTACCTGAAAACTGCTAAGGGCCAAACGACTGAATCGTTTATCAACGTGTAACAACGCTTTCTTAGTGGTTGTGGATTGGCGTGGTGTAAAGAGAGCCGTGAAAATCCGCTATGATGGAAGAATCGCCTTCAAAGCTGTATATGTAAGATATCTCTGCAAGTGAACACAGATATCTCAGCCAAAGAATGACGTGAAGCTGAAAACTTAACCCTCTAGTATTAGGAGTGTGAAGTCTTTAATGGAAAAATTAAGTTACTCCGCTCCTGTGCGACAGATGGGGATGACGTGAACGGAAAAGTCACAAGGCAGCGAAATCGCACGAGTGCCAATCCGTAAACTTGGCCATGTTCTGACAGACTTAACTATGGATGACATTATCGACGACAGAGCCCTTAAGGCTATGAAGAAAAAAAGGAAACAGCTTAAAAGACTTGCCGTCATTGTTACTTGCCTGTTATCACGAACCATCCACCTGGAAACAGCTACCGCCCTAACCATTAACTCCTTCATCAACGCAATACGCCGCTTCCACTGACTTTATCGTCATCACTGAGGTGAGCACCAACGTCCAGGAATCATACTAAAGAAACTGCGATCAAGTAACTAATGGCAGTCCTGTTGTTCCAAACTACGTCTGAAAATCCGGTACCAGTGGTCACCTTGCCTATCTTCTGTCTGAGCAAAAGATAACAGACCTGTCCGAGGACACAGACCCTAGACCATCAAGCAACGAAGAAGAGGGCAAAAAAGATATGGCGTTCTTTTCACTTGCATGCCATCACGCTTTATCTACCTGGAAAGAGCTAACGCCTAACCAACCGACTTGTTTATCAAAGCGTTAAGTCGCCTTCTCAGTCGTTGCAGACTTGCATCATGTTAAACCAGCCGCAGCAATCTGCGTGAAAGTGAAGAATCGCCTTCATAGCCGTACGTAAGATGTCTTTTCAACTTAAGACAGCAGCGCAACAGAAGAAACCAAGCTCACCATCCCATCCATTCGTCCCGTCAAAGAAATACGTAAAGCCAGAAACGTAATCCTCTAGTTGTTTCAAAACGAAGTCTTTAATGGAGAAATGAAGTTACTTCGCTGCCCAGCAACAGGCGGAGATGATGCGAACGGAAAGGTCACTAGGCAGCGAAATTGCTCAACCTAAAAACAAGTTCCCTTTACCGTTTTCACAGATTTATTGATAGCCATAACCTCCTGCGCGATGGCGGGAGGATCTGGCATGACAATATTCCTTACGATTTAAACTATTCTGATATTCTGCTTAAGAACAGCCAATCACTGATTTCTTTTTCTGACACATTTATCATCCAGTTGAGCACCCAGACCTAGGAATGAAACTAATGAAGAGACATCGATCAAGTAACTACTGGATTATTTGTGGTAGTTCCGTTGTTGGAAACTACATCTCGAAATTCGTTACCTGTCGTAAGTTTGGCCATGCTCTGTCAGACTAAAAGATGCCAGACCTGCCCGAGGACAGAATCGTTAGAAAATCAAAGAGCGAAGGAGAGAGCTGCAAAGCTATAACGTCCATTTTCTCTTGTGTGGCATCACGCACCATCCACCTGGAAAGAGCAAATGCCGTTAGCACTGACTCGTTTATGAACGCGTTGCATTGCTTTCTCGTTCGTCGCAGACTGCCCTTCTGTGGAGCGAGCCTTGGTAATCTAGGTACGATTCAAGAATCACCTTTACAGCCGTAAAAGTGAAATGTCTTTGTGTCAAGACAGCAGCACAAAAGATAAAATCTAGCTCACCTTGCAACATGAAGTCTTCAATGACGAAATCAAGTTACTCTGCTGCCGTGCAACAGACGGGCACGATTCAAACGGCAAGGCCACAAGGCCCCCAAATCGCTTAACGCAATAAACCAGTTTAAACCTTTTTATTGACAACGATGGCATCCTGTGCGTTGGTGGAAGGATCAGGTGTGCCAATATTTCTTACCATCTAAACTTTCCAGGTATTCCGCTTAAGAAGAGCAAATCACTGAGTTCGTTGTTAGACACTATCATCATCGAAACGAGCGCCAAAGTGGAGCAATCACACTAAACAAACTGCTATCATGTATCTACTGGATTAATTGTGGCAGTTCCGTTGTTCGAAACTACATCTCGAAATGTGTTACGTGAGGTAAGGTACGCGATGCTCTGTCAGAGGAGAAGATGCCAAACCTGCCCGGAGACAAAGTCCTTAGACCATCAAGGAAAGAAGAATGGAGCTGAAAAGATACAACCTCATTTTCACTTCCCTGGCATCACGAGCCATCCACCTGGAAACAGCTAACGCCCTCCCCACCGACTCCTTCATCAAGGCGTCGCATGGCCTTCTCAGTAGTCGCGGACTGGTATCATTTCAAACAAGCCGTGCAAACCTGCGTAGGATGGAAGAATCGCATTCACAGCTGTATTAGTGAGACGTAGTGAGACGTCTTAGCGAGTTTAGACAACAGCATAACCGATAAAACCAAGCTCACCTCCTTATCCATATACTTCATCAAGTCTTTAATAAGGAAATCAATTTACTTCGCTGTTGTGCGACAGACGAAGATGAGGTGAACGGAAAGGGCACAAGGCAGCAAAATCTCCCAACGAAACAAACTGGTTCTGTGAACCGTTTTGACCAAATTATTGACAACCATGGCAGCCTGCGCGTTGGCAGAAGGATCAAGTGTGCCAATATATCTTACGATCTGAAGTATCCTGATATTTTTCTTAAGAAGAGCCAATCATTGACTCATTTGTCAGACAACATGACCATACAGTAGACCACCAAGGTGGAGGATTCAAACTAAAGAAGCTATGATCAAGTAACTACTGTGTTATTGTTGGCAATTCCGCTGTTGGAAACTACATCTCGAAAAGTATTACCTCGTAACCTTCTTGATCCTCTGTCAGAAGAAAAGTTGGTACACCGACCGCTGGACAGCGCTGCAAAGATATGGCGACCTTTTCACTCGCCTGGCATCACGTGCCATCCACCTGGAAGCAGCTAACACCCTGACCACTGTATCTGCACGTTGTGTCGCTTTCTCTATCATCGCAGAATGGCATCTTATAAAGTGAGCAGTGGGAGTCTTCGTCCATACATCTTAGTCAAAAATTTACGTGAAGCTGAAAACTTAATCCTCAAGTTGTTGCAACATGAAGTCTTTAATGAAGAAATCAAGTTATTCCACTACTGGCAATAGACGACGATGACGAGAACTGAAAGGGTACAGGGCAACGAAATCGCTCAAGTAAACACTCCACTTCTCTCGCAGACTGGCAGCGTGTAAAGCGAGCGGTGGCAATCTCTGTGAGTTTGAAAGATCTTCTTCATAGCCGTATAAATGAGATGTCTTTGCGACTCAAGACGGCAGCTTACCTCAGTCAAAGAATTACGTGAAACCGAAAACTTAATCCTCTAGTTCTTGCAACGTAATGTGTTCAATAGGGACATCCAGTTACTCCGCTTCTGTGTGACAAATGGGGATGACGTCAACCGAAAGGTCAAAGGGCAGCGAAATTGCTCAACGAAAGAAACAAGTTCCCTTTAGCGTTTTCACAAATTTATTGACAACCATAGCATTCTGCGCGTTGGTGGAAGAATAAAGCGTGTCAATATTCCTCAAGATATAAAGTGTCCTGATATTCTGCTTAAATCATTGATTTTGTTGTCTGGCACCATCATCATGGAGTTGAGCACCAGTGTCGAGCGATCATACTAAAGAAACTGAGGTCAAGTAACTAGTGGAACATTGGTGGTAGCTCCGTTGTTGGAAACTACATCTGAAAATCCGTTGACTGTCTCAATTTTGGCGATGCTCTATCAGAGGAAAAGATGGCACACCATAGAGTTCTTATACCTACAAGGAAGGAGGTAGAGGGCTGAAAAGCTATGACGTCCTTTTTACTTGCCTGGTTTTACAAGCTATCCACCTGGAAACAGCTAACGCGCTACCCACCGACTCTTTTGTTAATTAAAGTTAATACGCGAATAAAACACGTTCAGGTGTCTTAGTGTGTTAAAGCACAAACGTTTCGGGCATAGCCCTTCTTTAGTGTGCAGGAATATGCACCTTGCGCCATTCAAAAGCCTGACTGAAAAATGCCCACGTAAAGCGCGCGGACAAGAAAAGAACAACCAAAGCTTGTGATCGTAAAATGGAAAAAAAAATGAAATTAATATTGAGTCTGCCCGGCTTGAGTGTGCCGAGCTCAAAGATTAAATGCATCTCCCGCCACTTTCGACTGGTGTTGCTGCCGCTGCATTCCTTGACTCTGCAGGCCCTGATCTCATGTATAGTGTGGGTGGCGGAGTTGAAGTGCTCAGCTACAGGAAGCCCGGGAGACCGGTTGCCGATGCTGCGCAGGTGTATACTGAAGCGTTCCCGTAGGTGCCTTCCGGTCTCTTCCATGTACATGCTAGTGCAACGGCGACAAGTGATGCAGTACACATCATCCTCAGACTGACAGGTGAAGCGATTTTGGATGGTATGTGAGCTCTTGGGCCCATGTAGGAAGGAACCGCCTACCCACACTGCTCGGCTGAACTTGTGCTGACACTTACCGCCTTTTCTTTTAGTGACCAGCACTATCGCTAGATTGGCGGTGTCGCCATGGGCATGAAGATGGGCCCTAATTATGCGTGCTTGTTCGTCTTGTTCATCGAAGAACGAATCCGTCCCCAATATACTGGTTTCGTCCCACAGTTACACAAGCGCTACATCGATGACGTAGTTGGAGCCGCACAGTGCACTCGCTCCGAGTTGGAACAATTCATTGGTTACGTCTGCAATTTCCATCCAGCTCTCCAGCTCACATTTACCCTCAGTGAACTTGAAGTGCCTTTCCTGGACATTAGGCTGGCAATCACCAACAACAGACCACAGACGTCCATACACTACCAGGAGACTGTCACACCCACCTATCTACACTACACTTCATTCCACCCACGATATTGCAAACAAGCAATACCATACAGCCAGCTTCTACGTCTCTGACGGATATGTTCTAATGATGTGGACGTTTCCGAAATAGCTGGAGATGTTGATCTTTTTCAAACTACGGGGCTATCCTGAACCAAACTGCATAATGATCTGCAGAGGGTCACAACCATCTCACGTGACGAGGCTTTGACCCCAACGCGTCTCAATGTTACCAATGTTGACAGAGTAGCTCTGGTACTTACCATCCTTACAACACTGTAAGAGAAAGATCCTTTTAGAGAATTTCAACATCTTATCAACAGATCTTCGTCTCATCTCGGTGCGACAAGAAACTCCGGGATTTCCTAGTACACTGCACCAGCGGCCCTCAGAGGCCCCTTGATGCTGTCTCTTTTCCCTGCTGTCGTCCCCGCTGTCAGACATGCCAGTACAATACTTCTTGGACTGTTCTACTTGGGTCCAAGAGCTAACATACCATCCAAAATCGCTTCACCTGTCAGTCTGAGAATGTGGTGTATTGCATCACTTGTCGCCGTTACAAAAGCATGTACAGCGGTGAGACCGGAAGGCGCCTACGGGAACAATTCAGTGAACACCTGCCTTGCTTCCACAACCGGTCTCCTGGGCTTCCTGTAGCTAAGCACTTCAACACCGCCAACCACACTGTAGATAATCATGACATCAGGGTCTGCATAGTCAAGCAATGCAGCGGCAGCAACACCAGTGGAAAGCGGCAAGAGATGGAATTAATCTTTGAGCTCGGCACGCTCAAGCTGGGCGGACTCAATATTAATTTCAGTTGTATTTAAGTACTTTCATTTTTCGACCACGCGCTTTTGTTGTTCGTTTCTTGTGGGCTCGCTTTTTGTGCATATTTTTAAACGTGCATATTCCTGCGAACTGAAGAAGGGCTGTGCCTGAAACGTTTGTGCTTTAACAAACTATGACACCTTAACGTGTTTTACTCGGGTATTAACTTTTCTTATTATCACTGGTGTCACGTATCGACTGCGCTTTGTCTCTTCTTTTCTTTTATCAATCAATGCCTTGCGATGCTTTCTCAGTGGTTGCTCACTGGCATTGCGTGAAGGGAGCCGTGGCAATCTGCGCCTTCACAGGCCTATTAGTGAGATGTCTCCGCTAGTCAAGACAACAGCACAACAGACAAAACCAAGCTCACTTTTCGATCCATACACCCAGTCATAAAATTACATGAATCCACAAACTAATTAATTTAGTTGTTGCAACGTAAAGTCTTTAATGGGGAATTTCAGTTACTCCGCTCCTGTGCGACAGCCGGGGAGGAGGTCAACTGAAAAGTCACAAGGCAGCGAGATCGCTCAACGAAATAAACCAGTTCCCTTTCCCGATAGCATTCTAAGCGTTGGTGGAAGAATCGCGCGTATTAATATTCGACGGATTATACTAAACAAACTACGATCAAGTAACTACTGGATTAGTGAAGGCAGTTCCGTTGTTGGAAACTGCATCTTCAAATGTGTTAGCTGTGGTAGGCTACCTAAAGCTCTGTCGTAGCAAAATATGCCAAAATGGTCCGGGGATGGAGTCGTTACACTATCGAGGAAGGAAGGAGAGAGTTTAAAAGATATTGTCTCCTTTTCTCTTCCCTGGCATCACGCACCATCTACCTAGAAACAGTTAACGCCCTAACATACGACTCTCTAATCAACCCGTTGCAGCGCCTTCTAAGTAGTGGCGGACTGCCGTCATTTAAAACGAACCGTGATAATTTGCTTACGATTGAAGAATCTCCTTTACAGCCGTATGAGTGAGATTTCTTTGCCAGTCAAGACAGCAGCACAGCAGACAAAACCAAGCTCTCCTTCCTATCAAAACAAATCTCTTTATCTTACCACTTTGACAGATTTATTGACCTCCACAGAATCCCGCACGCTGGCGAAATTATCAAGCGTGTCAATATTCCTTACGATCTGAGGTATCCTGATATTCTGTTGAGTAGAGCTAATCACAGAGGTGGTTGCCAAACACCATAGTCATCGCGTTAAGCACGAAGGTCGAGCAATCACACGAAAAAACCTGCGATCAAGTAACTACTGGATAATTAGTGGTTGTTCCGTTGTTGGAAACTACATCTGGAAATCCCCAACCTGTCGTAAGCTTGGCGATGCTCTCTCAGAGAAAAACATGTTAGACCTGGCCGAGGATAGAGTCCTTAAATCAACAAAGAAGGAAGAAGGGAGCTGAATACCAGCTTGCCTCGCATAACGCCCCATTTACATGGAAAAAGCTTACGTCCTAGCGACCAATATGTTGGTCAATTCGTTGCGACGCTTTCTCAGTCGTTGCGGACCAGACCTCGTGCAAAGCGACCGTGACAATCTGAGTGAAGAATTGCATTTATAGCCTTATAATTGAGATTTCCTTTCGAGTCAAGACAGCAGCACAACAGACAAAACCGAGCTCACTTTCCCATCCTTTTATCTCAGTCAAAGAATTTCTTGAAGCAGAAAACATAATGCCAAGTTCTTAAAACATGAAGGCTTCAATGAGGATATGAAGTTACTGCACTGCTCGGCGACAGACAGGGATGACGTGAACGAATGGGTCAAAAGTCAGCGAAATCGCTCAACGTAATAAACCACTTCCCCATACCACTATGCCAGATTGATTGACAACCATAGCATTATGCGCGTTGGCGGAAGGATCAAGCGTTCCAAAATTCCTTACGATCAGAACTATCTTGATATTCTGCTTAAGAAGTGCGGGTCACTGGGTTAATTTTCAGACACCATCATCACTGACTTAAGCACCAAGGTCGGGGAATCAAACTTAACAAACTGCAAACAACTAACTACTGCATTCTTGGAAAATAGATCTGAAAATCCGCTTCCTGTCGTCATCTTGGCTGTGCTCTGTATGAGCAAAAGATGACAAACCTGTCCGAGGAAAAGGATCGTAGACCATGAAGGAAGGAAGCAGAGGGCAAAAAAAGGTATGGCGTTGATTTCAATTGCCAGTCGTCACGCTCCATCAACCTGGATACAGCTAAAACTTTAATAACCGACCGGTTTATCAAAGCGTTGCGTTACTTTCTCAGTGGCTGCAGGCTGGCATCATGTTAAGCGAGCCGTCGCAATCTACGTGAAAAAAAAATCACTTTAATTAGGTGTCAACGGTGTCTCGCAAAGAATGCTAATTGGGGACACCTAAAAGATCGAATTGGAATTTGGATGTCTTGGGTTAGATTAAAGAATTGCCCTCATAGCAGTATCAGTGATATATCTTTGTAACTTTAAAACAGCAGCAAGGCAAACGAAACCAAGTTCAACCTCTTATACATAAATCTCGTCAAAGAAATACGTAAAGCCAAAAGGGTCACTTCGCTGCTGTGCAAAAGGCGCGGATGACGTGAACGGAAAGGTCACAAGGCTGCGAAATTGCTTATTGGAACAAACCAGTACATTTACAGTTTAAACCCTTTTGTTGACAACCATCGCATCCTGTGCGTTAACAAAAAAATTTAGCGTGCCAATATTCCTTAAAATCCAAACTATCCTGATATTCTGCTCAAGAAGAGCCAATCACTGAGTTGGTTGTTAAACACCATGGTCGAGCAAGCCAATTAGTGCTAGCGGATCTGTTCTTGTAAAATACATCTTCAAAACTGTTACCTTTGGTAAGCTACCCGTAGCTCTGTCGTAGCAAAAGATTCCAAACCGGCACGGGGTCGGAGTCGTTACACTATCAATGAAAGAAGGAGAGACCTTTAAAGAGTTCCGTCCTTTTCACTTGCCTGGCTTCACGCACCATCTGCCTAGAAACAACTCGTTGCATCGCCATCTAAGTTGTGGCGGACTGGCATTTTGTAAAACGAACCTTGACATCCTGACATTCTGCTCAAGAAGAGCAAATCACTGCGTTAAATGTCAGACACCATCATTATCCAGTTAAGCACCAGGATCGATGAATCACACTTGAGAAACTGCGAACAAATAACTACTGGATTACTAGTGGTAGTTCGGTTGGTAAAAACTGCATGTGGAAATCCCTTACCTGTCGTTAGCTAAGCGATGCTCCGTCAGAGTAAAAGATGGCAGACCTGCCCAAGGAGAGAGTTCATAGACTATCATGGATAGATGAAGAGAGCTAAAAAGATCCGTCGTAATTTTCGCTTGCCTGGCATCACGCACCACTTACCTGAAAACAGCTCATGGCCTAACCACAGACTACTTTATCAACCCGTTGCGTCGCCTTCTCAGCACTGAATCGCAGACTAGTATCGTATGAAACGAGCCGCGCAAATCTGCGTACGATTGAAGAATAGCCTTTACATTTGTATAAGTAAAATGTCCTTGCGAGTCAAGACAGCGACAAAAAAGACGAAACCTAGCTCACCTTCCCATCCATAAATCTTATGAAGTCTTTATTACGGAAATCAAGTTACTCCGCTCTTGTGCGACAGACTAGGATGACGTGAAGGGAAAGGTCAAGTGGCAGCGAAATCGCTCAACGAAACAAACCAGCTCATTTTATCGTTTTTACACTTTTATCGACAACTGTGGCATTCTGCACGTTAACGAAAGGACAAAGCGTGCCAATATTTCTAACGATCTAACGCAGTTACCACTATCTCATTTATCAACGAGTTGCATCACTTTCTCGGTCGTTGCAGGCTAACTTCGTAAGAAGCGAGCCGTGGAATCTGTGTACGATTGGAGAATCGTCTCCAAAGCTGTAACAGTGAGATGTCTTTGCAAATCAAGCCAGGAGCACAACAGACGAACCCAGGCTCTCCTTCCCATCCAAAAATCTCATGAAATGTTCAATAAAGGAATCAAGTTACTCC
This sequence comes from Siderastrea siderea, assembly GCA_964030785.1. Lineage (NCBI taxonomy): Eukaryota > Metazoa > Cnidaria > Anthozoa > Scleractinia > Rhizangiidae > Siderastrea > Siderastrea siderea. The sequence continues at coordinate 14,647,997 of OZ034979.1, forward strand.
GGTTCTCTGGGAAAAGCGGGAAATACTTAACTGGAAAGGTTATAAGGCAGGGAAATCGCTCAACAAAACAAACCTATTTCTTTTACAGATCTATTGAAAACGATAGAATCCCGCACGCTAGTGATAGGATCAAGCGTGCCAATATTCCTTACGATCTGAAGTATCCTTATATTCTCCTCATGAAGAGCCAATCACAGAGTTCGTTGTTAAACACCATAGTCATCAAGTTAAGCACGAAGGTCGAGGAATCACACTTAACAAACTGCGATCAACTGATTACTGGATTATTGGTGGTCTTTCCGTTGTTAAAAAGTACATGTGGAAATCCCTTCCCTGTCGTAAGGTTTGTAATGCTCTGTCAGACCAAAAGATACCAGACCTGCCCGAGGACAGAGTCCATAGACTAACAAGGACGGAGGAAGAGAGCTGAAAAGATATGGCGTCCCTTTCACTTGCCTGGCATCAGGTGCCATCCAGCTGGAAAGAGCTTACGCCCTAACTATTAACTCCATCTACGCAAAGAGTCGCTCTCACTGACACCATCATCATAGAGTTGAGCACCAAGGTCGAGGCATCATACTAAAGAAACCGTGATCAAGTAACTACTGGATTATTGGTGGTTGTTCCGTTGTTGGAAACTACATCTGCAAATCCGTTACCTGTCGTAAGCTTGGCGATGCTCTGTCAGAGGAAAAGATGGAAAACCTGCACGAGGACAGAGTCCTTAGACCATCAAAAAATGAGGTAGAGAGCTGAAAACCAATGGGGTACTTTTTACTTGCCTGGCATGACGCACCATTTACATGGAAAAAGCTTACGCCCTAGCGACCGATTCGTTTATCAACGCGTTGCGACGTTTTCTCAGTCATTCTGGACTAGGCCAAGTGTAAAGTGACCGTGGCAATCCGCGTGAGATTGAAGGATCACATTTATAGCCGTATACTTGAGATTTCCCTTGGAGTCAAGACAACAGCACAAAAGATGAAACTGAGTTCACCTTCCCATCCATTCATCTCAGTCAAATAATTACTTAAAGCAGAAAACATAATCCCCAAGTTGTTTAAACATGAAAGCTTAAATGGGGAAATCAAGTTACTCCACTGTTCGGTGATAGGCGGGAGATGACGTGAGCGAAAAGGTCACAAGTCAGCAAGTTCGCTCAACGAAACAAACCAGTTCCCCATACCAGTGAACAGATTCATTGACAACCATACCATCCTGCGCGGTGGTGGAGGGATCCAGCGTGCCAATATTTCTTACGATCTGAACTACCTTGATATTCTGCTCAAGAAGTGCCAGTCAGTGGGTTAATTTGCAGACACCATAATCATCGAGTTGAGCACCAAGGTCGGGGAATCACACTTAACAAACTGCAAACAAGGAACTACTGCATTCTTGAAAAAAAGATCTGAAAATCCGGTACCTGTCGTCACAATGGCTGTGCTCTGTGTAAGCAAAACATGACAAACCTGTCTGAGGACAAGGACCCTAGACCATGAAGGAAGGAAGGAGAGGGCAAAAAAAGGTATGCCGTTCATTTCAGTTGCCAGTCATCACGCTCCATCCACCTGGATACAGCTAAAACTAACCATCGACTCGTTTATGAAAGCCTTACGTTGCTTTCTCAGTCAAGCCATGGCAATCAACGTGAGATTAAAGAATTGGCTTCTTAGCCCTTTATCGTATGTGATATATATATAGAACTTTAAAACAGCAGCAAGACAAACGAAACCAAGCTCACCCTCCCAAACATACATCCCGTCAAAGAAATACGTAAAGCCAAAAAGGTCACTTTGTTGCTGTGCAACAGGCGGGGATGATGTAAAAAGAAAGGTCACCAGGCAGCGAAAATAACTAACGGCACAAACCAGTACATTTTACACTTTAAACCCTTTTGTTGACAACCATCGCATCCAGCCCGTTAACGGAAGTATCAAGCGTGCCTATATTCCTTACAATCCAAACTATCCTGATATTCTGCTGAAGAAGAGCCAATCACTGAGTTGGCTGTTAAACACCAACATCCTCGAAACAGAGCACCAAGGTCGAGCAATCAAACAAAACAAACTGCGATCAAGTAACTTCTAGATTAGTGGTGGGAGTTCCGCTGTTGTAAACTACATCTTCAACGGTGCTAACTTTGGTAAGCTACCCGAAGCTCTGTCGTAGCAAAAGATGCCAAACCGGCCCGTGGTCGGAGCCCTTACACTATCAAGGAAAGAAGGAGAGAAGTTAAAAGATATTATGTCCTCTTCTCTTGCCTGGCTTCATGCACCATCTACCTAGAAACAACCCGTTGCATCGACATGTAAGTAGTGGAACACTGGCATCGGGTAAAACGAACCGTGCAAATCTGCGTACGATTTAAGAAACGTAACAGTGAGATTTCTTTGCGAGTCAAGACAGCAGCACAACAGATCAAACCAAGCTTAACTTCCTATCCAGAGGTCTCATGAAGTCTTTAATAAGGAAATCAAGATACTTCGCTGCTGCCAACAGACGGAGATGACGATAACACAAAGCTCACAAAGCAGCAAAATCGCTCAACAAAACAAACCAGTTCCCTTTAGCGTTTTAACCAATTTCCTGACAACCATTAACATCATGCGCGTTGACGGTAGGGTTAAGCGTGCCAATATTCCTTAGGATTTGAAGTATCAGTCAGTTGGTGTTCATACATTATTATCATCGAGTGGAGTTCTATGGTCGAGAAATCCCACTAAAAAAACTGCGAACAAGTGACTAATGGATTATTGGTGGTTGTTCCGTTGTTTGAAATTACCTCTCTAAATGCGTTACCTCTCGTAAGCTTCGCGGTGCTCTGTCAGAGCAAAAGTTAACAGACATGCCCGCTGACTGAGCCCTCAAACCATCAAGGAAGGAAGCACAAAGCTAAAGAGATATTCTTCCTTTTTACTTGCCAGGCATCACGCCTCATACATCTAGAAACAGCTAACGCCCACCGATCACCGACCACCGACCACCGACTCGTCTAGACCACCGACTCGTCTATCAGCGCATTGTTTTGCCTTCTCATTCGTCGAGGAGAGGCATCATGTAAAGCGAGCCGTGCTAATTTTGTAAGGTTGAAGAATCACCTTTACAGCCGTATTGGTGAGATGTCTTTGTAGGTTAAGACAACAGCACAACAGACGAAACCAAGCTCAACTTTGCCAACCATACATCGCAGTTCGAGAAGCCGAAAACTTAATTCTCAAGTTGAGCCATTATGATGTCTTTAGTGAGGAAATCAACATACTCCTCTGCTGTGCGACAGTCCGGTATGAGCGAAATCGCTCAACGAAACAAAGCAGTTCCCTTGATGGTTTTGACAAAATTATTGACAACCATGGCATTCTGCGCGTTTGCGAAAGGATCAAGCGTGTCAATATCCCTTACCATCTGAAGTATCCTGATATTCTGCTCACGAAAGGCCAATCACTGAATTGGTTGTTAGACACCATCATGAGCGAAATGAGCACAAGATTGAGGACTCCCAGTTAACAAACTTCGATCAAAATAACTTCTGGATGAAAGGTGGAAGCTGCGTTGTTGGAAACTACATGTAGTAATCTGTTACCTCTCATATGTTACGCGATGCTCTGTCAGACTAAAAGATGGCAGCCAAGCCCGAGGACAGGGTCCTTAGACTATCAAAGAAGAATGGAGAAAGCTAAAAAGATGGCGTCCTCTTCACTTTCCTGACAACACGTGCCGTCTACCTGGAAACAGCTAACGCCCTAACTACAGCCTTCTTGATCAATCCGTTCCGTCGTTTTCTCAGTCACTGCCGACTAGCATCGTATAAAGCGAGCCGTGTTAATCTGCATATGATTAACAGACGTAACAGACGAAACCAAGCTCACCTTCCCATCCATACATCTAAGTCAACGGGTTCCAACGCATTCGCAGTCGTCACAGACAGGCGGCGTGTAAAGGGAGTCGTGCCAATCTGCGTATGTTTCAAGAATCGCCTTCAGAGCCGTATTAGCGAGATGTCTTCGCGCGTCAAGACCACAGCACAACAGACAAAACCAAGCTCACCTTGCATCGGGAAATCTTAAATGAGGGAATCACGTTACTCCGCTACTGTGCAAGAAGCGGAGAATACGTAACCTGAGAGGTCACAAGGAAGCGAATTCTCTCCACGAAACAAACCAGTTTCTTTCACCATTTTAAAAGACTTATTGGCATCCATAGCATCCTACACTTTGGCGGAAGGATCAAGCGTACTTGATATTCTACTCATCACGCTTAAGAAACTCGAATGTCGGCGGTAGTTCTGTTTTTAAGAACTACATTTGGAATTTCGTTGCCTGTGGGTAAGCCTTGCGATGCTCTGTCAGAGCAAAAGATCGCAGACCTGCTCGAGGGCAGAGTACTGAGACTATCGATTAAGTAAGGAGAGAGCTGAAAAGATATGGCGTCCTTTTCGCTTTCCTGACAACACGTGCCATCCACCTGGAAACCAAGGTCGAGGAACACACTAATCAAAATGCGATCAAGTTAGTACTGGATTATTGCTAGTCTTTCCGGTGTTGGCAAACTACATCTCAAAATGTGTTATCTGTCGAAAGCCACGCGATGCTCAAGTCAGAGCTAAAGATGGCAGACCTGCCAAAGGAGAGAGTCCTGAGCCTACCAAGAAAGGGAAGAGAGAGCGAAAAAGATCTGGGGTCCTTTTCAGTTGCCTGGCTTCAAGCGCCATCCACCTGAAAAAGCTAACACCCTAACCGCAGAGTCCTTTATCAACAAGTTTCCTGGCTTTCTCAGTCGTTGCAGACTAGCATCGTGTAAAAATAAAGAATCGCCTTCGTAGCCGTGAAAGTAACGTGTTGCGAGTTAAGACAGCAGGACAACAGACGAAACTGAGTTAACGTTCTCATCCATTCATCGCAGTCAAGGAATTACGTAAACACGAAAACATAATCCTCAAGTTTCTTCAACACGAAGTCTTCAATAAGGAAATCAATAAGGAAATCAATTTAGGAAATAAGGAAATCAATTACTGCCCTGCTGTGAAAAAGGTGAAAAGACGTGAATGACGTGAACGGAATTGTCCCAAAGCAGGGATATCGCTCAACGAAACAAACCAGTTCCCTTTACCGTTTTCACAGCTTTGTTTGCAACCATAGCATACTGCCTGTTGCTGGAAGGATCAAGCGTGCCAATATTCCTTCGATTAATTGTCAGACACTATCTTGATCGAGTTGAGCACCAAGGCCGGGGAACCACAATTAACATACTGAGGTTAAATAACTACGGGAATATTGGTGGTACTTCTGTTGTTTCAAACTATATCTAGAAATCCGTCTACTATGGCCACCTTGGAGATGCTCTAACACAGCAAATGATGGCAGACCTGCCCGAGGACAGAGTCCTTAAACCATCAACGAAGGAAGGAGAGGGCTGAAGAGATATGGTGTGCTTTTCATGTGGCTGGGATGAGGTGCAATCCACCTGAAAACTGCTGAGGTCCTAACAAGGGAATCGTTTATCAACGTGTTACAGCGCTTTCTTAGTGGTCGCGGACTTGTGTAGTGTAGAGGGGGCCGGAACAATCCGCTATGATGGAAGAATCGCCTTCAAAGCTGTATATGTAAGTTATCTCTGCAAGTGAAGACATAGATCTCAGCCAAAGAATTACCTGAAGCTGAAAACTTAATCCTCTAGTATTAGGAGTGTAAAGTCTTTCATGGAAAAGTTAAGTTCCTCCGCTCCTGTGCGACAGATGGGGATGACGTGAACGGAAAAGTCACAAGGCAGCGAAATTGCATGATAGGCAATCCCTAAACTTGGCCATGTTTTGACAGACTTAACTATGGGTGACCTTTCCGCCGACCGAGCCCTTAGCCTCTGAAGAAAAAAAGGAGACAGCTGAAAAGATTTGGCGTTCTTTCTACTTGCCTGTTATCACGAACCATCCACCTGGAAAAAGCTACCGCCCTGACCACTAACTCCTTCATCAACGCAATACGTCTCTTTCACTGACTTGATAAGCACCAAGGTACATTAATCATACTAAAGAAACAGCGATCAAGTAACTACTGGATTCTTGGTGGTAATGCTGTTGTTGCAAACTACGTCTGAAAATCCGGCACCTGTGGTCACCTTCCCTATCTTCTGTCTGAGGAAAAGATAACAGACCTGTCCGAGGACAGAGACCCTAGACCATCAAGCAACGAAGAAGAGGGCAAAAAAGATATGTCGTTCTTTTCACTTGCATGCCATCACGCTTTATCTACCTGGAAACAGCTAACGCCTAACCAACCGACTCGTTTATCAACGCGTTAAGTCGCCTTTTCAGTCGTCGCAGACTGGCATTATGTTAAACGAGCTGCGGCAATCTGCATGAGGTTGAAGAATCGCCCTCATAGCCGTATGTGAGATGTCTTTGCAACTTAAGACAGCAGCTCAACAGAGGAAACCAAGCTCAGCATCCCATCCATTCGTCCCGTCAAAGAAATATGTAAAGCCAAAACCGTAATCCCCTAGTTGTTTCAAAATGAAGTGTTCAATGGAGAAATCCAGTTACTTCGCTGCCTAACAACAGGCGGGGATCATGCGAACGGAAAGGTCACAAGGCAGCGAAATTGCTCAACCTAAAAACCAGTTCCCTTTTCCATTTTCACAGATTTATTGATAACCATAGCATCCTGTGCGATGGCGGGAGGATCAGGCATGACAATATTCCTTACGATCTGAACTATTCTGATATTCTCCTTAAGAAGAGCCAATCACTGACTTCGTTCTCTGACACATTTATCATTGAGTTGAGCACGAAGGTCGAGGTATTATACTAAAGAAACATCGATTAAGTAACTACTGGATTATTTGTGGCAGTTCCGTTGTTGAAAACTACAGCTGGAAATTCTTTACCTGTCGTAAGTTTGGTCAGAGTAAAAGATGGCAGGCTTGCCCGTTTACAGCATCGTTAGAAAATCAAAGGAAGGAGAGAGCTCCAAAGCTATAACGTCCATTTTTACTTCCGTGGCATCACGTACCATCCACCTGAAAACAGCAAATGCCGTTAGCACTGACTCGTTTATCAATGCGTTGCATCACTTTCTTGTTCGTCGCGGACTGCCCTTGTGTGGAGCGAGCCTTGGTAATCTAGGTACGATTCAAGAATCACCTTTACAGCCGTAATAGTGAAATGTCTTTGTGTCAAGACAGCAGCACAAAAGATAAAACCCAGCTCACCCTGCAACATGAATTATTCAATGAGGAAATCGTTACTTCGCTGCTGTGCAACAGACTGGCACGATTCAAACAGAAGGCCACAATGCCCCCACATAGCTTAACGGAATTAACCAGTTTAAACCTTTTTATTGACAACCATGGCATCCTGTGCGTTGGTGGAAGGATCAGGTGTGCCAATATTTATTACCATCTAAGCTATCCTGGTATGCAGCTTAAGAAGAGCCAATCACTGAGTTCGTTGTGAGACACCATCATCGAAACCAGCACCAAGGTGGAACAATCAAATTAAACAAGCTGCTATCATGTAACTACTGGATAAGTGGTGGCAGTTCTGTTGTTCGAAACTACATCTCGAAATGTTACCTGAGGTAAGCTACGCGATGCTCTGTCAGAGGAAAAGATGCTAAACCTGCAAGAAGACAAGGGCCTTAGACCATCAAGGAAAGAAGAAGAGAGCTGAAAAGAGATAACCTCATTTTCAATTCCCTGGCATTACGAGCCATCCACCTGGAAACAGCTAACGCCCTCACCACCGACTTCTTCATCCAGGGCGTCGCATCGCCTTCTCAGTAGTCGCGGACTGGTATCGTGTCAAACAAGCCGTGCAAACCTGCGTAGGATTGAAGAATCGCATTCACAGCTGTATGAGTGAGATGTCTTAGCGAGTTCAGACAGCAGCATAACAGACGAAACCAAGCTCACCTCCTATCCATTACCTCATCATGTCTTTAACAAGGAAATCAAGTTACTCCCCTGTTGTGCGACAGACGGCGATGAGCTGAACAGAAAGGGCACAAGGCAGTGAAATCGCTCAACAAAACAAAAAGGTTCCCTTCACCGTTTTGACCAAATTATTGACAACCATGACAGCCTCCGCGTTGGCCGAAGGATCAAGCGTATCAAGCGTTTTAATATCTCTTACAATCTCAAGTATCCTGATTTTTTCTCAAGAGCCAATCATTGACTCATTTGTCAGACACCATGATCATACAGTAGACCACTAGGGTAGAGGATTCAAACTTAACAAACTATGATCAAGTAACTACTGTGTTGTTGAAATTATGAATATATGAAATTCATATATTCATATATTCATAATTTCATCTTTATCTTTCCCGGGTATATTACGAACCAGTTTAATGACTAGCTCCCAGGTGGCTTGATCGCTCCATTAGTTAGTGTGCTGCACCGGTATCGCAGAGGTCAGGGTTCAAGTCCCCGCAAGCCCGATTTTTTCAGGCTTTCTTTTCGCAACTGCATAAGTTGGGTTAATAACTGCGAGGATCTTCTTTAAATTTATTACTGTGTTATTGTTGGCAGTTCTGTTGTTGGAAACTACATCTCGAAATGTGTTACCTCTCGTAACCTTCATGATCCTCTCTCAGAGCAAGTTGGCAGACCAACCGCTGGACAGAGCTGCAAAGTTATGGCGACCTTTTCACTCATCTGGCATCACGTGCCATCCACGTGGAAGCAGCTAATACCCTGACCACTGTATCTGCACGTTGCGTCGCTTTCTCCGTCGTGGCAGAATGGCATCTTATAAAGCGAGTAATAAGAGTCTTCCTATATACGTCTTAGTTATAAAAGTACATGAAGCTGAAAACTTAATCCTCAAGTTGTTGCGACATGAAGTCTTAAATGAAGAAATCAAGTTATTCTGCTACTGGCAATAGACGAGGATGACGTGAACTGAAAGGGTACAAGGCAACGAAATCGCTCAAGGAAACACACCACGTCCTCGCGGACTGGCAGCGTGTAAAGCGAGCGGTGGCAATCTGTGTAAGCTTGAAGTATCTTATCCATAGCCGTATAAGAGATATGTCTGTGACTCAAGACAGCAGCACAACAGACAGACAATACTTCTCGGACTGTTCTACGTGGGCCCAAGAGCTCACATACCATCCGAAATCGCTTCACCAGGTCAGTCTGAGAATGTGGTGTACAGCATCATTTGTCGCCATTGCAAAAGCATGTACATCAGTGAGACCGGAAGGCACCTACGAGAACACTTCAGTGAACCCCTGCCTAGCATGCGCAACCGGTCTCTTTGGCTTCCTGTAGATGAGCACTTCAACACCGCCAACCACACTATAGATGACATCAGTGTCTGCAGAGTCAAGCAATGCAGCAGCAGCAACACCAGACGAAAGCGGCGAGAGATCCAGTTAATCTATGAGCTCGGCACGCTCAAGCCGGGTGGACTCAATATTAATTTCAGTTGTATTTAAGCACGCGCTTTGGTTGTTCGTTTCTTGTGGCCTCGCTTTACGTGCACTGAAGAAGGAATATGCCTGAAACCTTTGTGCTTTGACAAACTATGTCACGCTTCGACTGAGCTTTGTCTCTTCTTTCTCTTCCTTTTTCAGTGGTTGCTTACTGGCATTGTTTGAAGGCAGCCGTGGCAATCTGCGTACGATTGAAAAATCGCCTTAACAGGCAAATTAGTGAGATGTCTTTGCTAGTCATGACAGCAGCACAACAGACAAAACCAAGCTCACTTTTCGATCCATAGACCCAGTCATAAAAATTACATGAAGCCAAAAACAATAATCTCGTTGTTGCAACGTAAAGTCTTTAATGCACACTAGTCGGATGCTCTAAACACTGAGCTACGAGACCTCCTGAGAGTATCGTGACCTTTTGCTCAAGAAGAGCTAATCACTAGGATTATTGTTAGACACCATCATCATCGAGTTGAGCACCAATGGCGAGGAATCACACTTAACAAACTGCGATTAAGTTACCACTGATAGTTCCGTTGTTGCAAACTCCATCTCGAAATGTGGTACCTGTTGTAAATGTGGTACCTGTCGCCCCAGGATGGCGTTCATAGACTATCAAGGAAAGATGAAGAGAACTAAAACGATATAGCGACATTTTCACTTGCCTGGCATCACGTGCCATTTACCTGAAGACAGTCATGGCCTAACCACCGACTCCTTCATGAACCCGTTAGCTCACCTTTCTCAGTAATCGCAGACTGGCATCGTGTAAAAGGAGCTGCGCAAATCTGCGTACGATTGAAGAATAGCTGTTACATTCGCATAAGTAAAATGTCCTTGAAAAGCAAGAAAGCAGCAAAAGAGACAAAATAAAGTCTTTAATATGGAATTCAAGTTACTCTGCTGTTGTACGGTAGACTGGGATGACGTAAACGGAAAGGTCAAATGGCAGCAACATAGTTTAACGAAACAAGCCAGCTATGGCGTCCTTTACATTTGCCTGTCACGACGCTCTATCATCGCGTTGCGACGCTTTCTCAGTCGTCGCCGACTAGAACTCGTGTAAGTGATGTCTTTGCATGCCAAAAAAACAGCACAAGAGACAAAACCGAGCTCACCTTCCAATCCATTCATCTCAGTCAAAGAATTACGTGAAGCTGAAACGTAAACCTCAAGTTGTTAAAACATAAGGGGCATCAATGAGGAAATCGTTACTCCGCTGCTCGGCGGAGACGGGGATGACGTAAACAGAAAGGTCACAAGTCAGCAAAATCACTCAACGAAATCAACCAGTTCCCCATCCCATTTTTACAGATTCATCGACAACCATAGCTTCCTGCCCGTGGGTGGAAGGATCCAGCTTGCCATTATTCCTTACGACTTGACCTATCCTGATATTCTGCTCAAGAAGAGCCAATCACTGGGTTAATTGTCAGACACCATCATCATCGACTTGAGCACCAAGGCAGGGGAATCAAACCAAACAAACTGCGACAACTAACTACCGGGTTCTTGGTGGTAGTTCCGTTGTTGGAAACTGCATCTGAAAATTCGCTACCTGTCGTCACCTTGGCTGTGTTCTGTCTGAGCAAAAGATGACAGACCTGTCCGCGGGAAGAGACCCTAGACCATCAAGGAAGCAAGGAGAGGGCAAAAAGGTATTTCGTTCTTTTCACTTGCCAGTCATCACTCTTCATCCACCTGGATACAGCTAATGCCTGAACCACCGACTCGCAAGTTGCCGCAGACCGGCCAATCTGTTGTCACAAGTCAGCGAAATCGCTCAACGAAATAAAGCAGTTCTGGATATCAGTTTGACAGATTGATTGACAACCATAGCGTCCTTTTGCGTTGGCAGAAGGATCAAGCGTGCCAATATTCCTTAAAATCAGAAGTATCCTCATATTCTGCTCAACATGAGCCAATCACTGGGTTAAATGTCAGACACCATTATCATTGAGTTGAGCTCCAAGGTCGTTGAATTACACTTAACAAACTGCAAACAAGTAACTACTGGATTCTTGGCGATAGTTCCGTTGTTGGAAAGTAGATCTAAATATCCGGTACCTATCGTCACCTCGGCTGTGCTCTGTCTGAGCGAAAGATGACAGACCTGTCCAAGGACAGAGACCCTAGACTACCAAGGAAGGAAGGAGAGGGCACAAAAGGTATGGCGTTCTTTACAATTACCAGTTATCACGCTCCATCCACCAAGATACAGCTAACACATTAACCACCGACTCGTTTATCAAAACGTTTCCTCATTTTCTCACTCTCCCCAGACCGCCATCATGGTAAGCGAGCCGTGGTAATCTACGTCCAAAAACGTCATCTACTAGTCGTTTAAAAATTTCCTTCAATGGGGAAACCGTATGAGTGAAATTTCTTTGCAAGTCGAGACAGCAGCACAACAGACGAAACCAAGCTCATCTTACTATCCGTAGATCTCACGATGTCTTCAATAATGTAATGAAGTTACTCTGCTGTTTTCCAACAGACGGAGATGCCATGAACGGAAAGGTTACAAAGCATCGAAATTGCTAAACGAAAAAACCAGTTCCACTTACTGTTTCGATACACTTTTATTAAAAACTGTGGCATCCTAAGAGTAAGTAGAAGGATAAGGCGTCTGATTCTTCCTTACGATCAAAAGTATCCTGAGATTCTGCTTAAAAAGAGCGAATCACTGCCTTATAATACTGGATTATTGGTGGTAGTTCCGTTGGTAAACACTACGTTTGGAAATAAGTTACCGGTCGTAATCTAAGGGATGCTCTATTAGAGTAAAAGATGGCAGACCAACCCGAGGACAGAGTTCATAAACTACCAAGGAAAGTTGAAGAAAGCTGAAAAGACAAGGCGTCCTTTTCACTTGCCTGGCACCACGCGCCATTTACCTGAAAACAGCCACGGCCTAACAACCGACTCCCTTATCAACCTGTTCCGTCGCCTTCTTATTAATCGCAGACTGGCATCGTTTAAAACGAGCCGCCCAATATCTGCGTAAGATGTTTTGCAAATCAAGACAGCAAAAAAAAGACCAAAGCAAGCTCTCCTACCCAACCAGAGATCTTTTGAAATCTTGTCTTGTCTTTTTTGTTACTCGGCTGTTGTGCAGCAGACTTGGATGACCTAGACGGAAAGTGCAAATTGCAGCGAAATCGCTCAAGGAAACAAACGAGGTCCCTTTACCGTTTTGACACTTTAATTGACAACCATGGCATTCTGGGTGTTAACGGAAGGATAAAAGCGTGCCAATATTTCTAGCAATCTGGCGAGGTCACAACTGACTCGTTGATCAATGAGTTCCATCACTGTCTCCGTCGTTGCTGACTAACCTCGCAAGAAGCGAACTGTGGCAATCTGCGTAAGATTGAAGAATCGTCCCATCAAGGTCGAGCAATCAAACTAAACAAACTGCGATCAAGTAACTACTCGATTAGTGGTGGAAGTTCCGTTGTTGGAAACTACATCTTCAAATGTGTTAACTGTGGTAGGCTGCCTGAAGCTCTGTCGTAGCAAAAGATGCCAAACTGGTCCGGGGACGCAGTCGTTACACTATCAAGGAAGAAAAGAGAGAGGTTAAAAGCTATTCTCTCCTTTTTTCTTCCCTGGTATCACGCACCATCTACCTAGAAACACCTAACGCCCTAACAAGCGACTCCCTAATCAGCCAGTTGCATCACCTTCTAAGTAGTGGCGGACTAGCGTCTTGCAAAACGAACCATGTTAATCTGCTTACGATTTAAGAATCTCCTTCACAGCTGTAAGCACCAAGGTCGAGGAAAGCACACTAAAGAAACTGCGATCAAGTAACTACTGGATAATTGGTGGTTGTTCCGTTGTTGGAAACTACATCTGGAAATCCCTTACCTGTCGTAAGCTGGTGATGCTCTCTCAGAAAAAAACATCCTAGACCTGACCGAGGACAGAGTCCTTAAAACATCAAAGAAGGAAAAAGAGAGATGAAAACCAGGCATCCTTTTCACTTGCCCGGCATGACGCCCCATTTACATGGAAAAAGCTTACGCCCTAGCGACTGATTCGTTTGTCAACGTGTTGCGACGCTCTCTCAGTCGTTGCGAACTAGACCTAGTGTAAAGCGACCGTGGCAATCTTCGTGAGATTGAAGAACCGTATTTATAGCCTTATAATTGAGATTTCCTCTCGAGTCAAGATAGCAGCACAACAAACGAAACCGGGCTCACCTTCGCATCCATTCATCTAACTCAAAGAATTACTTGAAGCAGAAAACATAATCCCCAAGTTGTTGAGACATGAAGTTTTCAATGAGGAAATCAAGTTACTCCACTGGTGACAGACGGGGATGACGTGAGCGAAAGGTCTTAAGTCAGCGAAATCGTTCAACGAAATAAACCAGTTCCCAATACCACTTTGACAGATTCATTGACAACCACAGCCTCTAGCGCGTTGGCGGAATTATCCAGCTTGCCAATATTCCTTACAATGTGAACTATCTTGATATTCTGCTCAGGAACAGCCAGTCACTGGGTTAATTCTCAGACACCATCATCATCGACTTGAGCACCAAGGTCGGGAAATCACACTTAACAAACTCCTAACAAGTAACTACTGGATTCTTGGAAATCACATCTGATAATCCGCTACATGTCGTCACTCTTGGCTGTGCTCCGAGGACAAGGACCCTAAACCATAAAGGAAGGAAGGAGACGGTAAAAAAGTAAAATGTCCTTGCGAGTCAAGACAGCAGCAAAAAACGAACCCAAGCTCACCTTCCCATCCATAGTTCTTATGAAGTCTTTATTACGGAAATCAAGTTACTCCAAGCTTGTGCGGCAGACTGGGATGACGTGAACGGAAAGGTCAAGTGGCAGCGAAATCGTTCAACGAAACAAACCACCTCATTTTGACACTATTCACGACCGTGGTATTCTGCGCGTAATCGGAAGGATAAAGCGTGGCAATATTTCTAACGATCTAATGTAGTTACCACTTACTCGTTTATCAACGAGTTGCATCGCTTTCTCGGTAGTTGCAGACTAACTTCGTAGGAAGCGAGCCGTGGCAATCTGTGTACGATTTAAGAATCGTCTTCAAAGCTGTATCAGACCTGCCCAAGAACAGGGTCCTTAGACTAAGAAGAAGGGAAGAAGAGAGCTGAAAAGATATGGCGTCCCTTTCACTTGCCTGCCATCACACGCCATCCACCTGGAAAGAGCTTACGCCCTAACTACTAACTCCTTCATCTACGCAAAGGGTCGCTTTCACAGGCATCATCATCGAGTTGAGCACCAAGGTCGAGGCATCATACTAAAGAAACTGCGATCAAGTAACTACTGGATCATTGGTGATTGTTCCGTTGTTGGCGATGCTCTGTCAGAGGAAAACATGAAAAACCTGCCCGAGGACAGAGTCCTTAGACCATCAAAGAATGAGATAGACAGATGAAAACCAATGGGGTTTGGTTTTTACTTGCATGGCATGACGAGCCATTTACATGGAAAAAGCTTACGCCCTAGCGATCGATTCGTTTGTCAAGGCGTTGCAACGCTTTCTCAGTCGTTGCGGACTAGACCTCGGGTAAAGCGACCGTGGCAATCTTTGTGAGGTTGAAGAATCGCATTTATAGCCGTATAATTGAGATTTCGTTTCGACTCAAGACAGCAGCACAACAGACAAAACCGAGCTCACCTTCCCATTCATTCATCTCAGTAAAAGAATTACTTAAAGCAGAAAACATAATCTCCAAGTTGTTGGAACATCAAGGATTCAATAAGGAAATCAAGTTACTCCACTGCTCAGCGATAGACGGGGTGACGTGAACGAAAAGGTCACAAGTGAGCGAAATCGCTCAACGAAGTAAACCAGTTCCCCATACCACTTTGACAAATTCATTGACAACCATAGCATCCTGCAGGTTGACGGAAGGATCCCGCGTGCCAATATTCCTTACGATCTGAACTATCTTGATATTCTGCTCAAGAACTGCGTTAATTCACTGGGTTAAGGCACTGGGTTAATTGTCAGACACCATCATTATCGACTTGAGCACTGAGGTCGGGGAATCACACTTAGCAAACTGCGAACAAGTAACTACTGCATTGTTGGAAATTAGATCTAAAAATCTGCTACATGTTGTCACCTTAGCTGTGCTCTGTATGAGCAAAAGATGACAAACCTGTCCGAGGACAAGGTACCTAGACCATGACGGAGGGAAGGAGAGGGCAGAAAAGGTATGGCGTTCATTTCAATTGCCAGTTATGACAGTCCATCCACCTGGATACAGCTAAAACTAACCATCGACTCGTTTATTAAAGCCTTACGTTGCTTTCTCAGTCGAGCCATGGCAATCAACGTGAGATTAAAGAATTGGCTTCTTAGTAGTATAAGTTATACATCTTTGCAACTTTAAAACAGCAGCAAGACAAACGAAACCAAGTTCACCCTCCCATACATACATCCCGTCAAAGAAATACGTAAAGCCAACAGGCGGGGATGATGTGAACCGAAAGGTCACAAGGCAGCGAAATTGCTTAACGGAACGAACCAGTACATTTTACATTTTAAACCCTTTTATTGACAACAATCGCATCCTTTGCGTTACCAGAACAATCAAGCTAACAGAATCAATCAAACTGTCCTGATATTCTGCTCAAGAAGAGCCAATCACTGAGTTGGCTTTTAAAAACCATCATCATTGAAACCAGCACCAAGGTCGAGCAATCAAACTAAACAAACTGCGATCAAGTAACTTCTAGATTAGTGGTGGCAGTTCTGTTGTTGTAAACTACATCTTCAAAAGTGTTAACTTTGGTAAGCTACCCGAAGCTCGGTCGTAGCAAAAGATTTCAAACCAGCACGTGGTCGGAGTCCTTACACTATCAAGGAAGGAAGGAGAGAGGTTAAAAGATATTGCGTCCTTTACACTTGCCTGGCTACACGCACCATCTACCTAAAAACAACCCGTTGGATCGCCTTCTAAGTAGTGGCGGACTGGCATCGTGTAAAACGAACCGTACAAATCTGCGTACGATTTCAGAATCGCCTTCACAGCCGTATGGGTGAGATTTCTTTGCGAGTCAAGACAGCAGCACAACAGACCAAACCAAGCTTACCTTCCTATCCATAAATCTCATGAAGTCTTTAATAAGGAAATCAAGATACTCCCTGCTGCCAAGAGACAGGCAAGATGTGATCAGAAAGCTCACAAAGCAGCAAAATCGCTTAACGAAACAAACCAGTTCCCTTTGTCGTTTAAACCAATTTACTGACAATCGTAACATCGTGCGCCTTGATGGTAGGATTAAGCGTGCCAATATCCCTTAGGATTTGAAGTATCAGTGAGTTGGTGTTCATACATTATTATCATCGAGTAGAGCACCAAGGTCGAGCAATCACACTAAACAAACTGCGAACAAGTGACTACTGGATTATTGGTGGTTGTTCCGTTGTTTGAAATTACCTCACTAATTGCGTTACCTCTCTTGAGTTTCGCGATGCTCTGTCAGAGCAAAAGTTGGCAGACCTGCCCGCTGACTGAGCCCTCAAACCACCAAGGAAGGAAGCACAAAGCTAAAGAGATATTCTTCCCTTTTACTTGCCTGGCATCGCGCTTCATACACCTAGAAACAGCTAACGCCCTAACCACCCATTCGTCTATCAACGCATTGCTTTGCTTTCTTAGTGGTCGAGGAGAGGCATCGTCTAAAGCGAGCCGTGTTAATCTTGTAAGATTGAAGAATCGCCTTCACAGCCATATTAGTGAGATGTCTTAGAGAGTTAAGACAACAGCAAAACAGACGAAACCAAGCTCAACTTTCCCATCCATACATCTCAGTAAAAAAATTACGACAAGCCGAAAACTTAATTCTCAAGTTGAGCCATTATGAAGTCTTAAATAAGGAAGTCAAGATACTCCTCTGCTGTGCGACGTCGGGGATGAGCAACATCACTCAACGAAACAAAGCAGTTCCTTTTATCGTTTTCACCAAATTATTGACAACCATGGCATTCTGCCCGTTGGCTGAAGGATCAAGCGTGTCAATGTCCGTAACCATCTGAAGTATCCTGATATTCTCCTCACGAAGAGCCAATCACTGAGTTGGTTGTTAGACACCATCATGATCGAAATGAGCACAAACGTTAAGGAATCGCAGTTAACAAACTGCGATCAAATAACTACTGGATTACAGGTGGAAGTTCCGTTGTTGGAAACTACATGTAGTAATCCGTTACCTGTGGTATGCTACGCTATGTTCTATCAGACTTAAAGATTACAGCCAGGCCCGAGGACAGGGTCCTTAGACTATCAAGGAAGAATGGACAGAGTTGAAAAGATATAGCGTCCTTTTCACTTTGCTGACAACACATGCCATCCACCTGGAAACAGCTAACGCCCTAACCACAGACCTTCATCGGCCCGTTCCTTCGCTTTCTCAGTCACCACCGACTGGCGTCGTGTAAAGCGAGCCGCTTTAATGTACATATGACTAAAGAAGCGCGCTCATAGCTGTATACGTGAGATGTCTTTGCGAGCCAAGACAGTGGCGCAACAGACGAAACCAGGCTCACCTGCCCATCCATACATCTAAGTCAACAGGTTCCGACGCATTCTCAGTCGTTGCGGACAGGCATCGTTTAAAGGGAGTCGTGCCAATCTGCGTATGTTTCAAGAATCGCCTTCAGAGCCGTATTAGTGAGATGTCTTTGCGCGTCAAGACAACAGCACAACAGACAAAACCAAGAAGAAATGTTGAATCAGCCGTGATTACTCAGAAAAAATCTGAGTCTTCCCAACGGGAGTCGAACCCATGACCTTCCAGGTGCCGGGTGGATGCTCTAACCACTGAGCTATGGGGGCTCGTGGTGAGCAAGGCCATATAACTAGGATCATATGTGACGTACGCCTGCTTTTACTACAGGGTCGTAACGTCAAATGACAAATGTAAACATGACAATGGAATGACCACTGTGAGAAATGTGTTAAAAGAACCTAGTTATATGGCCTCGCTCACCACGAGTCCCCCATAGCTCAATGGTTAGAGCATCCAACCGGCACTTTGAAGGTCATGGGTTCGACTCCCCGTTTTAAGGACTCAGTTTTTTCGGAGTAATCACGACTGATTGAACATTTCTTCTTTTGACACCACCGAGTCCTTCATCAACGCGTTTTGTGGCTTTCTCATTCGTTGCAGTCTAGCATCGTGTTAAGCAAGCAGTGCAAATTTGCGTACAATTGAAGAATCGCCTTCGTAGCCGTGAAAGTAACATGTGTTGCGAGTTAAGACAACAGCACAACAGACGAAACTGAGTTCACGTTCTCATCCATTCATCGCCGTCAAGGAATTACGTAAACATGAAAACACAATCCTCAAGTTCTTGCAACATGAAGTCTTTAATCAGGAAATCAAGATACTCCCTTGCTGTGAAAAAGGTGAGAAAGTCGAGAATGACGTGCACGGATTTCTCCCAAAGCAGCGATATTGCTCAACGAAACAAACCAGTTCCCTTTACCGTTTTCACAGATTTTTTTGCAACCATAGCATACTGCCCGTTGGTGGAAGGATTAAGCGTCCCAATATTCCTCCGATTAATTGTCAGACACTATCATGATCAAATTGAGCACCAAGGTCGGGCAATCACAATTAACAAACTGCGTTTAAATAACTACGGAAATATTGGTGGTACTTCTGTTGTTAAGTCGCTCTCTTTAAGTCGCTTTGTCGGTCGTTGCAGACTGGCATCATGTTAAACGAGCCGAGGCAATCTGCGTGAGATTGAAGAATCGCCTTCATAGCCGTATGTGAGATGTCTTTTCAACTTAAAACAGCAGCTCAAAAGAGGAAACCAAGCTCACCATCCCATCCATTCATCCCGTCAAAGAAATACGTAAAGCCAAAAACGTAATCCTCTAATTGTTTTAAAATGAAGTCTTACTTCGCTGCCCAGCAACAGCGGGGGATGATCCGAACGGAAAGGTCACAAGGAAGCCAAATTGCTCAACCTAAAAACCAGTTCCCTTTACCGTTTTCACGTATTTATTGATAACCACAGCATCCTGCACGATGGCAGGGGGATCATACAGTAGAGGTAGAGGATAGAGGATTCAAGGTAGAGAATTCAAACTTAACAAACTATGATCAAGTAACTGCTGTGTTATTGTTGGCAGTTCTCTTGTTGGTAACTACAGCTCGAAATGTGTCAGAGTAAAAGTTGGCAGACCAACCACTTAGCAGAGCTGCAAAGATATGGCGATCTTTTCACTCGCCTGGCATCATGTGCCATGCACCTGGAAAAAGCTAACACCCTTTGCACTGTATCTGCACGTTGCGTCGCTTTCTCCGTCGTCGCAGAATGGCATCTTATAAAGCGACCAGTGGGATTCTTCGTATATACATCTTAGTAAAAAACTTACGTGAAGCTGAAAACTTAATCCTCAAGTTGTTGAAACATGAAGTCTTAAATGAAGAAATCAAGTTATTCCGCTAATGGCAATAGACGAGGATCACGTGAACTGAAAGACTACAGGGCAACGAGATCGTTCAAGGAAACACGCCACTTCCCTCGCGGACTGGCAGCGTGTAAAGCGGGCGGTGGCAATCTGTGTGAGCTTGAAGGATCTCCTTCATAGCCGTATAAGTGAGATGTCTTTGCGACTCAAGACAGCAGCACAACAGACAGACAATACTTCTGAGACTGTTCTGCATGGGGTCAAGGGTTCACATACCATCCAAAATCGCTTCACCAGTCAGTCTGAGAATGTGGTGTACTGCATCACTTGTCGCCGTTGCAAAGGCATGTACATCGGTGAGATCGGAAAAAGCCTACGGGAACACTTCAGTGAACACCTGCCTAGCATCTGCAACCGATCTCCTGGGCGTCCTGTAGCTGAGCACTTCAACACCGCCAAACACACTATAGATGACATCAGGGTCTGCAGAGTCAAGCAATGCAGCAGCAGCAACAGCAGTCGAAAGTGGCAAGAGATGCAATTAATCTTTGGCCTCGGCACGCTCAAGCCGGGTGGAGTCAATATTAATTTCAGTTGTATTTAAGTTCTTTCATTTTTCAAGCACGCGCTTTGGTTGTTCGTTTCTTGTGGACTCGCTTTACATGCACATTATTCCTGCGCACTGAAGGGCTATGCCTGAATCCATTCTGCTTTGACAAACTATGTCACGCATCGACTGAGCTTTGTCTCTTCTTTTCTTTTATTAATGCCTTGCGACCCTTTCCCAGTGGTTGCTTACTGGCATTGCGTGAAAGGGAGCCGTGGCAATCTGCGTGCGATTGAAAAATCGCCTTAACAGGCCTATTAGTGAGATGCCTTCGCTAGGCGAGACAGCAGCACAGCAGACAAAACCAAGCTCACTTTTCGAACCATAGACCCAGTCATAAAATTACATGAAGCCAAAAACTTAATAAACTCGTTGTTGCATCGAGGCGGATGTTCTAACCACTGAGCTACGAGAACTAATGAGAGTATCGTGAGCCTTAGTTCGAGAAGAGCTTATCACTGGGATTATTTTCAGACACCATGATTATCGATTTGAGCACTAATGGCGAGGAATCACACTTAACAATTTGCGATTATGTTACCACTGATAGTTCCGTTGTTGCAAACTAGATCTCGAAATGTGGTACCTGTCATAAGTTAAGGGATGCTCTTTCAGAGTTAAAGATGGCACACCTGACCGAGGACAGAGTCCTTAGACCATCATGGAAGTATCTCGAGATTTCGCTCAAGAAGAGCCAATCAGTACGTTAATTGTCAGACACAATCATTGTCCAGTTGAGCACCAGGGCCGAGGAATAATACTTAAAAAACTGCGATCAAATAACTACTGGAATATTTCTGGTAGTTCTGTTGTTTAAATCTGCTTGTTTAAATCCGTTGCCTGTCGTAGACTTGGCGATCCTCTTTTAGAGTAAAAGATGGCAGACGTGCCCCAGGATGGCGTTCATAGACTATCAAGGAAAGATGAAGAGAACTAAAAAGATATAGCGACATTTTCACTTGCCTGGCATCACGCGCCATTTACCTGACGACAGCTCATGGCCTAACCACCGACTTCTTTATCAACCCGTTAGCTCACCTTTCTCAGTAATCGCAGACTGGTATCGTTTAAAGGGAGCTGCGCAAATCTGCATACGATTGAAGAATCACCCTTACATTCGCATAAGTAAAATGTCCTTGCAAATCAAGACAGCAGCAAAAAAGACAAAATAAAATCTTTGATATGGAATTCAAGTTACTCTGCTGTTGTACGGCAGATTGGGATGACGTGAACGGAAAGGTCAAATGGACGTAAAGACAGCAGAGTGACGATAAGTCTCAATAAAAAAACAACAGTTTTTAATTTACAAAACATGTTTCGACATTCTCATGTCATCTTCAGTTGCAAATGAGCCTTAACGGTTGTATATTTGAATTTTCGTATTAAAGTACGTTACAAAATTACGCTTTAGAACTTACGTTTACAATTTGAATATGAAATACGCGGGAAACAAAAAAAGCGTGCGCATAGTTACTTTAAGTGACTTAGGAACACACACACATACACACACAAAAATACTTCCAATAACAAGAATGATAAAATATAAAAGACAAAAAAAAAAGTAATTAAAAGGAAAGAGATAACTCTAGATACTTTGGCTGCTTTTTAAGAGTAGGAGTTTCCCACTTAATATGCATCACCTCTTTGATCTTAATTTGGAATTTCGAGACAGCAGAATCTAAGATCGTGAAACATTCTGCAGTGCAAGAGTCATGGCAGGCCCTAGATGACTGCAGGTGCCTGTAAACATGTGAAGACTTGTCCGACAAGAGGTGCTCACGAACACGTGCACAAATGTGGCGAGTGGTCTCGCCAATGTAGCTGGCATTACAGAAAGCACACGAGAATTTATAAACAACACGCCAACGTAGACTCTGCGGTACTGAATCTTTCACGCTAAACATGTTTCTAACTTTAAACGTACTAAAGACTAACTTAACATCTAAATCAGCTTTACAATAACGTTTGAGTAGTTTTCTAAGCTTAGTCTGGGCGATTTTAGAAAAACGGCCAACATAAGGGGGTTTATAGAATTACGTTTTGCCGGAGTTAGGTGAGTCGATCTGCCCATTTGAAGGATCCATTTTCTTAGAAACATTGCTGTGAATAGTCTTGTCGATGACCCTAGACGGAAAACAGTTTTTCCGCAATATGACGATAAGGTTTTTAACGTCCAGATGAAAACCAACCCAGGAATTGTTGATTTTATAAACCCTGTCTACTAGTGTTCTGACTAATCCTAGTTTGTAATTCAAAGGGGCAAAGCTAAAATAATCAGTTAGAAGACCAGTGAACGTCTTCTTGCGATATACACTAGTAACGATGGATGGATGACTGTTGTCTGACAATATGTCTAAAAACGGTAATTTCTTATCGATTTCCCTTTCCATTGTGAAACGAATACTCGAAACGAATATACAGCTAACGCGCTCACCACCGACTCCTTTTTCAGTGGTTGCTTACTGGCATTGCTTGAAGGCAGCCGTGGCAATCTGCGTACGATTGAAAAATCGCCCATTATTGAGATGTCTTTGCTTGTCATGACAGCAGCACAACAGACAAAACCAAGCTCACTTTTCGATCCATAGACCCAGTCATAAAATTACATGAAGCCAAAAACAATAATCTCGTTGTTGCAACGTAAAGTCTTTAATGCACACTAGTTGGATGCTCTAAACACTGAGCTACGAGACCTCCTGAGAGTATCGTGACCTTTTGCACACTATCATCATCGAGTTGAGCACCAATGGCGAGGAATCACACTTAACAAACTGCGATTAACTTACCACTGATAGTTCCGTTGTTGCAGACTCCATCTCGAAATGTGGTACCTGTTGTAAATGTGGTACCTGTCGCCCCAGGATGGCGTTCATAGACTATCAAGGAAAGATGAAGAGAACTAAAACGATATAGCGACATTTTCACTTGCCTGGCATCACGTGCCATTTACCTGAAGACAGTCATGGCCTAACTACCGACTCTTTCATCAACCCGTTAGCTCACCTTTCTCAGTAATCGCAGACTGGCATCGTGTAAAAGGAGCTGCGCAAATCTGCGTACGATTGGAGAATAGCCGTCACATTCGCATAAGTAAAATGTCCTTGCAAAGCAAGACAGCAGCAAAAGAGACAAGATAAAGTCTTTAATATGGAATTCAAGTTACTCCGCTGTTGTACGGTAGACTGGGATGACGTAAACGGAAAGGTCAAATGGCAGCAAAATAGCTTAACGAAACAAGCCAGGTATGGCGTCCTTTACACTTGCCTGTCATGACGCTCTATTTACCTGGAAAAAGCTAAAGACCTAAAGAAGACTCGTTTATCATCAAGTTGCGACGCTTTCTCAGTCATCGCCGACTAGATCTCGTGTAAAGTGACCGTAGCAATCTGCATGAGATAAGTGAGATGTCTTTGCATGCCAAAAAAGCAGCAGAACAGACAAAACCGAGCTCACCTTCCAATCCATTCATCTCAGTCAAAGAATTACGTGAAGCTGAAACGTAAACCTCAAGTTGTTAAAACATAAGGGGCATCAATGAGGAAATCGTTACTCCGCTGCTCGGCGGAGACGGGGATGACGTAAACAGAAAGGTCACAAGTCAGCAAAATCACTCAACGAAATCAACCAGTTCCCCATCCCATTTTTACAGATTCATCGACAACCATAGCTTCCTGCCCGTGGGTGGAAGGATCCAGCTTGCCATTATTCCTTACGACTTGACCTATCCTGATATTCTGCTCAAGAAGAGCCAATCACTGGGTTAATTGTCAGACACCATCATCATCGACTTGAGCACCAAGGCAGGGGAATCAAACCAAACAAACTGCGAACAACTAACTACCGGATTCTTGGTGGTAGTTCCGTTGTTGGAAACTACATCTGAAAATTCGCTACCTGTCGTCACCTTGGCTGTGTTCTGTCTGAGCAAAAGATGACAGACCTGTCCGCGGGAAGAGAGCCTAGTCCATCAAGGTAGCAAGGAGAGGGCAAAAAAGGTATTTCGTTGTTTTCACTTGCCAGCTGTCATCACTCTTCATCCACCTGGATACAGCTAATGCCTGAACCACCGACTCGTTTATCAAAGTGTTGCGTTGCTTTCTAAGTTGCCGCAGACCGGCCAATCTGTTGTCACAAGTCAGCGAAATCGCTCAACGAAATAAACCAGTTCCGGATATCAGTTTGACAGATTGATTGACAACCATAGCGTCCTTTTGCGTTGGAGGAAGGATCAAGCGTGCCAATATTCCTTAAAATCAGAACTATCCTCATATTCTGCTCAAGATGAGCCAATCACTGGGTTTATTGTCAGACACCATTATCATTGAGTTGAGCACCAAGGTCGTTGAATTACACTTAACAAACTGCGAACGAGTAACTACTGGATTCTTGGCGATAGTGCCGTTGTTGGAAAGTAGATCTAAATATCCGGTACCTATCGTCACCTCGGCTGTGCTCTGTCTGAGCGAAAGATGACAGACCTGTCCAAGGACAGAGACCCTAGA
The DNA here is from genome assembly GCA_964030785.1 of Siderastrea siderea. NCBI lineage: Eukaryota > Metazoa > Cnidaria > Anthozoa > Scleractinia > Rhizangiidae > Siderastrea > Siderastrea siderea. The sequence continues at coordinate 14,672,966 of OZ034979.1, forward strand.
CTACCAAGGAAGGAAGGAGAGGGCACAAAAGGTATGGCGTTCTTTACAATTACCAGTTATCACGCTCCATCCACCAAGATACAGCTAACACATTAACCACCGACTCGTTTATCAAAACGTTTCCTCATTTTCTCGCTCTCCCCAGACCGCCATCATGGTAAGCGAGCCGTGGTAATCTACGTCCAAAAACGTGAGCTACTAGTCGTTTAAAAATTTTCTTCAATGGGGAAACCGTGTGAGTGAAATTTCTTTGCAAGTCGAGACAGCAGCACAACAGACGAAACCAAGCTCATCTTACTATCCGTAGATCTCACGAAGTCTTCAATAATGTAATGAAGTTACTCTGCTGTCTTCCAACAGACGGAGATGCCATGAACGGAAAGGTTACAAAGCACCGAAATCGCTAAACGAAAAAACCAGTTCCACTTACTGTTTCGATACACTTTTATTAAAAACTGTGGCATCCTAAGAGTAAGTAGAAGGATAAGGCGTCTTATTCTTCCTTACGATCACAAGTATCCTGAGATTCTGCTTAAGAAGAGCGAATTACTGCCTTATAATACTGGATTATTGGTGGTAGTTCCGTTGGTAAACACTACGTTTGGAAATCCGTTACCGGTCGTAATCTAAGGGATGCTTAGAGTAAAAGATGGCAGACCAACCCGAGGACAGAGTTCATAAACTACCAAGGAAAGTTGAAGAAAGCTGAAAAGACAAGGCGTCCTTTTCACTTGCCTGGCACCACGCGCCATTCACCTAAAAACAGCCTAGGCCTAACAACCGACTCCCTTATCAACCTGTTCCGTCGCCTTCTTATTAATCGCAGACTCAATCTCTCCTACCTAACCAGAGATCTTTTGAAATCTTGTCTTGTCTTTTTTGTTAGTCCGCTGTTGTGCAGCAGACTTGGATGACCTAGACGGAAAGTGCAAATGGCAGCGAAATCGCTCAAGGAAACAAACGAGCTCCCTTTACCTTTTAAGACACTTTAATTGACAACCGTGGCATTCTGGGTGTTAACGGAAGGATTAAAGCGTGCCAATATTTCTAGCAATCTAACGCCGTTACAACTGACTCGTTGATCAATGAGTTCCATCACTGTCTCCGTCGTTGCTGACTAACCTCGCAAGAAGCGAACTGTAGCAATCTGCGTAAGATTGAAGAATCGTCGCATCAAGGTCGAGCAATCAAACTAAACAAACTGCGATCAAGTAACTACTGGATTAGTGGTGGAAGTTCCGTTGTTGGAAACTACATCTTCAAATGTGTTAACTGTGGTAGGCTACCTGAGGCTCTGTCGTAGCAAAAGATGCCAAACTGGTCCGGGGACGCAGTCTGTGAACGATTGAAGAATCGTCTTCAAAGCTGCATCAGACCTGCCCAAGGACAGGGTCCTTAGACTTAGAAGAACGGAAGAAGAGAGCTGAAAAGATATGGCGTCCCTTTCACTTGCCTGCCATCACACACCATCCACCTGGAAAGAGTTTACGCCCTAACTACTAACTCCTTCATCTACGCAAAGGGTCGCTTTCACAGGCATCATCATCGAGTTGAGCACCAAGGTCGAGGCATCATACTAAAGAAACTGCGATCAAGTAACTACTGGATTATTGGTGATTGTTCCGTTGTTGGCGATGCTCTGTCGCCCTAGCGATCAATTCGTTTGTCAAGGCGTTGCAACGCTTTCTCAGTAGTTGCAGACTAGACCTCGGGTAAAGCGACCGTGGCAATCTCTGTGAGGTTGAAGAATCGCATTTATAGCCGTATAATTGAAATTTCGTTTCGACTCAAGACAGCAGCACAACAGACAAAACCGAGCTCACTTTCCCATTCATTCATCTCAGTAAAAGAATTACTTAAAGCTGAAAACATAATCCCCAAGTTGTTGGAACATCAAGGGTTCAATAAGGAAATCAAGTTACTCCACTGCTCGGCGATAGACGGGGATGACGTGAACGAAAAGGTCACAAGTGAGCGAAATCGCTCAACGAAGTAAACCAGTTCCCCATACCACTTTCACAAGTTCATTGACAACCATAGCATCCTGCGGGTTGACGGAAGGATCCTGCGAGCCAATATTCCTTACGATCTGAACTATCTTGATATTCTGCTCAAGAACTGGGTTAATTCACTGGGTTAAGGCACTGGGTTAATTGTCAGACACCATTATTATCGACTTGAGCACTGAGATCGGGGAATCACACTTAGCAAACTGCGAACAAGTAACTACTGCATTGTTGGAAATTAGATCTGAAAATCTGCTACATGTTGTCACCTTAGCTGTGCTCTGTATGAGCAAAAGATGACAAACCTGTCCGAGGACAAGGTACCTAGACCATGACGGAGGAAAGGAGAGGGCAGAAAAAGTATGGCGTTCATTTCAATTGCCATTTATGATAGTCCATCCTCCTGGATACAGCTTAAACTAACCATCGACTCGTTACTCAGTCGAGCCATGACAATCAACGTGAGATTAAAGAATTGGCTTCTTAGTAGTATAAGTTATATATCTTTCCAACTCTAAAACAGCGACAAGACAAACGAAACCAAGTTCACCCTCCCATACATACATCCCGTCAAAGAAATACGTCAAGCCAAAAAGATTACTTCGCTGCTGTGTAACAGGCTGGGATGATGTGAACGGAAAGGTCACAAGGCAGCGAAATTGCTTAACGGAACAAACTAGTACATTTTACATTTTAAACCCTTTTATTGACAACAATCGCATCCTTTTGCGTTACCAGAGGAATCAAGCTAACAGAATCAATCAAACTGTCCTGATATTCCGCTCAAGAAGAGCCAATCACTAAGTTGGCTTTTAAACACCATCATCATCGACACCATCACCAAAGTCGAGCAATCAAACTAAACAAACTGCGATGAAGTAACTTCTAGATTAGTGGTGGCAGTTCCGTTGTTGTAAACTACATCTTCAAAAGTGTTAACTTTGGTAAGCTACCCGAAGCTCTGTCGTAGCAAAAGATTCCAAACCGGCACGTGGTCGAATTCCTTACACTATCAAGGAAGGAAGGAGAGAGGTTAAAAGATATTGCGTCCTTTTCACTTGCCTGGCTTCACGCGCCATCTACCTAAAAACAACTCGTTGCATCGCCTTCTAAGTAGTGGCGGACTGGCATCGTGTAAAACGAACCGTACAAATCTGCGTACGATTTCAGAAGCGCCTTCACAGCCGTATGGGTGAGATTTCTTTGCGAGTCAAGACAACCGCACAACAAACCAAACCAAGCTTACCTTCCTATCCATAGATCTCATGAAGTCTTCAATAAGGAAATCAAGATACTCCGCTGCTGCCAAGAGACAGGCATGACGTGATCAGAAAGCTCACAAAGCAGCAAAATCGCTTAACGAAACAAACCAGTTCCCTTTATCGTTTTACTGACAATCGTAACATCGTGCGCCTTGATGGTAGGATTAAGCGTGCCAATATCCCTTAGGATTTGAAGTATCAGTGAGTTGGTGTTCATACATTATTATCATCGAGTAGAGCACCAAGGTCGAGCAATCACACTAAACAAACTGCGAACAAGTTACCACTGGATTATTGGTGGTTGTTCCGTTGTTTGAAATTACCTCTCTAATTGCGTTACCTCTCGTACGTTTCGCAATGCTCTGTCAGAGAAAAAGTTGGTGGACCTGCCCGCTGACTGAGCCCTCAAACCACCAAGGAAGGAAGCACAAAGCTAAAGAGATATTCTTGCTTTGTTAGTGGCCTGGCATCACGCTTCATACACCTAGAAACAGCTAACGCCCTAACCACCGACTCGTCTATCAACGCATTGCTTTGCTTTCTTAGTGGTCGAGGAGAGGCATCGTCTAAAGCAAGCCGTGTTAATCTTGTAAGATTGAAGAATCCCCTTCACAGCCATATTAGTGAGATGTCTTTGAGAGTTAAGACAACAGCAAAACAGACGAAACCAAGCTCAACTTTCCCATCCATACATCTCAGTAAAAGAATTACGACAAGAAGAAAACTTAATTCTCAAGTTGAGCCATTATGAAGTCTTAAATAAGAAAGTCAAGATACTCCTCTGCTGTGCGACGTCGGGGATGAGCAACATCACTCAACGAAACAAAGCAGTTCCCTTTATCGTTTTCACCAAATTATTGACAACCATGGCATTCTGCCCGTTGGCAGAAGGATCAAGCGTGTCAATATCCCTTACCATCTGAAGTATCCTGATATTCTCCTCACGAAGAGCCAATCACTGAGTTGGTTGTTAGACACCATCATGATCGAAATGAGCACAAATGTTAAGGAATCGCAGTTAACAAACTGCGATCAAATAACTACTGGATTACAGGTGGAAGTTCCGTTGTTGGAGACTACATGCAGGAATCCGTTACCTGTCGTATGCTACGCTATGCTCTGTCAGACTTAAAGATTACAGCCAGGCCCGAGGACAGAGTCCTTAGACTATCAAGGAAGAATGGAGAGAGTTGAAAAGATATAGCGTCCTTTTCACTTTCCTGACAACACATGCCATCTACCTGGAAACAGCTAACGCCCTAACCACAGAGTTCTTCACCAACCCGTTCCTTCGTTTTCTCAGTCACCGCCGACTGCCATCGTGTAAAGCGAGCCGCTTTAATGTACATATGATTAAAGAAGTGCCTTTATAGCTGTATACGTGAGATGTCTTTGCGAGCCAAAAAAGTGGCGCAACAGACGAAACCAAGCTCACCTACCCATCCATACATCTAAGTCAACGGGTTCCGACGCATTCTCAGTCGTTGCGGACAGGCATCGTTTAAAGGGAGTCGTGCCAATCTGCGTATGTTTCAAGAATCGCCTTCAGAGCCGTATTAGTAAGATGTCTTTTACTCAGAAAAAATCTGAGTCCTCCCAACGGGAGTCGAACCCATGGCCTTCCAGGTGCCGGGTGGATGCTCTAACCGATGAGCTATGAGGGCTCGTGGTGAGCGAGGGGATATAACTAGGATCATATGTGACATACGCCTGCCTTTACTACAGGCTCGTAACGTCAAATGACAAATGTAAACATGACAATGGAATGACCACTGTGAGAAATGTGTTAAAATAACCTAGTTATATGGCCTCACTCACCACGAGTCCCCCATAGCTCAGTGGTTAGAGCATCCACCCGGCACCTGGAAGGTCATGGGTTCGACTCCCGTTGGGAGGACTCAGATTTTTTCTGAGTAATCACGGCTGATTCAACATTTCTTCTTGGTTTTGTCTGTTGTGCTGTTGTCCTGACGCGCAAAGACGCACGGCTTGGCGATGCTCTGTCAGACTAAAAGATGGCAGACCCACCCGAGGAGAGAGTCCTTAGAGGATCAAGGAAAGAAGGTGAGAGCTGAAGAGATATGGCGTCCTTTTCAGGTGGCTGGGATGACATGCCACGTCATAAGGACTGAAATCATTTATCAACGTGTTACAACGCTTTCTTAGTGGTCGCAGACTGGCGTGGTGTAAAGGAAGCCGTGACAATCCGCTATGATGGAAGAATCGCTTTCAAAGCCGTATATGTGAGATATCTTTGCGAGTGAGGACATAGATCTCAGCCAAAGAATTACGTGAAACCGAAAACTTAATCCTCTAGTATTAGGAGTGTGAAGTTTTTAATGGAAAAATTGAGTTGCTCTGCTCCTGTGCGACAGATGGGGATGACGTGAACGGAAAAGTCACAAGGCAGCGAAATCGCACGAGTAGCAATCCGTAAACTTGGCCATGTTCTGACACACTAAACTATGGGTGACCTTCCCGACGACAGAGCCCTTAGACTATGAAGAAAAAAAGGAGACAGCTGAAAAGATTTGGCGTCCGTCTTACTTGCCTGTTATCACGAACCATCCACCTGGAAACAGCTACCACCCTAACCACTAACTCCTTCATCAACGCAATACGTCCCTTTCACTGACTTTATCGTCATCAACGAGTTGAGCACAAAGGTCCAGGAATCATACTAAAGAAACTGTGATCAAGTAACTACTGGATTCTTGGTGGTAGTGCTGTTGTTGTAAACTACGTCTGAAAATCCGGTACCTGTGGTCACCTTGCCTATCTTCTGTCTGAGCAAAAGATGGCAAACCTCTCCGAGTACAGAGGCCCTAAACCATCAAGCAACGAAGAAGAGGGCAAAAAAGATATGGCGTTCTTTTGACTTCCATGCCATCACGCTTTATTTACCTGGAAACAGCTAACGCCTAACCAACCGACTCGTTTATCAACGCGTTAAGTCGCTTTCTCGGTCGTCGCAGACTGGCATCATGTTAAACGAGCCGCGGCAATCTCCGTGAGATTGAAGAATCGCCTTCATAGCCGTATGTGAGATGTCTTTTCAACTTAAGACAGCAGCTCAAAAGAGGAAACCAAGCTCACCATCCCATCCATTCATCCCATCAAAGAAATACGTAAAGCCAAAAACCTAATCCTCTAATTGGAGAAATCAAGTTACTTCGCTGCCCAGCAACAGGCGGGGATGATCCGAACGGAACTTTCACAAGGAAGCCAAATTGCTTAACCTAAAAACCAGTTCCCTTGACCGTTTTCACAGATTTATTGATAACCACAGCATCCTGCGCGATGGCGGGAGGATCATACAGTAGAGGTAGAAGATAGAGGATTCAAGGTAGAGAATTCAAATTTAACAAACTATGATCAAGTAACTGCTGTCTTATTGTTGGCAGTTCTGTTGTTGGAAACTACAGCTCGAAATGTGTCAGAGTAAAAGTTGGCAGACCAACCACTTAGCAGAGCTGCAAAGATAAGGCGATCCTTTCACTCGCCAGGCATCATGTGCCATGCACATGGAAAAAGCTAACACCCTTTGCACTGTATCTGCACGTTGCGTTGCTTTCTCCGTCGTTGCAGAATGGCATCTTATAAAGCGACCAGTGGGATTCTTCGTATATACATCTTAGTAAAAAAATTACGTGAAGCTGGAAACTTAATCCTCAAGTTGTTGCAACATGAAGTCTTAAATGAAGAAATCAAGTTATTCCGCTACTGGCAATAGACGAAGGTGACGTGAACTGAAAGGGTACAGGACAACGAAATCGCTCAAGGAAACACACCACTTCCTCGCGGACTGGCAGCGTGTAAAGCGAGCGGTGGCAAACCGTGTAAGAGATATGTCTGCGACTCAAGACAGCAGCACAACAGACAGACAATAGTTCTCGGACTGTTCTACTTGGGCCCAAGAGCTCACATACCATCCAAAATCGCTTCACCAGTCAGTCTGAGAATGTGGTCATCACTTGGCGCTGTTGCAAAAGCATGTACATCGGTGAGATCGGAAAAAGCCTACGGGAACACTTCAGTGAACACCTGCCTAGCATCTGCAACCGGTCTCCTAAGCGTCCTCTACCTGAGCACTTCAACACCGCCAACCACACTATAGATGACATCAGGGTCTGCAGAGTCAAGCAATGCAGCGGCAGCAACACCAGTCGAAAGGGGCAAGAGATGCAAATAATCTTTGACCTCGGCACGCTCATGCCAGGCGGAGTCAATATTAATTTCAGTTGTATTTAAGTTCTTTCATTTTTCAAGCACGCGCTTTGGTTGTTCGTTTCTTGTGGGCTCGCTTTACATGCACATTATTCCTGCGCACTGAAGAGCTATGCCTGAATCCTTTCTGCTTTGACAAACTATGTCACGCATCGACTGAGCTTTGTCTCTTCTTTTCTTTTATTAATGCCTTGCGACCGTTTCCCAGTGGTTGCTTACTGGCATTGCGTGAAGGGAGCCGTGGCAATCTGCGTACGATTGAAAAATCACCTTAACAGGCCTATTAGTAAGATGGCTTCGCTAGGCAAGACAGCAGCACAACAGACAAAACCAAGCTCACTTTTCGAACCATAGACCCAGTCATAAAATTACATGAAGCCAAAAACTTAATAAACTCGTTGTTGCAACGTAATGTCTTTAATGGACACTAGGCGGATGTTCTAACCACTGAGCTACGAGAACTAATGAGAGTATCGTGAGCTTTAGCTCGAGAAGAGCACTAATCGATGTGAGCACTAATGGTGAGGAATCACACTTAACAATTTGCGATTAAGTTATCACTGATAGTTCCGTTGTTGCAAACTACATCTCGAAATGTGGTACTGTCATAAGATAAGGGATGCTCTTTCAGAGTTAAAGATGGCACACCTGACCAAGGACAGAGTCGTTAGACCATCATGGAAGTATCTTGAGATTTCGCTCAAGAAGAGCCAATCAGTACGTTAATTGTCAGACACAATCATTGTCCAGTTGAACACCAGGGGCGAGGAATAATACTTAAAAAACTGCGATCAAATAACTACTGGAATATTTCTGGTAGTTCTGTTGTTTAAATCTGCTTGTTTAAATCCGTTGCCTGTCGTCGGCTTGGCGATCCTCTTTTAGAGTAAAAGATGGCAGACGTGCCCCAGAATGGCGTTCATAGACTATCAAGGAAAGATGAAGAGAACTAAAAAGATATAGCGACATTTTCACTTGCCTGGCATTACGCGCCATTTACCTGACGACAGCTCATGGCCTAACCACCGACTCCTTTATCAACCCGTTAGCTCACCTTTCTCTCGCAAATCGTTTAAAAGGAGCTGCGCAAATCTGCATACGATTGACGAATTGCCCTTACATTCGCATAAGTAAAATGTCCCTTGCAAATCAAGACAGCAGCAAAAAAGACAAAATAAAATCTTTAATATGGAATTCAAGTTACTCTGCTGTTGTACGGCAGATTGGGATGACGTGAACGGAAAGGTCAAATGGACGTAAAGACAGCAGAGTGACAGTAACTCTCAATAAAGAAACAACAGTTTTCAATTTACAAAACATGTTTCGACATTCTCATGTCATCTTCAGTTTCAAATGAGCCTTAACGGTTGTATATTTGAATTTTCGTATTCAAGTACGTTACAAAATTACGCTTTAGAACTTACGTTTACAATTTGAATATGAAATACGCGGGAAACAAAAAAAGCGTGCGCATAGTTACTTTAAGTGACTTAGGAACACACACACACACACAAATACTTCCAATAACAAGAATGATAAAATATAAAAGACAAACAAAAAGTAATTAAAAGGAAAGAGATAACTCTAGATGCTTTAGCTGCTGATTAAGAGTAGGATATTCCCACTTAATATGCATCGCCTCTTTGATCTTAATTTGGAATTTCGAGACGGCAGAATCTAAGATCGTGAAACATTCTGCAGTGCAAGAGTCATGGCAGGCCCTAGATGACTGCAGGTGCCTGTAAACATGTGAAGACTTGTCCGACAAGAGGTGCTCGCGAACACGTGCACAAATTTGGCGAGTGGTCTCGCCAATGTAGCTGGCATTACAGAAAGTACACAAGAATTTGTAAACAACAGGCAAACGCAGACTCTGCGGTACTGAATCTTTCACGCTAAACATGTTTCTAACTTTAAACGTACTAAAGACTAACTTAACATCTAAATCAGCTTTACAATAACGTTTGAGTAGTTTTCTAAGCTTAGTCTGGGCGATTTTAGAAAACCGGCCAACATAAGGGAGTTTATAGAATTACGTTTTGCCGGAGTTAGGTGAGTCGATCTGCCCATTTGAAGGATTCATTTTCTTAGAAACATAGCTGTGAGTAATCTTGTCGATGACCCTAGACGGAAAACAGTTTTTCCGCAATATGACGATAAGCTTTTTAACGTCCAGATGAAAACCAACCCAGGAATTGTTGATTTTATAAACCCTGTCTACTAGTGTTCTGACTAATCCTAGTTTGTAATTCAAAGGGGCAAAGCTAAAATAATTAGTTAGAAGACGAGTGAACGTCTTCTTGCGATATACACTAGTAACGATGGATGGATGACTGTTGTCTAACAACGGTAATTTCTTATCGATTTCCCTTTCCATTGTGAAACAAATACTCGGGTGCCTGGCGTTGATATAATCAAAGAACATGAGCGCGTCTTTCTCGCTATTGAGCAAGTCTTCACATGTTTACAGGCACCTGCAGTCATCTACGGCCTGCCATGACTCTTGCACTGCAGAATGTTGTACGATCTTAAATTCTGCCGTCTCGAAATTCCAAATTAAGATCAAAGAGGCGATGCATATTAAGTGGGAAAATCCTACTCTTAATCAGCAGCTAAAGCATCTAGAGTTATCTCTTTCCTTTTAATTACTTTTTTTTTATCTTTTATTTTATCATTCTTGTTATTGAAAGTATTTTTGTTTTGTGTGTGTGTGTGTGTTCCTAAGTCACTTAAAGTAACTATGCGCGCGCTTTTTTTGTTTCCCGCGTATTTCATATTCAAATTGTAAACGTAAGTTCTAAAGCGTAATTTTGTAACGTACTTTAATACGAAAATTCAAATGTACAACCGTTAAGGCTCATTTGCAACTGAAGATGACATGAGAATGTCGAAACATGTTTTGTAAATTGAAAACTGTTGTTTCTTTATTGAAAGGTCAAATGGTAGCAAAATTGATTAATGAGACAAGCCAGCTATGGCGTCCTTTACAGTTGCCTGTCATGAGGCACTATATACCTGGAAAAAGTTAACGACCTAAGGAAGACTCGTTTATCAACGCGTTGCAACGCTTTCTCAGTCGTCGCCCACTAGACCTCGTGTAAAGTGACCGTGGCAATCTGCGTGAGATTATAGAATCGCACTTCCATCCGTATAAGTGAGATGTGTTTGTATGCCAAAAAAGCAGCACAACGGACAAAACTGAGCTCACCTTCCCATCCGTTCATCTCAGTCAAAGAATTACATGAACCAGAAACGTAAACCTCAAGTTGTTGAAACATAAAGGCTTCAATGACGAAATCAAGTTACTCCTTAGCTCGGCGAGAGACAGGGATGACGTGAACGGAAAGGTCACAAGTCAGCAAAATCGCTCAACGAAATAAACCAGTTCCCCATCCCATTTTGACAGATTCATCGACAACCATAGCATCCTGCCCGTTGGCGGAAGGATCCAGCTTGCCATTATTCCTTACGACCTGACCTATCCTGATATTCTGCTCAAGAGGAGCCAATCATTGGGTTAATTGTCAAACACCATCATCATCGACTTGAGCACCAAGGTAGGGGAATCACACTAAACAAACTGCGAACAACTAACTACCGGATTCTTGGTGGTAGTGTCGTTGTTGGAAACTACATCTGAAAATCCGCTACCTGTCGTCACCTTGGCTGTGTTCTGTCTGAGCAAAAGATGACAGACCTGTCCGCGGGAAGAGACCCTGGACTATCAAGGAAGCAAGGAGAGGGCAAAAAGGTATGTCGTTCTTTTCACTTGCCAGTCATCACTCTCCATCCACCTGGATACAGCTAAAACCTGAACCACCGACTCGTTTATCAAAGCGTTGCGTTGCTTTCTAAGTCGCCAGACCGGCCAATCTGTTATCACAAGTCAGCGAAATCGCTCAACGAAATAAACCAGTTCCCGATATCAGTTTGAGAGATTCATTGACAACCATAGCGTCCTTCGCGTTTGCCGAAGGATCAAGCGTGCCAATATTCCTTAAAATCAGAACTATCCCAATATTCTGCTCAAGAAGAGCCAATCATTGGGTTAATTGTCAGACACCATTATCATTGAGTTGAGCACCAAGGTCGTTGAATTACACTTAACAAACTGCGAACAAGTAACTATAGGATTCTTGGCGATAGTTCCGTTGTTGGAAACTACATCTAGAAATCCGGTACCTTTCGTCACCTCGGCTGTGCTCTGTCTGAGCGAAAGATGACAGACCTGTCCGAGGGCAGAGACGCTAGACCACCAGGGAAGGAAGGAGAGGGCACAAAAGGTATGGCGTTCTTTACAATTGCCAGTTATCACGCTCCGTCCACCAGGATACAGCTAACACCTTAACCACCGACTCGTTTATCAAAGCGTTTCGTCGTTTTCTCAGTCGCCCCAGACCGGCATCATGGCAAGCGATCCGTGGCAGACTTATCCAAAAACGTCATCCTCTAGTTGTTTGAAATTTTTTTTCAATGGGGAAACCGTATGAGTGAAATTTTTTTGCAAGTCAAGACAGCAGCACAACAGACGAAAACAAGCTCACCTTACTATCCGTAGATCTCAAGAAGTCTTCAATAAGGTCATCAAGTTGCTCTTCTCTTTTGCAACTGACGGGGATGACGTGAACGGAAAGCACCAAAATCACTAAACGAAAAAAACCAGTTCCCTTTACCGTTTCCACACAATTATTAACAACCGTGGCATCCAGCGAGTTAGAAGAAGGATAAGGCGTGTTAATATTCCTTACGATATCAAGTATTCTGAGATTCTGCTTAAGAAGAGCGAATTTCTTCGTTATACTACTGGATTATTGGTGGTAGTTCCGTTGGAAATCCGTTACCGGTCGTAATCTAAGGGATGCTCTATCAGAGAAAAAGAAGGCAGACAAACCCGAGGTCAAAGTTCATGGACTATCAAGGAAAGTTGAAGAAAGCTGAAAAGACAAGGCGTCCTTTTCACTTGCCTGGCACCACGCGCCATTTACCTGAAAACAGCTCATGGCCTAACCACCGACTCCCTTATCAACCTGTTCCGTCGCCTTCTTATTAATCATAGACTGGCAGCGTTTAAAACGAGCCGCCCAAATCTGCGTATGATTGAATAATCGCCTTTACAGGCGTATAAGGAAGATGTCCTTGCAAGTCAAAACAGGAGAAAAAAAGACCAAAGCAAGCTCTCCTTTCCATCCAGAGATCTTTTGAAATCTTTAATACGGAAATCAAGTTACTTCGCTGTTGTGTGTTGTTGACCTAACCGGAAAGTGCAAATGGCAACGAAATCGCTCAACGAAACAAACCAGCTCCGTTTACCGTTTTGACACTTTAATTGACAACCGTGGCATTCTGGGTGTTAACGGAAGGATAAGGCGTGCCAATATTTCTAACAATCTAACGCCGTTACAACTGACTCGTTTATCAATTAGTTGCATCACTGTCTCCGTCGTTGCAGACTAACCTCGCAAGAAGCAAACTATGGCAATCTGCGTACGATTGAAGAATCGTCTTCAAAGCTGTGTTAGTAAGATGTCTTTACGAGTCAAGACAGCAGCACAACAGACAAAACCGAGCTCACCTTCCCATCCATTCATCTGAGTCAAGGAATTACTTAAGGCAGAAAACGTAATCCACAAGGCTTCAATAAGGGAATCAAGTAACTCCGCTGCTCGGTGATAGCCGGGGATGACGTAAACGGAAAGGTCACAAGTCAGCGAAATCGCTCAACGAAATAAACCAGTTTCCCTTACCACTTTGACAGATTCATTGACAACCATAGCATCTCGCACGTTGGTGGTCAAGCGTGCCAATATTCCTTATGAATATCATAAGGAGACTCTGGTCAAGAAAAGCCATTCACTGGGCTTATTGTCAGACACCATAATCATCCAAATAAGCACCAGGGTAGAGGAATCACACTTGCCATACGGCGATCAAATAACTACTGGATTATTGGTGGTAATTCCGTTGGTAAAAAGTACAAGTGGAAATCCGTTACACGTCGTAAGCTAAGCGATGCTCTGTTAAAGTAAAAGATGGCAGATTAGCCCGAGGACAGAGTTCATAGACTATCAAGGAAAGTGCAAGAGAGCTTAAAAGATAAGGCTTCCTTTATTACCTACGATCTAGACTATCCTGATATTCTGCTCAAGAAGAGCCAATCACTGGGTTAGTTGTCAGACACCATCATTATCGACTTGAGCACCAAGAAAATCCGCTACCTGTCGTCACCTTGGCTTATCTCTGCGTGAGAAAACGATGATTGACCAGTCCGAGGACAGACACCCTACGCAATCAAGGATGAAAGGAGAGGGCAAAAAAGGTAAGGAGTTCTTTCCAATTGCCAGTCATTACGCTCCATCCACCTGGATACAGCTAAAACGTTAACCACCGATTCGTTTATCAAAGTGTTGCGTCGCTTTCTCAGTCGCTGCAGACGGGCATCATGTTAACCGAACCGTGCGAATCTACCTAAGATGAAAGAATTGACTTCATAGCACTATAAGTAAGATGTCCTTGCAACTTAAGACAGCAGCACCACAGACGAAATTAAGGTCACCCTCCCATCCATACGTCCCGTGAAAGAAATACGTAAAGCAGAAAACGTAACCCTCTAGTTGTTTCAAAATGAAGTCTTCAATGGGGAAATCAAGTTATTTCGCTGTTTTGCAACAAGCGGGGATGACGCAAACGGAAAGGTCCCAAGACAGCGAAGCAAAATTGCTTAACGACACAAACCAGAACATTTTACAGTTTATACCCCTCTAATGACAACCGTCGCATCCTGCGTGTTAATGGAAGAATCAAGCGTGCCAATATTTCTTACGATCTAATCTATCCTCATATTCTGCCTAAGAAGAGCCAATCACTGAGTTGGTTATTAAAGACCATCATCATCGAAATGAGCACCAAGGTCGGGCAATCAAACTAAATAAACTGCGATCAAGTAACTTCTAGATTAGTTGTGGCAGTTCCGTTGTTGTAAACTACATCTTTAAAAGTGTTAACTGTGGTAGGCTACCTAAACCTCTTTCGTAGCAAAAAATGCCAAACTCGTTCGGGGACGGAGTCGTTACACTACCAAGGAAGGAAGGAGAGAGGTTAAAAGATATTCTCTCCTTTTCTCTTCCCTGGCATCACGCACCATCTACCTAGAAACAGCTAACGCCCAAAAAAGTGAATCCCTAATCAACCCGTTGCATCGCTTTCTAAGTAGTGGCGGACTAACGTCGTGTAAAACAAACCATGCTAAACTGCGTACGATTTAAGAATCTCCTTCACAGCTGTATGGGTGAGATTTCTTTACGAGTCAAGACAACAGCACAACAGACGAAACCAAGCTCACCTTCTTATCAAAACAAACCTCTTTATTTTACCGCCTTAACAGACTTATTGACATCCATAAAATCCCGCACGCTGGCGAAAGGACCAAGCTTGCCAATATTCCTTACGATTTGAAGTATCCTGATATTCTGTTCAGTAGAGCTAATCACAGAGTTGCTTCTCAAATACCATAGTCATGGCGTTAAGCACCAAGGTCGAGGAATCACACTAAAGAAACTGCGATCAAGTAACTACTGGATTATTGGTGGTTGTTCCGTTGTGGGAAACTACATCTGGAAATCCCTTACATGTCCTAAGCTTGGCGATGGTCTCTCAGAGAAAAACATGCTAGACCTGCCCGAGGACAGAGTCCTTAAGCCATCAAAGAAGGAAGAAGAGAGCTGAAAACCAGGCATCCTTTACACTTGCATCCCTGAGAAAGTGTAGCAACGCGTTGACAAACGGTTGCTGGGGCGTAAGCTTTTTCCATGTCAAGGATGTATCCTTGACATGGAAAAAGCTTACGCCCCAGCGACCGATTCGTTTGTCAACGCGTTGCTACACTTTCTCAGTCGTTGCGGACTAGACCTAGTGTAAAGCGACCGTGGCATTCTGCTAAGGTTGAAGAATCGCATTATAGCCGTATAATTGAGATTTCCTTTCGAATCAAGATAGCAGCACAAGAGACAAAACTGAGCTCACCTTCCCATCCATTCATCTCAGTCAAAGAATTACATGAAGCAGAAAACATAATCCCCAAGCTGTTGAAACAAGAAGGCTTCAATGAGGAAATCAAGTTACTCCACTGCTCGGCGATAGACGGGGATGACGTGAGAGTAGTATACTAAAATGGGGGTTTTGTAACCGGTTTTTGTATCAGTGGCACAGGAACCGGTTTCTGTGTCGGTGGCACAGGCGGCGGCACAGGCGGCGACACAGGCGGTGGCAGGCGTGTTTGCTTCACCACAGCTTCACCACAACCGTATTTTGACCAAAAAAACAACCAAGATCATACTTTACGGTTCCTGTGTTGGCCCGCCCTTTTCCCGCTTTTGCACCGCCCATCCAAAGCTGCCCACTGTAAAAATTTTAAAAAAGTGTCGCAGAACTCCTATTTTGGCCTCTTTTCTCGTCCAAATTTTTTGTCTCACTTTTTTTGACCGCAATAAATATGTTTTGCAAGTTTTTATTGTAAACCGTTACAGAATACGAAAAAATTTTTCATTTATAGATTTGTGTTTTATTGTTATATCAAAAGTGTTAAAGAATTCAAAATGTCTGCTGCAAGACGTCAGAACGATGTTCTTAAAATGTTTTACGGTGAAATACCGGCGCAGGTTAACAGGAGACTGCCGCGCGTTGTTGAAATTGGGGATGTGTTTTTCACGTCCCGAGACAACTGTCAACTTTCTGAGGCCATTTATAACCTCCCTCCAGAGCTTTGTGAAATAATTTACAAGGAGTATCTCGCCATAAAACTGAGGCAGCGAGCGGCTCTGGGCTGGAACGAGGTGCATGAAGCTCTTAAAGAGGCGCCTTTCTGCGAAAAACAAGGACGAATCGTAAATGTTTTGTTTTGTAGGAAATGTGTCACTTGCGAATGGGCTCTGTTACGCGTGTAACAAAAATGGAGTCTATCACTATCTCGGCTTTCCTTTGTTTAACTTTCACGACTACGATGACCCCTCTGTTTATATAAGCGACCAATAAACATTACAAGTTTGTAAAGTAAAACTGATTTTATTCAGTTGTTAAGGCAAATGTTTCTTGACAACGGTGGACATTCAATGTCCGCGGTAACTAAGGCAAGGGTTCCTTAACAACGGCGGACATACAATTTTCTTCAAATTAAACCTTGAGTAATTATTACACTTAATTTCACTAATGTTTTACATTATTTTGAATTAAACCAGAAGGCTTTATTCAAACTGTCTTGATATGAAACTAATGACGTCATATAAAAAGTGGGAAACGCTGTTGCCCATATATTAATTGTCTTGATATAGAATTAATGACGTCATATAAAAAAGTGGGAAACGCTGTTGCCCATATATTAATTGTTTTGATATAAAATTAATGACTTCATATAAAAAAGTGGGAAACGCTGTTGCCCATATATTAATTGTCTTGATATAAAATTAATGACGTCATATAAAAAAGTCGGAAACGCTGTTGCCCATGTATTAATTGTCTTGATATAAAATTAGTCCGCGGTATCAAAGGCAAGTTTTCTTAACAACGGCGGACACAAAAAATAAAAGCTGTTGATTTGCATAAGTCCCACGGCGTGGGACAACATCCAATGTTCGCGGTAAATGAGGCAAAAATGTTTCTTAACAACGGCGGACATTTTATGGCCGCGGTTAAAGGCACCTTTCAAGAAATGTCTTCATTTCATCGTGGTAGTTGATATGCTCTCTGAGTACTGTTTCGTGTTCTTCAGAGATTGTTGAGTTTTTTGCACCACTAAGTAATACTCTGTCATAAGAGCTATCCCACGACATTTCCTCAACATAAGACATATTGACAATTTATGTGAAACAGTGTTAATTGCTGCTTTTATACAAAAAGAAGGGGGTTTCCCTTTTAAGCGGTTTTAAGCGGTTTTTGAATATGATGTCAGCTTATTTAAAAGAAAAACCCCCTTGTCACTATATTTAGACGTGAGGTCAGTACATTTCGTAACACCGAAAGTTCTGGATCATTCTGTTCGAACATATGAACGCAAGGGTTATTTTGATAACTCAGCGAGAAATCAAAGCGACATGATTGTGCTATTTCTTAAGATTTATTTGATTGTCGCCGAACTTTCTTCGCCGCCCCTGCTGAATGATGTGAGAAGAATACCAAATGAGTTTGCTCAGGCGATTGAAGAGACGTAGGAAATTAAAACGAGCTACGATTAACCCCCTGTTCTTGACAAAGACTGTCAAACGTTCGCAGGGTTTCGAACACAAATCTAAGCAAAGGTATCACTCTGGCATCTTAGGTGGGGTAAAAAAAGCGACAGCGGCTTTAAACTGAACGTAAATTTAAGTGATATTGAAACTCCAACTCATTTTTGGCCCGAAACTTTACGATTGTTGTTAAAACACATGCCATGTTTGAGAGGACCTGGGACTCCGGGAAAATTGGAAGGGGATCAGGGATATCGAGGATCGGGGATTGAGGAACATGCGCCACGAAGCATCCCTGACAAGGGTTTTTTACCCTTTTCTCATGACCCGTCACACAACGTCAGATTGACAGTTACGCTATGTGTCACGCAATTTCACGCTTGTTGTCACACAATGCCATGTGTGACTGTCTCGCTTTTTTCGGTTTTTTTTCAACTTAGAGAGGAAAATCGTGTTATGGAACCACATCTTGGCCTGAAATGGGGTAACCATCTTCATCACGAGTTGGGGGCATTATTTTTGAAACACAATTACGAGTGATAAATCGTATTTGTTTTATTTCGGGCGGTGTTGGCAGTTCAAAAAACCAATAACAAATAGCTTGCAAAGTTTCAATCATTTTGTTAGCGCACATAATTACTTTAAAAATCTACAACGGAGCGAATGTTTTTTCATACTTTTTAGAAACAGATGGCGGAATCTCCATGCAATGATCAGTGACCCAGTCATCTATCATTTTTAATCTGTCAAGGAAAGTTTTTTCGTTGAAAGCTTCACCTCTGAGGTAGAACATGATCTCGTCAATCACTTTCTTGCATTCAATCCGAGCAAAATTAGCGTGTTCAGTTTTTTGTTATATTTTCTAAAACTAGCTATTCCTTTGCAAATAAGACCAACCCTTGTTAAAGTTGCAATGACAACGGGGTTCAGCGTAAGACCTCCAGCTACTGCGGCGCTGATAATTAATTTGGCAGCCGAAAGGTTGCAAGTTAGGTTTCTCCGCTGATAGTAACGGTAGAGTTTTTCATAGCCATAATGTTTTTTGTGGTAGTACGCATACAATTTTTTCAAAATTACAACCGTCTCTTTAGAAAGTGTCTGATCAATATGGTTGAAGTCGTATATGTTGAGCATTATGGTATATAATAACTGAAAATGTTTATGGCGCTCTGTATTCAATCAATAGTAACAGTTCCTCATCTTTTATAACCGAAGCCAGTTCCACAGCCATAAGACCAAACGCCAGTTCTCTATTAATGCTTATTGTCTGTAATTGAGTTGCTTTGGTTGAAGTGTAAGTTATTGATTGAGTTAAATGGTCACTGTGTTTTAATTTAAAAAAAATAGGCGTATATTGGTCTTTGTGCTTGAAATAGAGCATTTTATAGTTAATATGCAGCTATGATCTGGAATGATTATTTTGTCACAACCATTTAATAAAAACGTGTTGCCGTTGTTTGTATTCAAAATCCCATTTATGTAATGAACGGAACCAGGCAAACGATGCTCGTTTAAAGACAGATCTGTTTCCATTTTCATTTGTCCATTTGTTTATTACCTTTGATCAACGTTTGAAATTGTTTCTTTAACACCATAAACGATTAGATGTCCAATTTTTATGAACGATGAATCACGGACCGTGCCGTGCAGGTCGAGGAATATGTATTGCGGGGGTGAGCTACCCCATCTGTGAAAGTGGATAATTGTTTTGGTGTACTTCTCGAATGATTAGAAATTGAAATCGTCGTGGCTTGTGGTGTTACACTCACCTCATTCATTTCTGGCTGAAACCATTCCACAACCATCGTGTTGTAACCGACCGGAAGTGGATGGAGGTTAAAACCGAGGCGTGACTGGTTCGGTGAGTCTTTTTCAAACAGGAGTTTCAGAAAGTAAGCTTTTTTATTTACTTGATGGGGAGACTCGCGAAAATCGTTGATCCACAAAACATCGATGTTGTTTTCACTCGAAGATTCATCAGCATCTTCCATCAAGTATCTGAAGGCGTCCTTTTTATTTGTCGAGCTAGTGATATGGTATTCATGAATTGTTTGACTGACAAGATCTGACAAAGATATTATTTCACTTTGAATAAAATCAACATTAACTGCTGATTTCAGATCGTTGCCATCGGTGTGTAAGTTGACAATTGTATTATTATTTAAGTTCAAGTCTCCAGTCATACTGTTAGTGCCATCAAATTTGAGAAACTTTTTTTGTGTTACGTCATCAATTCTGTAGTTAACAAACTCGACACATGCGGCGTCTCTCTGGTTTGATGGAAGATCAAGATTGGTAATTAAATGATTTTTCATATCAATGTCAGCCGCTTTATCCATTTTCTTACAAGCTGATTATCGACATACTTTTTGTTTGTGGCTTGATCTACCTGTTCTGGGTCTTTTACGTTGCAGAGTGTATTATTATTCATATCAATACTTGCTTCCATTTTCCCACCTTCCTTTTTTGAAAGAAAGATATTTCTCGTGTCCTGATAGTTTATTACCTTTGACAGATCACCTTGGACAGGATAAGGATGGCTTTTTAATCACAAAATATCGTACTTATTTTGCATGTCAATATCAGCAGAACCGCTTGGCACTACCCTCAGGCCCAGGATCACCTTTGTCGCCTTTTGGACCCTGCGGTCCATCTCGCCCTTGGGGGCCCTGTGAACAGGCCACCCCTTGGGGACCCTGGGGTCCATTTTGCCCTCGGGGTCCTTGTGGACCGGCCTCCCCTCGAGGACCCTTCTCCCCTCGGGGACCAATCGGACCTTGTGGTCCCGCGGGGCCTATACCACCCCTCGGCCCAGGAGGACTCACCGTTTCACTTGTCGTTTGGCTAGTTTCACCGATTCGGCAAGAAAATATACCCCATTATATATCTTCATCGAAATTTTTCTTCATTAATTTTTGGGGCTTGTCATAGTAAAAGAAAGAATATTTTTCATCGGTGGCGCGATCCAACGTGTCATGATCAACACCTATCTCGTCCGCAATCCGTTTGTTTTCTCGTGGAAGAAATTTGAAAATACAAAAATGGCTGCAGTTATCCCGGATGTTTTTTGCACCTTGTAAAAGGTTTGAGTGAGGTAAATAACACAGCAGTTTCTATACCGCCCGTTGATAAAATAATTCATGATGCTGTTTTGGTTGCTTTCACAAACGAGATCATCAAAAACAGCAATTTTTTGGTTGTCCACCGGTAGCTCCTCGAGTGGAATGATTTCATCACCGGGAGCCTCGATGACCTCGTAACCAACCTCGGGGTTGATTTGTTTAGCAAAGCACTGCAAAAAAGCCGGGTATTTGTTTTGGTGCAGGTTCTTTGAAAAGAGGTAAATTTTATCATACTCTAACAACTGACAAGGCATATGCAGTAATGTGTTTGATTTGCCAGGATTACTGGGTCCACAAATCAGCATCCGGAAAACATTGGTTGGCATGCAAGGGTGGCCTTGCTTGTAGCTACTCTTGGAAAAACCTGGGTCATAATTTGGAATCTTCATTTTTTTTTGGTTTCTATATAATCACGCTGGAATTATGTCAATACAAAAGTGGCATCAGTTGGCTGAGGAAAAGTTGGCCGTCGATCACCAAACACAAGACATTCACCAAAAATTTAGAATTTACAAAATAAGCAAAGAATTTGGACAGCTTTCAGGGGAGGAGCTTTTTGAACCTATTACAAAAAGGCTTGATGAAAAGAGCAGCACCACTGCGACACAGGTGGAGGAAAGTCCCGATTATGCAATGGATGAATTTGACAGAACCAACCCGTTTGGTGATGAATTCAACCCGGATGCCCCAACACCAGCCCCATCACCACCACCATCACCATCACCCCAATACCAATAGGATGATGATAGTGGTAATTTTCCACCGCCACCACACCAGTTCCAATATGATGATGGTGGTGATCTTCCACCATCATCCCAGCCATTCAAAGAAACATCAAACGAAAAGAGTGGGCGAAGCCAGGACCGGTTGAGCCTGAATATTACCATGAATCAAACTTGTTGCGAACGGTCAATCAGCTGATCACAAAAATTCGGGAAAAAATGATCCCAACTACACAGTAGGAGAATCGAAATTAGGTTTGCAAGGCAAAACCATTGCGGACCTCGAAAAATAAGAGATGGGATCTATGAAAAAAGAAAGGCAACCCAACCTCTATCGGAAAAACAGATGGAGGAGGGGAAGCGGAGCCTAAAGCCTTCACCCCCACGCAAAAGTAAAGAATATCCTCCAACCTCCCTAGAAAAAAAGTCGTGAGCCGAAGATCTGCTGTTGAGCCTTCAGACGATGAAGAGGACTATTCTGAAGGAAGTGGCATCGCTAGTGAAGCTGACAAATTGATCAACCAACTTTACTTGAGCATTGGATCGATAAAAGCAGGAAACAGCTCAATAAAACTAAAAGATCAGGTATTGTCTCTGCTTGATTCACTAGTTGGACTCGGCACAATCGACAAAAAGCAAAAGAAAAAATTATTTCATAATTGTATAGACCAATAATGACGTTAAATCTTCTGCTTGACTCGAGCCTCGCAAAACTACAAAGGGGCGGAGAACGGAATGTTTCACACGATTTCACAATAAAATTTCAACCTCCGATCCACTTGGGTTCAGGAAACTATAAAGCCGCGCTAAACAAACTTATCACAATGAGCTACTCTTGGTACAGCATCGATGCCTCTTATGGTAACAACAAAATTCGCTGGAGAAAGAAAACTAAAGAGTGGCAGACCTTGATTTTTCCAAACGGAATGTATGATTACTCTGACACCAACAGTTTTTTTCAGACCCAAACCGGTAAAGTGGACCCGAAAGACAAAGAAAGTGAATACATTTTTACTCTGTATTTCGGTATGACGATATTTCGGGTTGTCATTCTGATGCATGAAAATTATGAGCTTGACCTTTCTGAAGGCAAGTTTGCAGAATTGGTTGGTTATGAAAAAAATATTTTGACGGGAAAAAAGAATTTTGTCGGAGCAATGGTCCCAGATATCACAAGAAGCGTTGATTGGGTGTTTCTCCACTGCGATCTGATCAGCCGGCGAGCAAACGATGTTCCAAGCGATGTCTTATACAGTTTTTGAACACCAGGGCTTCAAGTCAGTCATCCGTTTGAAAAAGAACCGTATCGGCTCGAGTGGCATGATTAATTCAATAAGGATTTGGGTGACAGACGGAAGAGGCAATCCCCTGGACCTCAACGGAATTGACGTTGCTGTCAGCATAATGGTTGAAAAAGAGGAAGTATTTTTGTTGTCTTTTATATACACCATGAATCACCCAATTGGGTGGACAAAAATTTTTGACGAAAACACCGGAAGGTATCGATATAAACACAAGGGGTCGGGATTGATCCGTGACACTCTTATGGCCATTGGCAAAGCATTCAAAGGCACTGCAAAAAATGTGGTGAAGACAGCCGCCGACATGGCTGCAAAAACAGTCGCTGAAAAAGCGGGGCAGAAAGTTGGTGAAATTGCTGTCGAAAAAGGGTCAAAACGAATTCAAGAAATACTTCGAAAGCGTAAGGTGTCACAGGATGCAAAAAAGAAACTTAAAAACATTTTGCAAAACCAAGTGCCGAAAAAAACCTCTCTCCCACCATCTGCCGCCTTACGATTATTATTAATAATCCCACCATCTGCCGCCTTATTATTATTATTAAATCGTCTTTTGGCAAAGGAAATTTAATTGAAAAAAATTTTTCCCTTAGTATAACCGTCTGTGTTAAGATGGTCAGATCACAACCATATCTTGAGAAGACTGAATACGTTCAAGTAAATTTGGACACTCCACTTTCATTCCCGTGGAATAACCAAACTCAACAAAAGTCGGGCTACGCATTCACCGTAAAAGATCGGGACAATTTTTATGACTGGTTCAATGCTTATTTCCGCGTCGATTTTAAGTTTGAGGCCGTGGCAAATGGAGCAAACATTGGCGCTGACACCCAATCGGCCCCGATCAACGGTTCTTTTTCGTTGATCAAAATATTGAATCTTAAATCAGCGGGGAAAAATCCGTACGAGGGCCACGATATTCACAGGGTTATTTTTATCAAAAACCTGCTTGACATTTTCGGACGATTTTTCGAGAAGCGTGGCTAAGAAGCAATTTTGGTATCTTGACTTTGACGCCACCACAGTGACTGATGGCAATGCAACGAACGCCGGAATGCGGGCAAGGGCACTTCTGTCACATGAAGATGAGACAGTTCTAACTATTATCCCATTGAACCGATACTCCTTCTTCGAAGGTCTATCAGACAGGCTGCTGCCACCAATGAAACTTGAGTTTGAAATTGTTCTGCAAGACGACAGAGAATTGACTTTTCAAAACAATGGAACAGCTCGAAGGATTGTCGTACGTAGATTGGAGTTGTGGGTGCCACAATTACAGTTTACTGGCCAAGGACAAACCCTGGTCAATGAAAATTTCTTGCAACCAACCCAATGGAAATACTTGAAAGAAGTTTTGCATTCCTACAGCCCCCGAGGGGATGCAAATGGCACGTGGTTGATTACACCTGCGGTAAAAGACCCGAAGCATGTCTTCGTATTCCTTCAACAAACCCGGAAACAAAATTCTTATACGCAAAACCCTTACACCTTTGACACATTCAATATCGACGGTGATAACTCCGCAAGATTAGCCACTTGTCGCCTTCAGTACGGCACAAGCTTTTTCCCTGAGCTTGATTACGACCATGACTTTAAAATAGGAATTTTGAATGATTTAATCAATTTCAGATACAGAAAGAACGACTATAACACAGGCGTTCAGCTGCAGCTCGCCAACTTCCAGGAGTTATACCCAATTATCTACTTTGATCTACGAAACACCAAAGAAAGTGTGACAGGCGACGGGAAAAGCTCGAATTCCATTACAGACTGAATGAAGCCGCTAACGCTCAAGATTACACAATCTTTGCCGCGGTTTTGTATGAGGAAGAATTTGCGCTGAAGCAAATCGGGAATGAACTTGTCGTCGTCTAAAAAAAATCTCACTTAATATATACGCAAGATGGCTACAACTTATCATCCATATAAAATGGCGCTGACCGATGGTCAAAAAAAGAAACTACAAAAGGCTTATGTTTCGAAAACAGCTGTGGCTCTGGGGGTAAAACCGGAGCAAACTGGACGCGGCGACAAACTCCTTCTCACTGCTACTCAAATCTCACGAGTGAAAAAAACAGCCACGGCTCGGAAAGGGCTTGAGCTCAAATTAAGCCAGACCCAGATTCAAAATACTGCGCAGCGTGATGGAAACTTGTTTTCTGCTGTGCTTGGTTTGGCACGACCTTTGATAAAGCCTGCTCTTATGGCGTTAGCAAGTGCTGGTTTGAGTTTCGGCGCTGAAAAATGCTGAAAAAAATATTTGGAAAGGGTTTTGGGTCGAGGGAAATTGAACTTTACAAACTTACCCAGATGGTGAATCCTGCTCAGAAAAAGGAAGTGGAACGATATCTTGTCGGACAAGGTGTTGTAAGGGGAGGCGCCGCACAATACGGTGGTTTCCTTGGTATGTTAGCGTCCATCGAAGTACCTTTGGCTATAGACTTAGTCAAAAAGATACTCGGGAAAGGCTTCCAAACTAAACCACCACGTCTACGACGCTCCCCCCGACCCCCATCTCCACCTCCAAAGGGAAGTGGAATGCAAGTGCAGCCCCCACCTTTCTTCGGAACTTGGCATGATTATAAAAAAAATAGAGTTTAAAGACACGTCTCTTTCCAACATTGACCTTAGAAAATGGTGCGATTTTTGGGCATTCCCATCGAAGTTATTTTTAGCAGAATTGAACCGAAACCTCTGTTTCATTCCCCATGCATTATCAACTTGGATGATTTTGGAAATTTGGGAACTCATTGGTGTGTTGTTGGCGTTCCAAAAATGGCACGTACGAGTATTTTGATTCATTTGGGCTTCCACCACCGTTAGAATGGGAAAAGGAAATGTCAGTGCACGGAATCAAATATTTTTTCAGAAACGACAACCAAATTCAATGGGAAAAAAGTGTGAGAAACGAAAGAAACAAAGGCACAAGTTTCGCCAACATTTTGAAAATGTTCACCGACAATGTCCTTCAAAACGAACGCCAGATTACAAAAATGGAAGTGTACTGTGTGAAAGAAAAACGGCACAACCCCAATGTGAAAGGAAGTGAAAAGGTTGTAATTACAAAGAACAATTGAAAACTGTTAAAGGCAAAATGCGCTAGTTGCGGAATAACAAGCGAGCCCTCCCAAGCGGAGGGCGGTAGTGTTCTTGGTAATATCGCTATGACGGTGGGAGATCTGGCCACTGAAAAAGGAATCCCGTTTCTTGCGAAAAAGGGGCTCGAGGCTGATCATTATTACCCACCTGAAGCTTTGTGAGACCCCAATCTGCAAAAGAAAGCAATCAGTTATACGCTAGACAAAGCCCACCGAGTTTTTCAAAAAGTTGGCAGTGTGATGCTCGATCAAATTTCAACCAAACTTCGACCAAACAGACAGACCGGATTTAGATGGGGCGGGGATTGGCATTCATTCAGCGATTGCAAAACTCCCCAAACCAAAACGGGGTTGGACGTTACCGGACCATAATTATACTTGGCCATATAATACTCTCGAATAGTAGGTAAACTACGATCCAGAAACAGGTCAGATTAAGCAAATATATCAACAACCAACCGGGGCAACAAACGCGATTGCAATGCAACATAACGTGGACTATGATGTCTGTTCGAACGGAAACGAAAAATACGGTGAAAATGAACAAATTGCAAACACAAAGCCGACAAAAAATGGTAAAGGCTCTCGGCGCAGTTCCGTGGAAACAAAGGCAGTGGGGACATGCAGCAGCAAGGAACACAATTAATTTAAAACAAAAGTTGGGGTTGGGTTTGAAACAGAAATAGTGCTGCGCCATTCATCAAACTCCTGTTTTGCGCATCGTCTGGCTGCAAAGGATTTAGGAAGGTGATGAGAAATAGATTCCATAGTTTCTTTTTTGTAGGGCCAGACCTCAGAAGGGACCATTTCAAAATAATTATGCAGAAAGTAGGGATAGTTCACTGACTTGCCGGTTTTCGTCTGAAATTAGCAATAACATTTCCCAGAAAAGAGCCTTCCGAAGAGCCTTTTTTAAATAAGCAGAGGAAGCAGCAGATCTGCCCGGACTCATCTCTTGGAACTGATCATCATCATCATCATATTCAAACACTCTATGGCAGTCTGGACATTCACGACAGAACTCATTCATCATATTAACTAGGTGCACCTCGCATGAAGGACAATGATTAATCCTTGGCGGTTCATTAAACTTTTTTTCCACTATCTCTGAGGTCAGTTTGTAAAGGTCGTGCCGACCCTTTCCACATCTCGCAAACAACCAAATACGTCGTCCATTTTTCCATTGTGTGATATACAATGAGCGCGCAAAGTTTCAAAAGGTTGTCAAAAATTTATTACAGCCCTTGAGGGTATTGGAAAGGGTTCGCAGCGATAAAAAAATTAGCCCAACCTGCGAGAGTCTCTGAAGATGTGGCTCGAAACTGGTTGGGGAAGTAAGCTCTTTGGCAGGTTTACTGACCAGCGCTGCGGTACATTCCAAGACCGAAATTTGATGTGCCTTCTCCGAACAAAGTTCACCAAGCCGATCTTCTGTATCTCCCACACGATCGCCCACCACGCTCCCGTAAAACTTTTAAGTACGTCCTCACAGTGGTAGATATGGCCTCTCGTTTCAGAGGCCGAACCGTTGTCTACAAAAGAGGCCACAGAAGTCGCTGCTGCTCTGGGACGGATTTATAGCCGGAGCCCTTTGAGTCGGCCAAAACTGCTTCAGGTAGATCCTGGTCGTGAGTTTATGGGCGCTGTGAATCAGCTGCTGAATAAGACGCGGTCGTGTGGATATTCACCGTGATCAAGCTATCGTTGAAAGATTCAACCACACCCTGGCTGAAGGACTGTTTGGACACCAATATGGGGTTGAAATGCGCCTCCCAGACAACAAAAGATCGACTGAATGGGTGACACGATTGCCCGCTGTTATTTCAACTTTAAATAAAGAAGTCACTCGACTGACCGGTAAGAAACCCGCTGAGGCCATCACAAAAAAACTGTTTCAGCGAATCCCTCGACCCCTTATTTGAGACCCGTTGGTGTTAACGAAAAAAAGCTCCCTTCCGGTGTACGTGTTCGCTATCTCTACCAACCCGGTGAACTTGAAGGTGGACGCCGAAGAGCAACCGACCCAATCTGGTCTTTGAAAGTTTACGAGATTGAAAAGATTATGATAAAACCGGACGCACCGGTTATCTGTTATTTGTTTGACGGCCCAAAACGCTGATTTGTCCGTGAAGAGCTGTTGGTTGTCCCTCCAAACACAGAGTTACCACCCGAGCAACTCTAAAGCTTCTTCGGCTGCAGCAATTACGGCAATTTCAGCATCTGTAAATTTGAATGGGGGTTTATAACCGTAAGCTTTTGTATGAATATCATCTTCTATCCATCGCTTTGAATCAAATGGGGAAAGCGATATTTTGTTAACATAAATGCCGTAGATCTCATGCCTCTGGCTTCGAAGAATGTTCATTCCATGCCATAACTGCTTCTTACCAAAAAGCGTTTCCTTGTACTGTTCATGCATTATTTGTTTCTTTTTTATGCCCTTCGCTTTTTTTTTATGTTTTTTTCGTCGCCCTTCAGGATCGAGTACAATTTTGATCTCAGACAGACGCACTCTCCTATGGGGGTTCCATTGCATTCGTCTTTCATTTTGCCTAAAACCTTTTTGTTGGCGTCTGAATAAAGTGGGTGCTCTTTCGGAAAATCGCTCGTGTCGTAAAGTTTTTATTTGAGTTCATGTCCTCGTAAAAGTCTTCTGTTTCAATCTCAAGAAGGAGGCTGTCCGTGTCCGCGTACAAAAGCTCGCACCGGGGGCCGTATTTTTTTTTTTCAGCTCGTTGTAGAAAAAATCGTACATCAGGATCTTGCTGTTGTCAAGGATCGTCATACCGGTGTAGAGTGGTTTGTTCAGAAGCAGCTTGCTTTTGCGCATGTCGATCGCTACCAGGTCGTTTGAAAATATAACATGCCTTGAGTACAAAGGGCTTGCAACCAATTTCCTCATTTTGTCCGTCTTACTGCTGCGCACTATTTTTATGTCAACACGGCTGCGAAGGTTTTCCATGGTTTTGCCGAAAACAGAGTTGTTCATTAGCTTGTAAAAGTTCTTTTCGAAGTCGCTCTTCGCGTTTTTCCTAAACTATGTGTTCATCCGGATGTACGGCTCCATCCGGCATTCTTGTTCGAACTCCAACACCCTGCGCAGGCGCTTTAGTTTCATGCCCTGCTTAAGATAAGACTGCAAGTTTCGGTAATGCACTACATAGTTGTTTTTGTCTTGAAGAGTCAACAACAACTTGTTGCATTTTGGTGGTTTCAGATCCAAGTCTTTTATCAAACTCTTTTGGTAGTCCGACATCCATTCTTTTTTTACCTGCTTTTCCTCCGAAGCAAGGGGAATCCTGTTGTGTTCTTCGTGCAAATCCTGTGGATACTCAAGATCAACCTCAAGAATCCATCCATTCTCCACTGTCTCTTCTTTCTCCAGGATCTCCTCCTCTGTGGGCAAAACACGTTTCCATTTGAAATTCTTTTTTGGAAGTGGCTTGCTCATTGCCCAGCCGTAGAGGTTGTTTGCGTCCAGGTACACAATGTATTTATTCGGTTTGCAGGGGTCATAGTCCGGTACCAGTGTGTTGTTTGCCTTAAAGTATCTCTTGCTTACCATCGAGATTCCACCACGCATTCCCCTTTCCACAAAGAGATACTTTTCAAGGTCTGTGTCCTCTTGGCACAGGTTTGGGAAGTTCTCAAAAACATCCGCCAGAAGTGCCACGTCCGTTTTCACATAAAGATCGTGGTAGTCGCCCAGCGTTTTGCATCCAAAAGCCTCCCAGACGGTTTGCGCTTGCGTGTACTCTTCGTCTGTTATGTGCTCGTCGTTCATCTTGCTGTAAAACTTCTCTTTGTCCGGCAACCTTGTCTCACTGAATCTCCCCCACGAGTCCATGTAGTCCCCTAAGGGTAGATCCCCTTTTTGTAAAGCAGTTCGCTGCCTTTTGCAATCGCTGATGTTATTTTCAATGCCTCTTTTGGCGTTGCGCTTACAAGTAAATCAAGGCTTCCTTGCAAAAAATTCAAGCTGTCAATAAAACGCAGACTTCCGGCAGAAAATGTTATGAATTTTTCCATGTTGTTCGCGATGCATTTTACCTCTTTATCGAGTTGCGACATCTCTTGCATTAAATGGTGCGCGTCGTAGCCCCTAAGATTGTGAAATACAACAGGTATGCGGGTCGTTTTGGGGTTAATACGCAGTTTTACATTGCAATTGTTCAGCGCCGCACTGCGCTACCTACCCGTTATGTGGCAATGGTCTTTCACTGCGTCTCTGAAGTTTTTCTGAAGTAAAGGGTTCCCACAGAACATACAATTTTTTCTGTTTCTTTTGCTTCCAGCTGATCCTTTTTGTCTGTTAATCTTTTCAGCCTAAGAACCCCCTTAGCTGCATTTTTCTCCACCTTCACCGCCTTCTATGCTCCAAACCGGTAAAGAGTCTAAGAAATCATCTTTTATCAAACTTTTGTTACAAATGTGGCAATCTGTTGCACTTTTTAATTTCTCCCAGTCTTCAGGCTCCATCACAGTCGGCTTTGGTGCGGCCGAAATATCTCTTATTTTTACCTCTTCCTGCAGAATGTCTCTAAAAACGTTCCCACAGCGTTTATCCCCCTGTAAACCCTTGGTCCTAAAACTTCACCGTCGCTTCTCACAACCGTGTAAGAATAACCACTTGCCTCGTGATGTTCTGTTTTCACGGTGTAGCTTTTCTCTTTATTTTCGTCCTCAAGTCCACAGAGAGGAATCTTTCTGACCAAAGCCTCAAAGTCAGCGTATATAACGTAAGGCGCCTTCATTTGTTTTAATGATTTTGAAATGCAACCATTTTTTCCTTCTCTTTTGCCATGTCAATCCTTGTCGGTCTGCCATTTAGGCCATTGCAATATTTTTTGTGGTTTTCCAGCAAATCCTCTCTTGAAAAGCCTGTTAAGAACAACAAGCAATAGTGTTTTGTATCGCGGTGTTTGCTCTGGTCGTAAAGTAGGGCACTTACTCTTTTCACAAAACAATAGTGCTGCTTTTCACCCGACTCAATCAACGTCAGGTTTATCCGCAGTGTGCATTTTTCTTTTTTGCTTATCCTGCGCACAATCACACAATCGTTTTCCCATCCAAAGACGTTTACCTCAAGCCTGTCAATCTGTTTTACTGGAGTTGGGAAAACAATACCACTCCAGTTTACCACCGTCGTTGACCGAGTAGGAACTTGGTCTGTTTGGATTTTTTCCTTCCGGCGGGGGAAACATAGCTGATCTAACAGCCCACTTCAAACACTCCTTGTCCTTGTTTTGCACGTTCATTATTGCTTTTTGAGTTTTTCAGCTTTTTTGGAATTGGCAAATATGTTCCTCCGCGCAGTGGCTGAAAACGTGCGACATTCACGTAAACAAGCTCTATTTTTCTACTTATCATCATCGTCAAAATATGGTTGTGGTGAAGCTGTGGTGAAGCAAACACGCCTGCCGCCGCCTGTGCCACCGCCTGTGCCACCGCCTGTGCCACCGACACAGAAACCGGTTCCTGTGCCACCGATACAAAAACCGGTTACAAAACCACCATTTTAGTATACTGCTCGCAAGCGAAAAGATCACACGTCAGCGATATCGCTCAACGAAATGAACTAGTTCCCCATACCACTTTGACAGATTCATTGACAACCGGAAGGATCCAGCGTGCCAATATTCCTTACGATCTGAACTATCTTGATATTCTGCTCAAGAACTGCCAGTCACCGGGTTAATTCTCAGACACCATCATCATCGACTTGAGCTCCAAGGTCGGGAAATCACACTTGACAAACTCCGTACAAGTAACTACTGGATTCTTGGAAATTGCATCTGAAAATCCGCTACCTGTCGTCACCTTGGCTATGCTCTGTATGAGCAAAAGATGACAAACCTGTCCGAGGACAAGGACCCTAGACCATGAAGGAAGGAAGGAGAGGGGAAAAAAGGTATGGCGTTCATTTCAATTGCCAGTCATCACGCTCCATCCACCTGGCTACAGCTAAGCTTTAATATGAAACCGTTGCGTTGCTTTCTCAGTGCCTGCAGACTGGCATCATGTTAGACGAGCGGTGGCAATCTACGTGAGATTAAAGAACTGCTTAAGTGATATAACTTTGCAACTTTAAATCAGCAGCAAGACAAACGAACCGTCAAAGAAATACGTAGAGCCGAAAAGGTCACTTCGCTGCTGTGCAACAGGCGGGGATGATGTGAACGGAAAGGTCACAAGGCAGCGAAATTGCTTAACGGAACAAACCAGTACATTTTACAGTTTAAACCCTTTTATTGACAACCATGGCCTTCTGCGCGTTAACAGAAGAATCAAGCGTGCCAATATTCCTTACAATCCAAACTATCCTGATAGTCCGCTCAAGAAGAACCAATCATCGAGTTGGCTGTTAAACACCATCATCATCGAAACGAGCACCAAGGTCAAGCAATCAAACAAAACAAACTGCGATCAAGTAACTTCTAGATTAGTGGTGGCAGTTCCGTTGTTGTAAACTACATCTTCAAAAGTGTTAACTTTGGTAAGCTACCCGAAGCTCTGTCGTAGCAAGAGATGCCAAACCGGAACGGAGTCGGAGTCGTTACACTATCAAGGAACGAAGGAGAGAGGTTAAAAGATATTGCGTCCTTCTCACTTGCCTGTCTTCACGCACCATCTACCTAGAAACAGCCCGTTGCATCGCCTTCTAAGTAGTGGCGGACTGGCATCATGTAATACGAACCGTGCAAATCTGCGTACTATTTAAGAATCGCCTTCACAGCCGTATGAGTGACATTTCTTTGCGAGTCAAGACAGCAGCACAACAGACCAAACCAAGTTCACCTTCCTATCCATAGATCTCATGAAGTCTTCAATAAGGAAATCGAATTACTCCGCTGTTGTGCGACAGACTGGGATGACGTGATCGGAAAGGTCAAATGGCAGCCAAATCCTCAACGAAACAAACCAGTTCCGCATACCATTTTGACAGATTCATTGAAAACAAAAAGCATCATTCGAGTTAGTGGAAGGATAAGGCGTGCTAATATTCTTTTTATCTCAAGTATCTTGACATTCTGCTCAAGAAGAGCCAATCACTACGTTTATTGTCAGACACCATAATTATCCATTTGAGCACCAGACACCAGAATCGATGAATCACACTTAAAAAACTGCGATCAAATAGCTATTAGATTAATAGTGGTAGTTACCCGTCGTAAGCTAAGCGATGCTCTGTCAGGGTAAAAGATGGCAGACCTGCCCGGGGAGAGAGAGTTCATGAACTATCATGGAAAGATGAAGAGGGCTAAAAAGATCTGTCGTCCTTTTAGCTTGCCTGGCATCACGCACCACTTACCTGAAAAGACCTCATGGCCTAACCACAGACTCAAAGTGAGACAAAAAATTTGGACGAAAAAAGAGGCCAAAATAGGAGTTCTGCGACACTTTTATAAAATTTTTACAGTGGGCAGCTTTGGGTGGGCGGCGCAAAAGAGGGAATAGGGCGGGCCAACACAGGAACCGTAAAGTATGATCTTGGTTGTTTTTTTGGTCAAAATACGGTTGTGGTGAGGCTGTGGTGAAGCAAACACGCCTGCCGCCGCCTGTGTCGCCGCCTGTGCCGCCGCCTGTGCCACCACCTGTGCCACCACCTGTGCCACTGCCTGTGCCACCGCCTGTGCCACCGACACAGAAACCGGTTCCTGTGCCACCGATACAAAAACCGGTTACAAAACCCCCATTTTAGTATACTGCTCACGAGCGAAAAGATCACAAGTCAGCGATATCGCTCAACGAAATGAACTAGTTCCCCATACCACTTTGACAGATTCAATGACAACCGGAAGGATCCAGCGTGCCAATATTCCTTACGATCTCAACTATCTTGATATTCTACTCAAGAAGTGCCAGTCACTGGGTTAATTCTCAGACACTATCATCATCGACTTGAGCACCAAGGTCGGGAAATCACACTATACAAACCGCGTACAAGTAACTACTGGATTCTTGGAAATTACATCTGAAAATCCGCTACCTGTCGTCACCTTGGCTATGCTCTGTATGAGCGAAAGATGAGCAAACCTGTCCGAGGATAAGGACCCTAGACCATGAAGGAAGCAAGGAGAGGGGAAAAAAGGTATGGCGTTCATTTCAATTGCCAGTCATCACGCTCCATCCACCTGGATACAGCTAAACTTTAATAACCGACACGTTTATCAAAGCGTTGCGTTGCTTTCTCAGTGCCTGCAGACTGGCATCATGTTAGGCGAGCGGTGGCAATCTAAGTGAGATTAAAGAACTGCTTAAGTGATATAACTTTGCAACTTTAAATCAGCAGCAAGACAAACGAACCGTCAAAGAAATACGTAGAGCCGAAAAGATCCCTTCGCCGCTGTGCAACAGGCGGGGATGACGTGAACGGAAAGGTCACAAGGCAGCGAAATTGCTTAACGGAACAAACCAGTACATTTTATAGTTTAAACCCTTTTATTGACAACCATGGCCTTCTGCGCATTAACAGAAGAATCAAGCGTGCCAATATTCCTTACAATCCAAACTATCCTGACAGTCCGCTCAAGAAGAACCAATCATCGAGTTGGCTGTTAAACACCATCATCATCGAAACGAGCACCAAGGTCAAGCAATCAAACAAAACAAACTGCGATTAAGTAACTTCTAGATTAGTGGTGGCAGTTCCGTTGTTGTAAACTACATCTTCAAAAGTGTTAACTTTCGTAAGCTACCCGAAGCTCTGTCGTAGCAAAAGATGCCAACCGGGAACGGAGTCGGAGTCCTTACACTATCAAGGAACGAAGGAGAGAGGTTAAAAGATATTGCGTCCTTCTCACTTGCCTGTCTTCACGCACCATCTACCTAGAAACAGCCCGTTGCATCGCCTTCTAAGTAGTGGCGGACTGACATCATGTAATACGAACCGTGCAAATCTGCGTACTATTTAAGAATCGCCTTCACAGCCGTATGAGTGACATTTCTTTGCGACTCAAGACAGCAGCACAACAGACCAAACCAAGTTCACCTTCCTATCCATAGATCTCATGAAGTCTTCAATAAGGAAATCAAATTACTCCGCTGTTGTGCGACAGACTGGGATGACGTGATCGGAAAGGTCAAATGGCAGCTAAATCCTCAACGAAACAAACCAGTTCCGCATACCATTTTGACAGATTCATTGAAAACAAAAGCATCATTCGAGTTAGTGGAAGGATAAGGCGTGCTAATATTCTTTTTATCTCAAGTATCTTGACATTCTGCTCAAGAAGAGCCAATGACTACGTTTATTGTCAGACACCATAATTATCCATTTGAGCACTAGGATCGATGAATCACACTTAAAAAACCGCGATCAAATAACTATTAGATTAATAGTGGTAGTTACCCGTCGTAAGCTAAGCGATGCTCTGTCAGGGTAAAAGATGGCAGACCTGCCCGGGGAGAGAGAGTTCATGAACTATCATGGAAAGATGAAGAGAGCTAAAAAGATCTGTCGTCCTTTTAGCTTGCCTGGCATCACGCACCACTTACCTGAAACCAGCTCATGGCCTAACCACAGACTCAAAGTGAGACAAAAAATTTGGACCAAAAAAGAGGCCAAATTAGGAGTTCTGTGACACTTTTATAAAATATTTACAGTGGGGTCGCAAAACAGGGAAAAGTGCGGGCCAACACAGGAACCGTAAAGTATGATCTTGGTTGTTTTTATGGTCAAAATACGGTTGTGGTAAAGCTGTGGTGAAGCAAACACGCCTGGCGCCGCCTGTGTCAGCGCCTGTGCCACCGCCTGTGCAACCGACACAGAAACCGGTTCCTGTGCCACCGATACAAAAACCGGTTGCAAAACCACCATTTTAGTATACTGCTCACGAGCGAAAAGATCACAAGTCAGCGATCTCGCTCAACGAAATGAACTAGTTCCCCATACCACTTTGACAGATTCATTGACAACCGGAAGGATCCAGGGTGCCAATATTCCTTACGATCTGAACTATCTTGACATTCTGCTCAAGAAGTGCCAGTCACTGGGTTAACTCTCAGACACCATCATCATCGACTTGAGCACCAAGGTCGGGAAATCACACTTGACAAACTCCGTACAAGTAACTACTGAATTCTTGGAAATTACATCTAAAAATCCGCTACCTGTCGTCACCTTGGCTATGCTCTGTATGAGCAAAAGATGACAAACCTGTCCGAGGACAAGGACTCTAGACCATGAAGAAAGGAAGGAGAGGGGAAAAAAGGTATGGCGTTCATTTCAATTGCCAGTCATCACGTTCCATCCACCTGGATACAGCTAAAACTTTAATAACCGACACGTTTATCAAAACGTTGCGTTGCTTTCTCAGTGCCTGCAGACTGGCATCATATTAGGCGAGCGGTGGCAATCTACGTGAGATTAAAGAACTGCTTAAGTGATATAACTTTGCAACTTTAAATCAGCAGCAAGACAAACGAACCGTCAAAGAAATACGTAGAGCCGAAAAGATCACTTCGCTGCTGTGCAACAGGCGGGGATGACGTGAACGGAAAGGTCACAAGGCAGCGAAATTGCTTAACGGAACAAACCAGTACATTTTACAGTTTAAACCCTTTTATTGACAACCATGGCCTTCTGCGCGTTAACAGAAGAATGAAGCGTGCCAATATTCCTTACAATCCAAACTATCCTGATATTCCGCTCAAGAAGAACCAATCATCGAGTTGGCTGTTAAACACCATCATCATCGAAACGAGCACCAAGGTCAAGCAATCAAACAAAACAAACTGCGATCAAGTAACTTCTAGATTAGTGGTGGCAGTTCCGTTGTTGTAAACTACATCTTCAAAAGTGTTAACTTTCGTAAGCTACCCGAAGCTCTGTCGTAGCAAAAGATGCCAAACCGGAACGGAGTCGGAGTCCTTACACTATGAAGGAACGAAGGAGAGAGGTTAAAAGATATTGCGTCCTTCTCACTTGCCTGTCTTCACGCACCATCTACCTAGAAACAGCCCGTTGCATCGCCTTCTAAGTAGTGGCGGACTGGCATCATGTAATACGAACCGTGCAAATCTGCGTACTATTTAAGAATCGCCTTCACAGCCGTATGAGTGACATTTCTTTGCGAGTCAAGACAGCAGCACAACAGACCAAACCAAGTTCACCTTCCTATCCATAGATCTCATGAAGTCTTCAATAAGGAAATCAAATTACTCCGCTGTTGTGCGACAGACTGGGATGACGTGATCGGAAAGGTCAAATGGCAGCTAAATCCTCAACGAAACAAACCAGTTGCACATACCATTTTCACAGATTCATTGACAACCATAGAGTCCTTCGAGTTAGTGGAAGGATAAGGCGTGCCAATATTCTTTTTATCTCAAGTATCCTGATAGTCTGCTCAGGAAGAGCAAATCATAGAGTTTTCAAGCACCACAGTCATCGAGTTAAGCACGAAGGTCGAGGAATCACACTTAACAAACTGTAATCAACTACTTACTGGATTGTTGCTGGTAGTTCCGTTGTTGAAAACTACATGTGGAAATGCCTTCCCTGTCGTTAGCTTTCCAATGCTCTGTCAGACCAAAAGATGGCAGACCTGCCCGAGGACAGAGTCGTTAGAATAACAAGGACGGAAGAAGAGAGCTGAAAAGATATGGCGTCCCTTTCACTTGCCTTTCATCACGTGCCATCCAGCTGGAAAGAGCTTACTCCCTAACTACTGACTCCTTCCCCCGCAAAGCGTCGCTTTTACTGACACCATCATCATCGAGTTCAGCACCAAGGTCGAGGCATCATACTAAAGAAACTGCGATCAAGTAACTAATGGATTAGTTACTTGATCGCTAGTATCGCTAGTTAGAATCGCTAGTTAGTTTCCGCAGTTCATATATATGAGTTTCATATATTCATAGTTTCATATATTCATAATTTTAACTAATGGATTATTAGTGGTTGATCCGCAGTTGGAAACTATATCTGGAAATCCGACACCTGTCGTAAGCTTGGCGATCCTCTGTCAGAGGAGAACACGGTAAAACCTGCCCGAGGACAGAGTCCTTAGACGATCAAAGAATGAGGTAGAGAGCTGAAAACCAATGGCCTCCTTTTCACTTGCCTGGCATGACACGCCATTTACATGGAAAATACTTACGCCCTAGCGACCAATTCGTTTGTCAACACGTTGCGACGCCTTCTCAGTCGTTGCGTACTAGACTTCGTGTAAAGCGACCGTGGGAATCTACATGAGGTTGAAGAATCGCATTTATAGCTTTGTAATTGAGATTTCCTTGCGAGAGAAGATAGCAGCACAACAGACAAAACCGAGCTCACCCTCCCATCCATTCATCTCAGTCAAAAATTACTTGAAGCAGAAAACATAATCCCCAAGGTGTTGAAACATGAAGGCTTCAATGAGGAAATCAAGTTACTCTACTGCTCGGCGATAGACGGGGATGACGTGAACGAAAAGGTTAGAAGTCAGTGAAATCGCTCAGCGAAATGAACCAGTTCCCCATACCACTTTGAAAGATTCATTGACAACCATAGCCTCTAGCGCGTTGGCGGAAGGATCCAGCGTGCCGATTTTCCTTACGATCTGAACTATCTTGATATTCTGCTCAAGAAGTGCCAGTCACTGGGTTAATGCTCAGACACCATCATCATCGACTTGATCACCAAGGTCGGGAAATCACACTTGACAAACTCCGTACAAGTAACTACTGGATTCTTGGAAATTACATCTGAAAATCCGCTACCTGTCGTCACCTTGGCTATGCTCTGTATGAGCAAAAGATGACAAACCTGTCCGAGGACAAGGACTCTAGACCATGAAGAAAGGAAGGAGAGGGGAAAAAGGTATGGCGTTCATTTCAATTGCCAGTCATCACGCTCCATCCACCTGGATACAGCTAAAACTTTAATAAACGACGCGTTTATCAAAGCGTTGCGTTGCTTTCTCAGTGCCTGCAGACTGGCATCATGTTAGGCGAGCGGTGGCAATCTACGTGAAATTAAAGAACTGCTTAAGTGATATAACTTTGCAACTTTAAATCAGCAGCAAGACAAACAAACCGTCAAAGAAATACGTAGAGCCGAAAAGATCACTTCGCCGCTGTGCAACAGGCGGGGATGATGTGAACGGAAAGGTCACAAGGCAGCGAAATTGCTTAACGGAACAAACCAGTACATTTTACAGTTTAAACTCTTTTATTGACAACCATGGCCTTCTACGCGCTAACAGAAGAATCAAGCGTGCCAGTATTCCTTATAATCCAAACTATCCTGATAGTCCGCTCAAGAAGAACCAATCATCGAGTTGGCTGTTAAACACCATCATCATCGAAATGAGCACCAAGGTCAAGCAATCAAACAAAACAAACTGCGATCAAGTAACTTCTAGATTAGTGGTGGCAGTTCCGTTGTTGTAAACTACATCTTCAAAAGTGTTAACTTTGGTAAGCTACCCGAAGCTCTGTCGTAGCAAAAGATGCCAAACCGGAACGGAGTCGGAGTCCTTACACTATCAAGGAACGAAGGAGAGAGGTTAAAAGATATTGCGTCCTTCTCACTTGCCTGTCTTCACGCACCATCTAACTAGAAACAGCCCGTTGCATCGCCTTCTAAGTAGTGGCGGACTGGCATCATGTAATACGAACCGTGCAAATCTGCGTACTATTTAAGAATCGCCTTCACAGCTGTATGAGTGAGATTTCTTTGCGAGTCAAGACAGCAGCACAACAGACCAAACCAAGTTCACCTTCCTATCCATAGATCTCATGGAGTCTTCAATAAGGAAATCAAATTACTCCGCTGTTGTGCGACAGACTGGGATGACGTGATCGGAAAGGTCAAATGGCAGCTAAATCCTCAACGAAACAAACCAGTTCCGCATACCATTTTGACAGATTCCCTGAAAACAAAAGCATCATTCGAGTTAGTGGAAGGATAAGGCATGCTAATACTCTTTTTATCTCAAGTATCTTGACATTCTGTTGATGAAGAGCCAACCACTGCGTTTATTGTGAGACACCATAATTATCCATTTGAACGCCAGGATCGATGAACCCCCCTAAAAAACTGCGATCAAATTACTAGATTTTTAGTGGTAGTTACCCGTCGTAAGCTAAGCGATGTTCTGTCAGGGTAAAAGATGGCAGACCTGCCCGGGGAGAGAGAGTTCATGAACTATCATGGAAAGATGAAGAGAGCTAAAAAGATCTGTCGTCCCTTTTGCTTGCCTGGCATCACGCACCACTTACCTGAAAACAGCTCATGGCCTAACCACAGACTCCTTTATCAACCTGTTGCGTCGCCTTCTCAGCAATCGCAGACTGGGATCGTATAAAACGAGCCGTGCAAATCTGCGTACGATTGAAGAATCGCCTTTACATTCGTATAAGTAAAATTTCCTTGCGAGCCAAGACAGCAGCAAAACAGACGAAACCAAGCTCACCTTCTCATT
The DNA here is from genome assembly GCA_964030785.1 of Siderastrea siderea. Taxonomy (NCBI): domain Eukaryota; kingdom Metazoa; phylum Cnidaria; class Anthozoa; order Scleractinia; family Rhizangiidae; genus Siderastrea; species Siderastrea siderea. The sequence continues at coordinate 14,713,329 of OZ034979.1, forward strand.
CATAGATCTTATGAAGCCTTTATTACGGAAATCAAGTTACTCCGCTGTTGTGCAGCAGACTGGGATGACGTGAATGGAAAGGTCAAGTGGCAGCGAAATCGCTCAACGAAACAAACCAGCTCATTTTATCGTTTTGACACTTTTATTGAAAACTGTGGTATTCTGCACGTTTACGGAAGGATAAAGCGTACCAATATTTTTAACGATCTAACGCAGTTACCACTTACTCGTTTATCAACGAGTTGCATTGCTTTCTCAGTCGTTGCAGACTAACTTCGTAGGAGGCGAGCCGTGGCAACAGCTGTATCAGTGAAATGTCTTTGCAAGTCAAGACAGGAGCACAACAGACGAAACCAGGCTCTCATTCCCATCCATAAATCTCATGAAATGTTCAATAAAGAAATCAAGTTACTCCGCTTCTGTGCGAAAAGGGGGGAATATGTAACTAGAAAGGTTACAAGGTAGCAAAATCGCTCAATAAAACAAACCTGTTCCTTTCACCGTTTTGACAAATCTATTGACAACGATAGAAACCCGCACGCTAGCGAAAGGATCAAGGGTGCCAATATTCCTTACGAACTGAAGTATCCTGCTATTCTGCTCATGAAGAGCAATCACAGAGTTGGTTGTTAAACACCATAGTCATCGAGTTAAGCACGAAGGTCGAGGAATCACACTTAACAAACTGCAATCAACTATTTACTGGTTTTTGGTGGTAGTTCCGTTGTTAAAAACTACATGTGGAAATCCCTTCCCTGTGGTAAGCTTTGTAATGCTCTGTCAGAGCAAAAGATGGCAGACCTGCCCAAGGACAGAGTCCTTAGACTAAGAAAGACGGAACAAGAGAGCTGAAAAGATATGGCGTCCCTTTCACTTGCCTGGCATCACGCGCCATGGCCCGAGGAGAGAGTTCATGGGCAATCATGGAAAGATGAATAGAGCTAAAAAGATATGTCGTCCTTTTCGCTTGCCTGGCATCACGCACCAGTTACCTGAAAACAGCTCATGGCCTAACCATAGACTCCTTTATCAACCCGTTGCGTTGTGTTTTCAGTAATCGTAGACTGGCATTGTGAAAAACGAGCTGCGCAAATCTGCGTACGATTGAAGAATCGCCCTTACAGGCGGATAAGTAAGATGTCCGGGCTAGTCAACACAGCAACAAAAAAGACGAAACGAAGCTCACCTTTCCATTCATAGATCTCATGAAGTATTTAATCCTGAAATCAAGTGACTCTGCGCTTGTGTGACAGACTGGGATGACGTGAACGGAAAGGTGAAATGGCAGCGAAATCCCCCAACGAAACAAACCAGCTCCCTTTACCGTTTTGACCCTCTTATTGACAACCTTGGCATTCTACTTGTTAACGGAAGGATAAAGCGTGCCAACATTTCTTACGATCTAATGCAGTAACCAGTGACTCGTTAATCAATGAGTTCCATGAATTTCTCGGTCGTTGCAAACTAACCTCGTAGAAAGCAAGCCTTGGCAAACTGCGTACGATTGAAGGATAGCTTTCAAAGCTGTATTAGTGAGAAGTCTTTGCAAGTCAAGATAGGACTACAACAGACGAAACCAGGCTCACCTTGGGATCTATAGACCTCATAAAGTCTAGAATAAAGATATTTCCGCTTCTGTGCGACAAGCGGGGACTACGTGATGGGAAAGGTCACATGGCAGCAAGACCGCTCAACAAAACAAACCTGTTCCTTTTACCTTTGTGAGAGATTTATTGACATCCATAGAATCCCACACGCTAGCGAAAGGATCAAGCGTGCCAATATTCCTTATGATCTGAAGGATCCTGATATTCTGCTCAAGAAGAGCCAATCACAGAGTTGCTTATCAAACACCATAGTCATCAAGTTATGCACCAAGGTCGAGGAATCGCACTTAACAAGCTGCAATCAAATAACTACTGGGTTATTGGTGGAAGTTCCGTTGTTAAAAACTACGTGTGGAAATCCATTACCTGTCGTAAGCTTGGCGATGCTCTGTCAGACTAACAGATGGCAGACCTGCCTGACGACAGGGTCCTTAGACTGTCAAGGACGGAAGAAGACAGCCGAAAAGGTATGGCGTCCTTTTCACTTGCCTGGCATCACGCGCCATCCACCTCTAAAAAGCTGACGCCCTGACTACTGACTCCTTCATCAACGCAAAGCGTCGCTTTCACTGACACCATCATCATCGAGTTGAGCACCAAGGTCGAGGCATCACAATAGAGCAGTTTTCAATTGAGTGTCGAAAGTAATGTTGTGTTTGCTTTGGTTTTGCATTACTAGGCTCTCTGATTGGTTGAAAAATCTCGCGCCACTTTCTCAACCAATCAGGCGTAAAACCAAAACCAATCGTGACTTGCTCGCACGCGTTTTCCCGCGCTTAGCGCCAACTGCTTGTATTTGCTTTGATTTCTGATTGGTTCATTTTGTGTTTTGTCCTCGTTGTGATTGGTCAGAATAATTACTTTGGTTTTGGTTTTACGACACTCATTTGAAAACCGCTCTAAGGAAACTGCGATCAAGTAAATACTGGATTATTGCTGGTTATTCCGTTGTTGGAATCTTCATCTGGAAATCCGTTACCTGTCGTAAGCTTGGCGATGCTCTGTCAGAGGAAAACATTCAGACCTGCCTGAGAACAGAGTCTTTAGACCATCAAAGAAGGAGGAAGAGAGCTGAAAACCTATGCCATTTACTTGAAAAAGCTAACGCCCTAACGACCGACTCGTTTATCAATGCATTGCCACGCTTTCTCTTTCTGAGTCGTCTGCGAATCACACTTAAGAAACTGCGAATCAGTAACTACTGGATTCTTGGTGGTAGTTCCTTTGTTGGAAACTACATCTGAAGCAGAGGACGAAAAAGATATGGTGTTCTTTTCACTTGCCCGTCATTGCGCTCCATCCACCTGGATACAGCTAATAGCTTAACCACCGACTCGTTTATCAAAGCGGTGCGCCGCTTTCTCAGTCGCCGTAGACTGGCATCATATTAAGCAAGCTGTGCAACAGGCAGGAATGATGCGAGCGGAAAGGTCAAAAGGCAGCGAAATTGCTTAACGGAATAAATCAATACTATATACAGTTTAAACCTATTTATTAACAACCTTGGCATTGTGGGCGTTGGGGGATGGATGAAGCGTGCCAATATTCTTTACACTCTAAGGTATCCTGATACTCTGACCTCGTGTAAAGAGACCGTGGTAATCTGCGTGAGATTTAAGAATCGCACTTATAGCCGTATAAGTTAGATGTCTTGCGAATCAAGAGCGCAGCACAACAGACAAAACAGAGCTCACCTTACCATCCATTCATCTCAGTCAAAGAATTAGTTGAAGGGGAAAACGTAATCCGCAAGTTGTTGAAACATGAAGGCTTCAATGAGGAAATTAAGTTACTCCGCTGCTCGGCGATAGACGGGGATGATGTGAGCGGAATGGTCACAACTGAGAAAAATCGCTCAGCGGAATAAACCAGTTCCCCATACCATTTTGACTGATTCAGTGACAACCATGGCGTCTTGTTCTTTGGCACAAGGACCAGTGTGCCAATTTTCCTTACGATCTGAACTATCTATATCTCTCCAGATGAGCCAATCACTGGGTTAATAATAAGACACCATCATCATCGACTTGAACACCAAGGTGGGGGAATCACACTTAACAAACTGCGAACCAGTAACTACTGGATTCTTGGTTGTAGTTCCTTTGTTGGAAACTACATCTGAAGGAGAGGGCAAAAAAGATATGGTGTTCGTTTCACTTGCCCGTCATTACGCTCCATCCACCTGGATACAGCTAATAGCTTAACCACCGACTCGTTTATCAAAGCGTTGCCCCGCTTTCTCAGTCGCCGTAGACTGGCATCATGTTAAGCAAGCTGTGCAACAGGTGGGGATGATGCGAGCGGAAAGGTCAAAAGGCAGCGAAATTGCTTAACGGAATAATCAGTACTATATAAAGTTTAAACCTATTTATTAAAAACCTTGGCATTGTGGGCGTTAGGGGATGGATGAAGCGTGCCAATATTCTTTACACTCTAAGGTATCCTCTCTGGAGAAGAAAAGCCAATCACTGAGTTCGTTGTCTGACATCATTATCATCAACTTGAACAATAAGGTGAAGGAATCATACGAAACAAACTGCCATCAAGTAACTACTGGATTATTGGTGGTAGTTCCGTTAATGGAAACTATATCTGGAAATCAGTTACCTTTGTTAAGCTTGGCAATGCTCTGTCAGACTGAGGACAGAGTCATCAGCCCATCAAGGAAGGAAGGAGAGAACTTTAAAGGAATGGCATCCGTTTTAGTTGTCTTGTATCACGCGCCATCCTTTTAGAAACAACTAACGTCCTAAGCATTGACTCGTTTATCAACACTTTGCAACGTTTTCTCAGTTGTCACGGACTGGCGTCGTGTAAAATGAGCCGTGGCAATCTGCTTGTGATTGAAGAATCACCTTCACAGCCGTATAAGTGAGATGTCGTTGTGAGTCAAGACAGCAGCATAAGAGACCAAAGGGAGCTCAACTTTCCGTCCTTTCATCTTAGTCAAAGAAGTACGTGAGGCCGAATCCTTAATACCCAAGTTGTTGCAACACGAAGACTCTAATAAGGAAATAAAGTTACTCCGCTGCTCGGCGATAGATGGTGATGACGCGAACGGAAAGGTCACAAGGCAGCGAAATCGCTCAACGAAACAAAGCAGGTCCCTTTACCGGTTTTACAGATTTATTGACATCCATAAGATCCTGTGCGTAGGCGGAAGGATCAAGTGTCCTAATATTCCTTACGATGTTAAGTATCCTGATATTCTGCTCAAGAAGAGCAAAATACTGAGTTGGTTGTCAGACACAATCATCATCGAGTTGAGCATCAAAGTCGAGGAATTACAACTAACAAACTGCCATCAAGTAACTACTGAATTATTGGTGGTACTTCCGTTCTTGAAAACTACATCTAAAAATCCCTTTTCTCTCGTAAGCTTGGCGATGCTCTGTCGGACTAAAAGATGACAGGCCTGCCGAAGGACAGGGGCCTTAGACTATCAAGGAAGGAAGGAGAAAGCTGAAAAGATATGAAGTCCTGTTCACTTGCCTAGTATTACTCACCATTCACCTACGATTTCTCATTCGTCGCGGACTGGCAGCGAGTAAAGCGATCCGTTGCAATCTGCGTAAGACTGAAGAAACTTCTTCATAGCCGTATAAAATGCAGCCCAACAGACGAAACCGAGCTCACCTTCCCAATCCATTTATCTCAGTCAAAGAATTACGTGAAGCCAAAAACTTAATCCTCAAGTTGTTGGAACGTGAAGTCTTCAAAGGGGAAATCAAGTTACATCGCTCCCGCGTGAAAGACGGGAATGACGTGAACGCAACGGTCGCAAAGCCGCAAAATCGCTCAACGAAACAAACCAGTCCCTCTACAGTTTCCAGAGATGTATTGACAACCATAGCAATCTACGCGTTGGCGAAAGGATCAAGCTTGACAATACTCCTTGCGATCTGAACTATCCTGATATTCTGCTCAAGAAGAGCCAATCACTGATTTCGTTGTGTGACACCATTATCATCGAGTTGAGTACCAAGGTCGAGGAATGATACTGAAGAAACTGCGATCAAGTAAGTACTGGATTATTTGTGGAAGTTCCGTTGTTGAAACCACTTCTGGAAATCCGTTACCTTTTGTAAGCCTTGCGATGCTCTGTCAGACTAAGAGGTGGCAGACCTGCCCAAGGACAGAGTCCATAGACTATCAAGGAAAGAAGAAGAGAGCTGAAAAGATATCCCGTCCTTTTCACTTGCCTCGCATCACGCGCCATTTACCTGGGAACAGCTTACACCCTAACCACCGATTCCATAATCAACCAGTTGCTTCGCCTTCTCGGTAGTTATAGACTGGCATCGTGTAAAACGAGGCGTGCAAATCTGCGTACGACGAAGAATGGCCTTCACAGTGAGATGTGTCTGCGAGTCAAGACAGCAGCACAAGAGACGAAACCAAGCTCATCTTTCCAGAAAAAGATCTTATGAAGTTCTCGATTTCTAAGGAAATCGATTACTCCGCTGTCGTGCGACAGAAAGGGATGACATGAACGGAAAGCTCACAAGGCAGCGAAATCGCTGAACGGAACAAACCAGGTCCCTTTACCGTTTTGCTACATTTGGTAACAACCGTGGCATCCTGCGCATTGGTGGAAGGATGAAGCGTGCAAGTTACTCCGCTCCTGCGTAACAGACGGGGATGACGTGAACGGAATGGTCACAAGGCAGCGAAATCGCTCAACGAAACAAACCAGTTCCCTTTACCGTTTTCACAGATTTATTTACAACTATAGCATCCTGCGCGTTGGCGGAAGCTTGCCAATATTGCTTACGATCTGAAGTATCCTAATATTCTCCTCACGAAGAGCCACTCACTGATTTCGTTGTCTGACACCATTATCATCGAGTTGAGTACCAAGGTCGAGGAATGATACTAAAGAGACTGCGATCAAGTAACTACTGGATTATTGGGGGTAGCTCCATTGTTGAAAACTACATCTGGAAATCCGTTACCTGTCGTAAGCTTGGCGATGCTCTGTTAGAGCAAAAGATGACAGACCTGCTCGAGGGCTGAGTCGTTAGACCATCAAGAAAGGAAGGAGAGAGCTGAAAAGCTATGACCTCCTTTTCAGTTGCCTTGCATCACGCGCCATCCTGCTGGATACAGCTAACGCTGTTATCACCGACTCGTTTACCAACAAGTTGCCAACCAGCATTGTGTGAAGGGAGCCGTGGGAATCTAGGTACGATTGAAGAATGGCCTTTACAGATGTATTGGGGAGATGTCTTTGCGAGTCAAGACAGTAGCGCAACAGACGAAACCAAGCTCATCTTCCTATTCATACATCTTAGTCAACGGACTGCGACGCTTTCTCAGTTGTCGCGGACTGGCATTGTGTAAAGGAAGCCGTTGGAATCTGCGTACGATTGAAGAATCACCTTCACAGCCGTATTACTGAGATGTCTTTACGCATCAAGACAGCAGCACAACAGACAAAACCCAGCTTACCTTGCAACATGAGTTCTTTAATAAGGAAATCAACCTACTCCGCTGCTGTGCAACAGACGGGATGGTGCAAATGGAAAGGTCAAAGGGCAGCAAAATCGCTTAACGGAACAAACCAGTGCATTTTACAGTTTAAACCACTCTGTTGACAACCATGGCATCCTGCGCGTTTGCAGAAGGATCAAGCGTTCCAATATTCCTTACGATCTAAACTATCCTGATATTCCGCTTAAGAAAAGCCAATCACTAAGATGGTTGTTAGACGCCATAGTAGTAAGGATTGCCACTATGGGTAATTGAATGAAAAAGACCCACCCCCCTAACTTTTTGGACCAATGAGAGACTAGTGCCATTCCTTTTTATCATGTGATCACGGTCAAAGGAATGAACCAATGAGAGAAAGGGTCAAAGGTCACTTTGAGGTTGGGTGTGTAGTCACGTGACCGGAAGTGATGAGATTAGGGTGTCACGTGGTTTGGGGTGGGAAACCGCTGAGTGGTTTGAGGGTTATAAGAGGCAAAAACGAGACAGATTTTTTTCTTTTCAATAGTGTGTTTAATAATAACAACAACTCAGTTCTTTTTTTTCCAAGTGGTTCTGGTGTCACAACAAATTTATCTATATCACCATCACAGTCATTATGATGCCAGTTGGCTTTCATCGGTACGTGCTGTACCCCAGAATTAATCAAGCCCAGCTACTGGAGAGTGGACGGGGTCACAAGTCAAGTTGAGATCTAGTCAAGACGGAAGTCGAGGAGGTGACTCTAAATTCGAAGAAATGACTTGGCTCAACACCGGTGCCCTGGATTTTTTCCCGTCAAGAAATAGGGGAGAAGGAGGGAATGAAGACGATGAGCGATTTCTTCATTTGGTATAACAACCTGGATGTAGTTCCATTTATCGTCTAGGGATGACAGTCTCTTCAGCCTTAGTGTGAACATCCAATCTCTCCCTCTCTTCAAGAACACGAACATCACATTGACGACATCGTAGAAGACATGAAGGAGGAAAGTTCCCCATCAAATGAAACCAGTCTACATGGTGTGTACTGGAAGACGGAAGTCACCGAGGTCCTCATCATATCCGTGGGAATCACCAGACTCGGACGACGAATTAAACCAGCACATGGAAACATGGGAAGAGCAGCAAGGTGGCGTTCGACGAGGTGAGTGCAGAAATGGAATAACAAGACATTTCCTTTGTGTCAATGCAGCGCCGTGTAACATATTGGGAGAAGAACAAAGGCACCAGGATAACAAATGATTTTTCTACCAACTTTGGAAGAAGCACATGCAATTGTCCATCAACCAGAACTAATGCGGTCAAACTGGTATGTCGATGCTGTGAACAATTTCGAAAGCTATTCAAAGGTGCTAGTGTTCGAGAAAGAAATTACCGCCAGGCTGACAACAGAGGGCTTGTACCACCCACTGCTACCGTACCGTCAATGCAACCGGGCGAACGGGAAACTGATGTTCTCTTTATGTCGGACAAAGTTTGGCCAAGTGCACTGGATGCGTCACTACAGTCTTCAACCCACTCAAGAAGTCAGGTCCTCCCAATGACCTTGGCAGACTTTCCCAAAAACCATTTGGATTAAGCGAACTCAAGAAGACATCAAAAGAGGAGATCGCGGATTGCTTGCTGATTCATGGAGATCAAGAATGTGCTCGTACTATTTGAATTGGCTGGTAAAGGCTTCTTCTTCTTTTTTGTCGTGGTCAAGAATGGTTTTGACATGTTCTGTAATGTCGTCCAAGTTATGTTGGAGAACACTTTCGCGTAGTTTGTTGACTTTGTGTCGTCGTTCGAGTCTCTTTTGTAAAATTTCTTCCAAATACTGGTCTCGTTCATCAGCCTTGTAGGTGCGTCCTGCTAGTTCCAAAGGAAAGACAATGGTGTTGTTTCGGTCAATGACGGCTAGATTGTCCAAATCTTTTTGGATTTGTTTTTTAAGTTTGTCGTGTTGTGTATTTTTCATGATGGCAGTGGCTTCATCTTGAATCAATTCTTTGTAGTGCTCGGTCACGTCCTCGAGATCATAACCAGCTTGTAGACCTCGTCGAACCAGTTCTAATATGTAATCATGAGTGTTGTTGAAGGTTTTGGGATCCAAATTCTTGCAATAGTCCATGTTGTCGTCGTCGTCGTCGTTCCTTCCGTTGTAGATGGGTGGAATGAAGTTTGGCTTTAAGGGATTGTCTTTTTATACTGAAAGGTGTGACGTCATCCGACCTGTCATCAATCAAAGGTGACGTTTGTACCAGGGGTGCAGCTGGATTGTATTGGTAAATGTAGCGGACCACGTGTTCTTGGAAGTGCACCGTTTTCATTTTTTCTTCTCAAAAGTCTAACATCAGTGATGAAGGCAAGCGATCATCGATTGGCTGGAGTACATTCGGATCAAATGAAAACCCAGGTGTCTTCTCACTCAATGTAGTCCTTGGAGCAAATGGAGAAGGTCCGTTGAAACGGTCGAGAAAACGAGATAGGACGACGCTCCAATAAGATTTCAATCAAACGACCAAAATTGGAATACACAGCAGACGACTCGAAATACCGCTGGATCAAGTCAGTCTCCGTGTTCTGGAAGTATGCAGTAAAGGTCGCGGTGGTTGTCGACAATGTTTTCCAAGGCAGAAGTGGTTTGAAACAACCGTTTGACTTCGGCTAAAGTCTCTGTGGTAGGATGTCTGGACCCTACCACGGCGCTGTGTTTGTGGAGTGTGGGGGATCCTTGCATTGGAAGAAACCCCTTGTCAGAAATCCATTGCTGTTCGTTCCAATAACAATGATCGGCATGATATTGATACCATCGTTTTTCTGGTATGTTGTAAAAATAAATGGGTTTGTGTTGATCAATCGCCAATTGGACCGTCCAGCCTGTTCCTCCTTGGATGTTCGGTCTTTGCAAAGGAATGCTACAGGTTGCTGTTAAGTTAATCCCAACATTGACATCTTTATTGCAGATCTGATTCTGAAAATAACCAAAGGCGTACACAGCAGCTGCAGGTTTGACGATGTGAAAATTTCGTAGTTGAAGGTGACGCGAAAAAGTGTCGGGAGTAAACAAATGTTTACCCGTTTTTTGGGCCACACGTTTTAGGTGAGGTTCGGCTTCGTTAAGATCTTCTGGACGGAGGGGTGTGATGAATTTGCTTCGGCTGTGATGGGGAGGGACGATGACATGCATGTGCATATCACATTCCTTTGCGCATTGTTCTGCATATTCATCGATACCAATGGCTCCTCCACTGTAAATGTGGTAGTGATGGGTCGGCATGATGCGGGAATGAAAGGGGCTGGATCTCGGTTGTCTTTTTGTATTCCATGTGAACAGGCTGAACAAAGTTCCATGTCCTCTTCGTTTTGTGAACGTAGACGACAGGTATGACACCACGATTGTCGTTGGAGTTTCATGTGTTGACGATATAGTCGATCGTATTGGATTTTCCAGCCACGTCTGGTATGTCGGAGATCGTCGATGGTGCGATTGGCTTCTTGGAGGGATTGAATGAGAGCGGGCAAATTCATGACTGGTGTGATCCGTATGGAATGTGTTGTTTATATCCATAAGGATAGGATTGAAACGTGTTAGGGTTCAAGACACGCTTGTTAAAGACGAGCTTGTAGTTCTTGGTTTTCAGCGATGGTTTTGATTCGTTTGGGTTCGGCGACGCGTTGAATCCGGTTCTGGCATGGTGATGTGCGTCACATCCAACTGCAAACTGTCGTCGACTTCAAAGTTCTCATTTGAGTTCAACATTTTACTAATCTGATCCAATATGCGTCGTGCACCTGACAAAGGATCGCGCCAATCGCCGACAGTTACATTGGCTGAGGTGTGGGCCGATTGAAGTCGGTTGGAAGATAAATAAATTTGAATTCTGTCATGGTCTGGGATGGACTCGGTGAGATCTTCTATAACGTCAGCCAATCCTTCTTCAAACGCGCGCACAATATTGCCATGTCCTTCTGGAAAACCCTCTGGCGGGTTTTCCACTCGTAGATGATACGATGTTCTGGTAATACCATAACTACGGGCATTCCTTTGTCTGAAGGGTTCTAAACGAAAAACAAAATGTCCTCGTCGACCCAGGGCGCCGCCTTGTTGTTCCCATTGCTGCATATACTCATTAAGATCATCGTCGGACTCGGTGTTACTTGCCATGCTAACAAGAAATGATGCGTTGAAAAGATAGAGAGGTGATATATAGACTGTTTGATTGACAGCTTCTTTTTTCTTATATATATACAGGCACCACTCATCCTTTTTCATCACTTTTTATTTGTTCAATGTATGGAGAGACGACTGCGTGCATCGACTCGTGTTTTTGGTAAAAGCAAAGACAAAGAAGTCCCTAAAATGGAATCTCCTTTTACTGCCAGTGGCAATATTGATTGTTGTTCCCGTTTTTATCAAGACGTGATAGAATGTCCATGGAAACGATGTTGGATCGTAGCCATTCTCCAATACATTCATCGACACGTGTGCGATTTAGAACCCCCCGTCCAACCCATGTACAGTGAAGAAGCGCTCCTTCACGGGCGTCATGTCAATGAGTCCATTAAAACGGGACTACGTCAGCTCTCTCTAGAGAGTATCTATCAATCGTGGCGTCGCTTACTACTGGACTATCATTTGGAGATCCCGTGCTGGCAACCCAACGACATTGAATTCGTGGTACAAATCACGAGTCCCGATCTCGTGACAGAACAAATCTTAGAAGAAATCGTATCGTTTCGACGCCAATTTAGTACCTTCACCTATGAACTCTTGGGTTTAACCCATGAAGACGTGGATAACATTTTTGGGTGGTCACGTGCAACCTTACGTCAACGTGGATGGGCGGGCATCGACATACCCGATGGACCTGAACGTTGACCCCTATTTTTTGTCTCCACCAATCCTAGCTAAGATCACGTCAACATCACGTCATCATCGCCTATAAAATAGCGTGTTCTTTTTTCATTCTTTCTCTCTCTTCAATTCACCATGGCCACGAAGAGACCTTTGCAACAACTCGAAGAGATGGGCACTGCTTTACCGCCTACACCGACGGAGAAAAAGTCCAAAAAAGAGAGAAAAATCAAAATCAAAAAACCACCCCAAGTGGATCCTTCTTCACCACCACCAGTACCGTCAACACCTACAACGACCACATTGTCACCACCACCACCAGTACCGCCGCCGCCACCACCACCGCTCATCAATATGGATGACTTATTCAATGGTGACAATATTCTCAATTTGTTAAATCCGCCTGCTGCTAGTTATCAAGTACAACTACCGCCTATGGAACAAGCTTGTCAATCCGTTGTCTGTCCTATGCATCAAACAGACCTAACTTGCTTTCAAGCCCAAACCACAGGAGACACTTACATCAAATGCCAAGAAAAGAAATGTGGCCTCTTTTGTCATCAAGATCAAATCGCCACTTATCTCAAGATCATTAATGAAAAACTCCATCCTGATTATCTCAAAAGAACCCTGGTGTGTGACTGTGAAGAACCCGTGGTCTTACGAATCAGCAGATCCCAAGCCAACCCCAACCGTCCTTATTTCACATGCAAAGAAACACCCGAGGATCGATGTCCTTTCTTTCAATGGGCAGACAAACCCTTGAAACCCAAGAACCGAAAAAAACAAAGACAAGACACGACCAAGTAAAGACACACGAACTGTTTTTAATGAACAATGATTATGATACATGATAAAAACAAATGAAAAAGCAGGTCCGGAAAAAAGAGCATGATCGACCGGGGCGCCGGTAAAATGAAATACACGCGCTCTTTTGACTTTTTTGACTTGTGAAATCTATAAAAGGCTGATGTTGTAAGAATAAAATTTTTATTAGTGTGGCCATGGAGTCTGTGTGGTTGTGTTATGCGTGGGAGGGTTTGTTGTCCCTGGTGCAATGGCAATGCCATCAAGCCCTTTGCCAAGTGTTATATGACTACCAACCAGGTGAAAAAGTACCCATTCCCCCATGTCCCGAGGACATGCCTCCTCTTCAAGTCTTTGAAGAAACCCATGTGGACCTCAACTTGTATCGATGGGTAGTGTTTGTGTTATGGTTAAAAGCCCACCCGAAAGCGTGGCGATGGTATCGAATCATTCAAAAGGCGCATCCCAACACCATCCCTCCCATACCGACCTTGTTGGATGAGTGTCAGAAAGTATGGCGCCTCGAAAGACCAAACGAACCAAACTCGATGTCTCGCAATCATGGTTGACCCGTTACCACGATCCTCGAGCCCCCGGCAGTTTAGGAGGCGTGCAACGGTTTGCCAAGGCCCATCACCTCCCCTTGAAAAAAGCCCAACGCGTCTTGGAACGGGATTTGGCCTACACGTTGCATAAACCTCGACGTCGTCGTTTTCCAACCTTGCCCGTGATTGTGGGAGGTTTAGATGATCAATGGGTTGCGGATTTGGTGGAAGTACAACCCTTGGCCAAGTATAATCGTGGCATTCGGTATTTACTGACGGTGTTGGATGTGTTGTCCAAATACGCGTGGGTGCAACCGTTGAAAGCCAAAACGGGGGTAGCCTTGGTCCATGCCTTTGACAAGATTTTGAAACAAGGAGGTCGACGTCCCAATCGATTGCAAACGGATAGAGGGAAGGAATTTTACAATCGCACGTTTCAACGTTGGCTCGAGGAGCAAGGAATCCAGCATTTTTCTACCCAAGGGGATGCCAAAGCGAGTGTGGTGGAACGATTTAACCGGACCTTGAAAGAACGTTTGCACCGCTATTTCACCGCCGCCAACACGTTGAAATTTGACAATGTGTTACCCGAGTTGGTCCAAGGCTACAATGCCACACGTCATCGAAGTATTGGCATGGCCCCTCAAGACGTGACGTGGGAAAACGATGAAGCCGTGTGGAAACGCCTGTACGAGAAACGTTTGAAAGGAAAACGCTCGCAACCCAAATTCAAAGTAGGGGATCGTGTGCGTCTCAACAAGATTCATCGTACGTTTGAAAAAGGGTATTTACCCGGTTGGACCGAAGAAGTGTTTGTCGTGCATCGTGTGGTGCCGGGTCCTGTGCCCACCTACAAGATTCGAGAATGGGATGACACGCCCGTCGATGGCACGTTTTACGACGCCGATTTACAAAAAGTGCACGTGTCCGATGTGTTTCGTATCGAAAAGGTACTTAAGCGTCAAAAAGATCGCCTGTTGGTCAAGTGGAAAGGGTGGCCGGACAAGTACAACAGTTGGATTGCTAGGGGAGACGTGACCTCCCTCCGACCGCCCAAGCAAAAGAAAGAGACAAAACCCCCCAAGAACAACAAAGAGACAAGACGCCGACGCGACTAGACAGGCATGACGTTCGTCCCCCACACCTCGTTTTACGTGACGTTGATGAGTCATGCGAGTACCAAGGAGTTTCCTGAGAACAAACCCCATCAGTTCAGAAACCGGTTGCCCAAACCCATTCGATTTATGGGCAAAGGATGGATGGTGGGCATGGTGAGTTTGTCCTTACCTTCCATTCCTACTGTGGGGGAAGATTTTGTCGGCAACGCCGAGCCTCTGCTGTACGTACGATGGCACGAACGGGTGTATGACAAAGACGATCAAGGGGACGACGTGTGGTTCCATGAACGGCGCGAACTCACCCTAAGGGGTCAAGACATGAAAAAGGAGATGGCCTCGTCGCCGACGGGATGGCACTTTTTTCATCAAGTGGTGTACCGTTACCAGCAAGAACGTGCTAAACGAACGCAACCCAAAAACAAATGGACAGAGAACGATGGCCTCAAATTGTACCCGACCTTTGAATGGACCTCGGAAGGGGATTTGTTGTTGAATACCAAGCAAGTGGATTACAAACGACAAGTGGCACACGTGTCATGGGGCAAAAGCTTGGCCCTGAAAATGGGATGGCTCGAACAATTGTCTCCCGGGACTTATCGATTGGGCCCGAATCTCTTGCCAGAATTTCAAGGCATGTCCACCATTCCCACCCCGACGGATGTCCGCGATACCGGCAACAAGCCCATCTTTTGGAAAGTGGAGGGGGAGTATGTGAAGTTGAGTCTATCGTGCCCTTGGCGTTTTGTGAATGTGAACTACAAATTTCGTCTCTCGTCGGAATTTCCCTCGGTGCGTCCTTTGCACGTGTATTGCAATGTGGGCACCAGTAGCATGGTGGGTGGTCGCATCACGGATCTCTTACGAGAAATCAAGTACCATCCCCAAGAAACCACGCACTTTGAACCTCGCCATATTCAATATGTCCCGGTACGCAATGAAGTGGTGGAAATCGTGGAAACCCAGATGGCCGAAACCAATGGGGATCTGGTCCAATTTGGCGAAGGACATACCATCCTGACCCTGCACTTTAAAAGGGAGGTGGTGTAAAGAAAGAAAGAAAGAAGACAGGATGTCGTTCTACGTGACGTTACCGAGTCATGCCAACCGACATGAATTTCCCAACAACCAAGCCAATGCGTTCAAGATTCGGTTACCGCAACCGTTACGGTTACCCGGGGGTGGATGGCAAGTGGGGTTGAGTGCCATTTCCTTACCGGATACGCACGTCAATTTGTACGACTTGGTGCAAAAAGATGGGTACATCATGTCAACGTCCTGGGACCAAACCTATCCCAAACCGGGTGGAAAAGACGGGGAAATGCAAGATCGAACAGACACGGCTCAGACCCTTATCAATGACATTCAACATTTGGATTGGGTGGTGGATGGGGTGAGTTTCATGAAAGCCACCATAAGCCACTTGGAACAACAACGCAAGGAAACGGCGATTCAAGGCGGCCGTTTTACCAACGATCAAGGCAAACACACCTACGTCAAGTTTCGTTGGGAAGGGGACGATCTGATCATCGACAACACCAATGTCTGCCATTGTGGCAACGACACGCCAGGCCTGGCCATCTACACCAAGTTAGCTGTCAAGATGGGATGGTTACGTAAAATTAGCAGTGGGTTGATTTTGGGACCTAACTTACAGCAAGAATTCATGGGCGATCAAATCCCCAACATGAAAGAACCCGTTGACAACGATTGGAACGATTTGAACGACGATCAGCACAACCCGGTCTTTTGGACGGTGCGTTCTTTTTTACCGGATCATTTACAATTGAGTATGAGTTGTAGTTGGCGTTTCACCAACTTGAATGTGGCGTTTCGTTCGGTGGTGAGCGACCCCTCGCGATCGTTGCACGTGTACTCGGACGTGGCAGGCAGTATGATGGTCGGCAATCGCGTGACCGATTTGTTGCGTGAAATCCATTACAAGCGGGAAGGCAGAGGCACCATGTACTTTGAACCGTTGCACATTCATTACCTACCGCTTCGCAATGAAGTGGTGGAAATCATTCAAATGCAAGTCACCGAAACGTCTGGCACCGAGGATAAGTTGGTCAAGTTTGGCAAAGGCAACACCCTGGTCACCTTGCACTTCAAAAAGGCATAAAAAGCAAAGGGAAAAGGGGATAGTCCGTCAAAGATGCCAAAGACAAGAGCACGTCGAAGACGACCAAGAAGGCAACGAGGCGGTCTCTTGCCGCTCGCTGCTCTCGTGCCAGCCTTGATGGCGGTGGGGAAAGCCGCCGCGTTGGGAGCGGTGGGTGGTGCGGCGGGTTACGGGGGCAAAAAAGCCATGGAAGCAGCGACCACTCGGAAGAAAAAGAAAGGCCGATGACGGTATAAAAAGACAAAAGGATCACGGGAAGCATAGACATTGCTGAAGAGCAAAGAAGACAACCATGCGTGGGGGAAGTTTGACACGATTTCGTACGGACGAGTGGTATGATCAACACGGCAACGGGTTGATGAGGGAGGTCATGCGTGGAGGTCTCCAAGGCCTTAAAAGGACTCGAAATCCCTTGAAACTGCCTAGTAATACCGTGCGTGGTTTAAAAGCCGGGTTATCACGCGGTGTCAAACGCAAAGCCGAAGACGTCATTAAAAAGGAAATCACCAAACAAGCCAAGAAAGCGTTGAATCAGAAGAACGTGAAAGACGCCGTGCGTGTGGCCAGTGCCTTGTTTCCCAAACAAGTCAAACGAGCGCGAGATATTTTTGGAGTCTGAACATGGATCCTGTGCCTTCACGACCTCGACGGATTCGTAGTGATCGAGGTTTGTCTCAATGGGGAGGTGCTTTTTGGAAACTCGTGCGACGACAACGTGGTGGATGGTTGAGTCCCGAGGTGATGAGAGTACCCGGGTTTGATTTGGCGCAACTATTGACGCGACGACGACGCTATAAAAACCCCTCACGACGACGGGGTGCCACCACTCGACGACGACGACGACGTTAACCATGCCGAATGTGATGTCACGCGTGGTACCCCCTACCTCCTCTGAAGGGGCTGCCCCCGCTCACCCGCGTTCCGAAGGGACCGTGAATCCAGCGTTACGGATTTTCAAGGTGCCTCCGACCGACATTAGCATCAATGCCTATCGCATGGTCACCATCCAACCCACCACCACGGGCATCAATCCCATGGAATTCATTGTGCCAGGGTTGGACGATTTTGTGGATTTGGGACGCAGTTACTTTACCATGGAATTGAGATTGAAAAAGGATAATAACGCGAACTTGGTGGCCAATGAAAAATTGTGGCCCGTCAACAATTTGGCCCATTCCATCATCAAACAAATTGACTTGCAGTTGAATGGCACGTTGATCAGTCCTCAATCCGACACCTATCATTAGAAAGCTTACCTGGAAACCTTGCTGAATTATGACCGAGAAGATGGCAAGACCGTGTTAGGACCCCAAGGCTGGTTCAATCAAGTGGATTCCCCACCCCAATGGACCGCCACCAACACAGACTATGGCACACCTGATGCCGCCTATAACGCTCTCAGTGCCAATCACAAAGGAGCCTTGGCCGCCATGGTAGCCGAAACCGCCAAGTATTCTGGAGGTGTTACCCACAGTCTGGTGTTTACCCCGCACCTGGAAGTGTTTCACACTGGCAAACTGTTGGTGCCAGGGATAGAAATCAAGATGAAATTTCATTTCAATGGCCCGAACCTCTTTTTGAATGGAGTGGCTCTGGCTGGCCGTTTGATGGAAGGCGATGTCAAACTACGGTTTCATCTCTGTCAACTGCGTTTGAATGACGCCATCTACAGGAGTTTGTCTGAAAAAAGACACAATGAAGGGGCCATCGCTACCTACCCCACCGTCCGCAGTGAAATCCGGACCTTTAGCATGCAAGGCAACCTGGTCCGCTTTGATATCCCCAACCTGTTTCAAAACAGAGTGCCTGACCGATTGATTGTGGGGTTAGTGGACAGCCGCGCCTTCAATGGTGATGTGACCCGAGATCCCTTCTGTTTCCAGAAATTTGGGCTGACCTCCATTAAACAGATTGTCAAAGGAGAAGAATACCCTTATGAAACCCTGCAGTTGGTGAACGACAATGGCACCCGAGATAATCTAGGATACTTCCGTTTTCTGCAAGCCAGTGGCGCCTGGTGTAAAAAGAAAGGCAATATGGTAGAACTGCTCGATTGGGGCCAAGCTAAAAATTGTACCTTGTACATGTTTGACAATGTAGCCAATGGATGTGCCGACAGTCAAACCCTCAACCCCAAGCAAAGTGGAGATTTACAACTCAGCTTGGAATTTGGAGCCGCGCCCAATACCAATATAACCGTGCTCGTGTATGGTGAATTTGAGAACTTGCTGGAGATTGACCGCAACGGAGCTGTGTTGTATAACATTTACCAGCACTAAAGAAGATGGAACAAGTGGCCTTGAATAATGTGCAGTTGGATTATTTAGCCCGCGACGACCCCCAATTGAAACGTGTCTTTTACGGGACGGTGGCCTGTGATCGTTTACCCAAGAGTCCTGTCAAGACCCAACCCCAAGGCTACATTGTCAACACCGACCCCCACGATCAACCGGGACAACATTGGTTAGCGATATGGACCGATCAGAACGTGTGTGAAGTCCTCGACAGTTATGCCTTGCCGTTGGAAACGTACGTGCAAGCCGCCCCGTTGCGAGAATGGATTGTCCAACATTGGAAGTACGTGGTGACCAATGGCAAGTCCTTGCAAGCCATCTATAGCAAGAGTTGTGGCGATTATGCCTTGTTGTACTTGAAAGCCAAAGCCCGTGGACGCACCTTGCAAGAGTTTTTAAATGAGTTTTCCGATCATGATTATGTAAGCAATGACCATCAAGCCGGTCAACGCCTCAAACAATGGATTGTAGGCCAAGAAGAGAGATGGTACCAAATCTGTTGTAGTCCGTATCATCAATGTTGTTAAATAAAAAGAGTTAAAAAACAGTTGTTTTTGTTGTGTCCTATCCAAACGTAGCTCAGTCGGTAGAGCCTTGGATCCCCGAAAAAACAGGTGTTGGGGGTCGTGCGTGGGTTCGAGTCCCACCGACTCCATAAAAAGGTGCCTTTTTTTTGTCAGGGTCTTAGTCCTCATCATGCAAACGGGGAAACCGTTTCGTTTTCATACCCCGTCCAGTATTTTGGTAGTGGGACCCTCGGGATGTGGCAAAACCGTGTTTACGGAAAAACTCTTGTTAGAGAACCCAGACTTGTTTGACACCCCACCGACTCAACTGCATTACTGTTATGGGGCCTGGCAAGATCGATTTCGAGGCATGCAAGATCGTGGGGTAATATTTCACGAAGGGATTCCCGATCATGACGCCTTGGTGCAATGGTTTCCTCCCGGGCGTAAAGGAGTGATGGTCTTGGATGATTTGATGGACGAAGGGAGTCAGGATAAACGCGTGTTGGATTTATTCACCAAACATTCGCATCATCAAGGTGTGACGGTGTTGTATTTGTGCCAAGACATGTTTCCCGTGGGCCGATATGCCAAAAGTATATCCCGCAATGCCCATTACATCGTGGCGTTCAAGAACCCCCGAGATCAATTGGGGGTGCGCAACGTGTTGCTTCAATCGTTTCCTACCACTTGGAAAGACAGTTTGGAAACCTTTCATCAGGCCACCACACGACCGTATGGCTATTTGGTGTTGGATTTGCACCCGGCCTCGTCCGATCAACAACGTTTGTTGAGTCACGTCTTAAAAGACGAAGGATGGACCCGCACGTATCAAAAACGTCGCAGTGATCAGGATGTCAAGTAAAAGATTGCCTCCCCCCATTGTGTTGGATTTGTTGGGAGATGCCAAGTAGACGATTACCAAGTAGAAGGTTGAAGGGATTGGCTCCCCCGTTGTTTTGGATTTGTTGGGAAAAAATTGTTGGTGATTATTTTCATAGCATGCGTTTGGACGACATGGATTACCAGACCATGCAAGAGGTATATAATTTGGTTCGAAACCGACGAGGCAAATCTATTGACCGTTTAATCGATCGTTACAACGAAACGTATTTTCGTGAACTGGTGTGGACCTTAGAAGATCGAGCATGGCAGTTGATGATGCATCCCGACGTCCTTCGCAAGCTTACGCAACCGTTTCACCTGTAGGCACCACCATGACTTCCCAAAAAGAAAAAACCGTGGTATCCTTGCTGAATGGACCGTTGTCCAGAAGCCACGGTGAAAAATTCAAACCGGAACTTTTGCAACGCATGGATTCCTTGTATGCCTTTTACCACAAACAGTGGTGGTGTTATCGGAAAATGCTGAATCATTTCAAGTTTGTCAACGCCTTGTTCAATGGCTTGGCATTACTCCTGATGGCGGCGGGCATGATTGCCGGACCCCTCTTGGAAAACAGTACGTTGGTGGCGTGTTTGGCGGCCGTGGGTACGGTGGTCAAAGGATGGAACGATTTTAAACAATACCGGTTTAAAGTGACCATGAGTCGGTTTGCGTTTACCACGTATGCCAAAGCGTTGACCGAATTGAAAACCCACGTGCGTGGTGTTCCCTTGGAGGACCTGGAAAGGTTTTTGATCAAGATGCAAACGTTGGATGATACCATTGTGGATTTCACCCCTCCGTTACCCAAACGATGTGTGCAAGATTACCATCGTCGTTTTGTGTACCAACCCGTGGAAGCGCCATGTTACGTGGATGGATGTGCTCGTCCCTTCATGTCGAAAAGCTATTGGACGGAAAAGGATAAAAAGCCGCCCCCCTCCAGTCCCACACTCCTACAACCATGGCCGTCCGACGAAAAAGAACCACCCAAAGAAAACGACGTCAACGAGGAGGGGCATTAATGCGTCGCAAACCCCGTTTGGTGGATAAAATAGCCCATGGCCTGAGTATGGTTCTATCGGGTCCAGCGCCTGGGTTTGGCCTCGCTTTAGGCAAATTAGGCGCTCAAGCCTTGAAAGGCGTCACCGACAATGTAAAGTATTACAGACAACGACCTCAAAAAGGAAGTGGGTGGTGGCAAGATTTCAAACGCAACACCCGTCAAGGCTATAAAGAGTCGCGGGATGCCATCAAACAAAACAAAGCTCTTCAACGTGTGTTGTCCCACCCCACGAGTCCATGGCGTCCTTGAGGAGACGACGACGACGACAACGACGACGTCAACAAGGAGGTTCTTTTTTGAACGTGTTGGTCCCAGCCATGGCAGGGTTGGGGAAAGCCGTAGCGATGGAAACGGATAAACGTATAAAACGCGTGATCCAAAAAGCCAACCAACGGTATCGTCGCCGTCACCGATAAAAGATGCAACGACTCCGACGTCAATTGCCGTTTTTACGGTCGGTGTTACAAGAAGCCAATCGCTTGAAACGTCAAGACCTTTTACAACATGCCAATGCCGATCAAATCAATGCTGTGAGTGAACTGGCCTTGAACTTCTTAAAAAACAAGATTCCCGTCACACCACCCATCCTGGCCAAGCTTCGACCCTATAAAAAGGTGCTACGCGACTTGGGACGTCGTCAACATTCGGTGAAAAAGCGTCGTGCGTGGTTGGTCCAACAAAAAGGACGCGGGTTATTTCAAGGGCTTCACCACGTGTTATGTCAATGTGCTCGACCGACCCGTTAACACTCCCCACGTGGGTACGTCTGTTACAAGAGGCCAATCGAGAAACAGAGAAATGGAGAGACAATTGTCATTATTGGCAGCATAAATATGACCAGTTGTATCAAGAGTACCTGCACATCTTGAACTCTGCTCTTTGTGAGCGTTGTCGTGACCAAGAAGACGGGGAACTTTGCCCAACGTGTAACCTAGGATGGACGAAGTGTACATGATTCCCCACCAGGATTTGGAACAACTTATTGAATATTACAAAGGACAACTCACCGAAAATGCCTTGTTGAACAAAGCCGCCACATTAGCTGCCAAAAAACATGTGTTGTTAGCCAACCCACAACTCCCCCCGGCCCTCGTCAATGCCCAAACCAAACCCTTGAGTCGAGAATTAACCAAGTTAACCAAACGGATCCGTCAATTTCCTGGAGGCGTGGGTGTGGGGGCACCCGGTGGCCCGCCAGGCGAGGAAGAGGAAGAGGCCGGGGATTTGGTGACGGGACCCGTGGAACAATGGTTGAAGCGCATGATAAAAGGCAGCCCGTCGACTCCCAAACGCCCCATTACCCCTACAACCAAGAAAGGCAAAGGAGCAGCCACCACCAGTAAAATTCCCATTCTCAAGAAAGAGGCCCCTTCCACCAGTCGAGGGGATACCCGGTCGCGTTTAGAAGCCATTCGAGAACAGCGCAAGACCTTGGAAAAAAAGATAGCCGAGAGTCCTTGGGGCAAAGGCAAAGGTAAAGGCAAAGGCAAAGCACCTGCCCGAGAAGTGGAACGATTGAAACCTTTACCCGGTTGGGAAGATTGGGTTCGTGGCAAAAAGTTACGACGTCGATTGGATTACGACAGTGAATAAACATGCCCACCCAGAGGAGAAGGAGAAGAGGTATCAAACGGAAACGCCCCCAACGAGGAGGGGCAGTGGATGTACAAAAATGGATCGCTAAAACCGGCAAAGAATTTCATTGGCCTGGTTATCAGTACATGGGCCCTGGCACGCATTTAACCAAACGCCTGAAACGTGGGGATCCCGGGATCAATCGCTTGGACAAGATAGCTAAACAACATGACATTGATTACAGCCGTGCCAAGAATTTGCAAGATAAATGGAAAGCCGATACCAAGATGATCCAAGCCATTGATCGGTTACCCGGCAAGAAAACCAAGACGGAACGCGTGGTCAAAAAAATCATGCAAGCCAAGAAACGTTTAAAATTGTAATTTAATAACAGCCTCACCTCGTGTTACAGCCCATGTTGTGTTCTTTTGGGAGAAAATAAAACAAAATGAAAATGTCTGCACCTGTCTTTTTTTCAAGAAACAAAATCATCCAAATCAAACGGATCGTCCACATCTCAATTGTTCCCATTCGTCAGGGGACATGTGCTTTAAAAAGTCACACACCTCCCCTCTGCTCTCTCTTCTCTAATTGTTCAGCAAGACTCTTGTCTTGGACACGTTCTGCTTTCACCTTCTTCAAAATTTGCTCCACCTCTAAAATCGTCTTCGAATGTTTCAAACTCTTCCAATAATTTCTCGTGGTCATGATAAGATGCTCCAGCCAGGCGCTCGCTCTGTTTTTATGTCCGTTGACTTTTTCTGGAGAGTTGAAGGGTGATGATGGTGCTGCCTTGTTTGAAGGGAGCAGGCTGCCCATTGGCTGTTTGAATGTCAATGGCAATGCTGTCAAAGATGGTTTTACCAAGAGGAAAAAACATCCGTTGAGTGGTATCAAATTGATGATCGGTATTGCCGGCATCCAAGGTACGTAAAAAACCTTTTTGTTGATTTCCGACAATGCTCTGTGCGACGAGATCCGTGTAAATCATCAATTGTTGTTGTCCTTGTTGTGGTTTGACAGTTTGCGTGGTGGGAAATGGCTGCCGACTGAGATTCGGACCCAAGAAGAAGTAATAATCGAAATCGGGATGAGTAAAACTGACAGAGACGATGCCATGCGGTGGATATTTGTTGACAGGACCGACGGTTGGTGTCCATTTGTGTCGATCGTCGTAATCGACGATATGTTTCACCAGATAATTCTTTTCTTGGACGATGCGTTCACTTGGCGTTCCATCTTTCACAAGTCCCATCAGTTGAGCGAATTTCCATTCCATTTCAAATTGCATGTTGGCTGGAATGAGTACATACAAGGAATCTAATTCGGAGGCAATGCCTGCATTGGTGATTTTCACGTAGGGTTGAGCCAGGTTGAGAGTGGCTAGTTGTTGTCGTTTAGCCTGATCGTCCACGTCCATTTTGGCTATATCCATCATGACTTCCATGTGTTGTTTTTCCATTTCGTACGCGATGGCGATCCATGCTTCTTTCAAATTGTGGTAATACCCTGGGGTAAATGGATTTGTTTGGTGACTTGAATGGGGGCCGTTCCCTCAGCACGTTTTGGTATGTATCTGATATCTGTTTTCATCCAGTGTTTTTGACTATCTTCTTGCGTCCAATTCTGCTTGGTTTGATCTTCCAATTGTTGATTAAAACCAGGGTGTGAGATATGAACCAGGGCCGCTTCCCAATCATCTTCCACCAGATAGTGTGAATGGGGAAGTCTAGCGGTAAATTTTTGCCTCGTGCCTTGCGCTTGATCACTGAGGAGGGTGATGTAGAAACTCATGGTGACAACAAAATAGCCCATGGTTGCCTTTTTATACCTATGTAAGGACCTTGACCTCCCAAGGCTCCTTAAAAACAAGGAAACGCGCTCGGACAGGTTTCCAACCAGACCATAAACACGATCCAACGCCCGATATTCCCTTGACAGAGTTCAATCGCCTGTAAAGGATCGTCTGTCGGTTCCGGTAAGTCAGTAGGTTCATACAACTGCTTACACAGGTACAAGTGTGTCTTGTAAAGAAACCAATCCTTAAAACTTGACGAGATATAGAGAAAACAACCGGGCATCTTTGATCGTTCCCTTTAGAAAAAGCGCGCAATAAAATTTCTATATACAAAACAAGGTGGGTGTGGATTGTGATGTCAACGGGTATGTTTCGACATGTTCCGACAAGCAATCTACCGACAAAGACGGTTATGACGTCATGGGGCAAGTCTGTACCTATTTAAGGTGTGACAGTTAAACCAAATCAATTCTGTTTTAGACAGAAGACAACATGGAACAAATCTGTATGATTGTCGATTTGGATGGGTATCAAGTGAACCATCAACCGTTTATTGTAAGGGAAATGGGTGTTTACAGTTTACAGCACGGGAGTTTCAGCTGGTTCTTGGAAAACAAGTTGCCTTACCTCTCGTTGGAAAAGCGAGATCGTAAAACGGTCAACTATGTCTACCATCATATTCACTGCTTACGCTTTGAATCGAGCAAGCAAGAAAAAGCCTTACCTCAACATCTGGTCAAAACCATGATCGAGTCAGCCTATCATCGTTCCAGGACGCAACACCAATACATGGTAGCTTACAAGGGAGGATATTTGGAAAAGAATCTACTAAACGAGCTACAGATTCCTTGCGTTAACTTGGAAGACTTTGGATGTCCTAAAGTCGAGAAACTCATCGCCATGGGGTTTGATGTAGGATTAACCTGCGGTCGTCACGCGAAACCCACCCACCATTGTCCCAAACAAGAAACCTATTTGTTTTACCAATGGATCCAGTCTCAAGCTTGAAACCGTCTTTATCAGCACTAGAACTGGTGGGACGATATTACCGAAAACGTCAAAACTATTCTGGCCCATGACAAACAAGAAGAAGAAGCCTTCACCAGTCAATTTAAATGAACGTGAAGCAAGCAAGCAATCTGTTGACAGCTTGGTGATCATTTGTTTCCTTCACAACAACACAGAACTCCAGGGGAAGAAAAGAATGATCATGACAGAGTCCACAGGCTACCTTGACATAAATAAAAAACCTGTGTCATCCAAGTAAAACCAATCAACTCTCTTTTGTTTTGTTTTTTAAAAAAGGGATTTTTGTTTTTCAAACCGAGCCGAACTCGATCGATCGATCGATCGCTTCTAACCCAAAAAAACCTCCCAGCCAAATCCCCAAGAAACACTCTTCAATCCATTGTCTCCTACTCGCTTCGACCCGAAAAAAAAAATTTCCATGCTTTTTTCAAAAAAAACTTTTTTTCCACCCCGACCGGGATTCGAACTCACACTAAAAAAATCTTGGTTTCCCCCACAGCGCGCGCCCGCCCGCTGCCCGCCGCTGCCGCCCACGTAGACATGCGCTCTGAAACGAGAGACGAATGTATTTTACCACGTCATAGGAAAATTACTGACGAAGCATTTTTTGGTTCACGCAAGGACGCTTCGGTTTGGCAGCGTGAAAAACTTATTTTTTCACAGATTTATTCATCGCTTTCCCCCACCAACCCTCGGCTTTACAAACAAAACGATGACAGCTAAGATTTCAGCGAAAAAAAGTGGGAGATTTTTATCTGTAAAAGCCGCCGAATGGATGTTTTGAAAACAGCGAAAGCTTCACACGAGGTAAGTGATGCTTTTTTTTGCTGCCGGCTAAAAATATTTGTTTAAGTGTTTTTTCCACAACGACAAACTTTTCGATTAAAAAACACTGTGTCTTATAATACTCGTTTACTAGTTTTTGAAATGGCTCTATTTTTTTTGTCACCTCGAAAAATTTGAACATCGGCGCGGTTCTGTTTAGCTCGCAATGTTTTCCCATTCCCCGCGTGAAAAGATCCTTTTCTACCCGAAAGAATATTTTATTCCTTTATTTTTTACTCACTCTCTGTATTTCTTTTTTCCACAGTCCAAGGATGTGCTGCCTGTAAAGCGGTGAGACAAACGAGATGACAACTCGCATTTTCTCCGAGAAGAAAGCGAGCGGCTTTTTGAAAACAGCGAAAGCTTAACACGAGGTAAGTGTTGTTTTTTTTTGCTGCCGGCTAAAAATATTTTTTAAGCGAACCATCGCGGTTCTGTTTAGCTCGCAATTTTTTCCCATTCCCCGCGTTGTTGTGAAAAAATCCTTTTCTACCCGAAAGAATATTTTATTCCTTTATTTTTTACTCTCTCTGTATTTCTTTTTCCACAATCCAAGGATGTGCTGACTGTAACGCGGTGAGACAAACGAGATGACAACTCGCATTTTCTCCGAGAAGAAAGCGAGCGGCTTTTTTTGAAAACAGCGAAAGCTTAACGCGCCGGTTGCATCCTCAAACCCTTAACCCTAACCCAACTTGACCTTTGACCTCTACCATGGTGTCTTCGCTCTGGCCGCCAATTTTTTCCCATTCCCCGCGTTGTTGTGAAAAAAATCCTTTTCTACCCGAAAGACTATTTGATTTATTTTTACTCACTCTCTGTATTTCTTTTTTCCACAGTCCAACGATGTGCTGCCTGTAAAGCGGTGAGACAAACGAGATGACAACTCGCATTTTCTCCGAGAAGAAAGCGAGCGGCTTTTTGAAAACAGCGAAAGCTTCACACGAGGTAAGTGTTGTTTTTTTTGCTGCCGGCTAAAAATATTTTTTAAGCGAACCATCGCGGTTCTGTTTAGCTCGCAATGTTTTCCCATTCCCCGCGTTGTTGTGAAAAAAATCCTTTTCTACCCGAAAGACTATTTGATTTATTTTTACTCACTTTCTGTATTTCTTTTTTCCACAATCCAAGGATGTGCTGCCTGTAAAGCGGTGAGACAAACGAGATGACAACTCGCATTTTCTCCGAGAAGAAAGCGAGCGGCTTTTTGAAAACAGCGAAAGCTTAACACGAGGTAAGTGTTGTTTTTTTTTTGCTGCCGGCTAAAAATATTTTTTAAGCGAACCATCGCGGTTCTGTTTAGCTCGCAATGTTTTCCCATTCCCCGCGTTGTTGTGAAAAAAATCCTTTTCTACCCGAAAGAATATTTTATTCCTTTATTTTTTACTCTCTCTGTATTTCTTTTACCACAATCCAAGGATGTGCTGACTGTAACGCGGTGAGACAAACGAGATGACAACTCGTATTTTTTCTCCGAGAAGAAAGCGAGCGGCTTTTTGAAAACAGCCGCGCGCCACCCCCGCGCGCGCCCGCCGCCGCCGCCCGCGCTCGCCGCCGCTGCCCGCCGCCGCTGCCGCCCGCGTAGACATGCGCTCTGCTTCTGATTGGAATTTGACCATGGCCTTGGACCTTGACCATGGCCTGAATGGGACTGACCAATCACAACCAATCCTAACCAAATAAGGTCATACTGTTTGCTATATAAGCAGCAAAATTACGCCCAAATTCTCACTTTTTTCAAGATGGAGGAAGGTCAGGGAGATTTACGACAGTTTTTTCACAGATTTATTCATCGCTTTACCCCAGCAACCCTCGGCTTTACAAACAAAACGATGACAGCTAAGTTTTTTTGCTGCCGGCTAAAAATA
This sequence comes from Siderastrea siderea, assembly GCA_964030785.1. Taxonomy (NCBI): domain Eukaryota; kingdom Metazoa; phylum Cnidaria; class Anthozoa; order Scleractinia; family Rhizangiidae; genus Siderastrea; species Siderastrea siderea. The sequence goes on from OZ034979.1 coordinate 14,741,679, forward strand.
TTTTTTAAGCGAACCATCGCGGTTCTGTTTAGCTCGCAATGTTTTCCCATTCCCCGCGTTGTTGTGAAAAAATCATTTTCTACCCGAAAGACTATTTGATTTATTTTTACTCACTTTCTGTATTTCTTTTTTCCACAGTCCAACGATGTGCTGACTGTAACGGCTCGTTGACATCGAGGTAGTCCATCTGATGGACAAGGGCATAGTCATTCATGGTCTAGGGGCCGACTATGTTCTTCCCTCACTGCCTATCGATGTCTGAGTAGTCAGTCCGGAATTACATAAGGCAATCCCGCCAGTGTTCAAGAGATGAATGTAATAAAAAATGTTGATTGTCAAAAAGAACTGAGTTGTTGTTATTATTAAACACACTATTGAAAAGAAAAAAATCTGTCTCGTTTTTGCCTCTTATAACCCTCAAACCACTCAGCGGTTTCCCACCCCAAACCACGTGACACCCTAATCTCATCACTTCCGGTCACGTGACTACACACCCAACCTCAAAGTGACCTTTGACCCTTTCTCTCATTGGTTCATTCCTTTGACCGTGATCACATGATAAAAAGGAATGGCACTAGTCTCTCATTGGTCCAAAAAGTTAGGGGGGTGGGTCTTTTTCATTCAATTACCCATAGTGGCAATCCTTACTACTCGCCATCATCATCGACACGAGCTCCAAGGTCGAGCAATCACACTAAACATACTGCAATCAAGTTAACTGCTGGAATAGTGCTTGCAGTTCCGTTGTTGGAAACTACATCTCGAAATGTGTTACCTGTGGTAAGCCACTCAATTCTTTGTCAGAGCAAAAGATGCCAATCTTGCCCGGGGACAGAGTCGTTAGACCATCAAGGAAGGAAGGAGAGAGGTGAAAAGATATAGCGTCCTTTTCACTTGTCTGGCATCACGCCATCCACATGGGAACAGGTAACGCCCTAACCACCGACGTTTTTATCAACCCGTTGCGTCGCCTTTTCAGTAGTCGCGGACTGGCGTCGTGTAAAACAAGCCGTGCAAAACTGCGTACGATTAAAGAATCACCTTCACAGACGTATAAGTGAGATGTCTTTCCGAGTCAAGACAGCAGCAGACAAAACCAAGCTCACCTTCCTATCCATAGAAAGGTCAAGTCTTCAATAAGGAAATCAAGTTACTCTGCTGTCGTGCGACAGACGAGGATGACGTGAACGAAAAGGTCAGAAGGCAGCAAAATCGCTAAACGAAACAAACCAGTTACTTTTACCGTTTTGACACATTTATTAACAACCGTGCCATCCTGCACGTTGGCGGAAGGATAAAGCGTGCCAATATTCCTGTTGATCTGAAGTATCCTGAGATGATTGTAATATTGTCACCCTCCTTAACGTATATAACTCCCTTATTGTTGTGTTTACTGGATGGAAGGAATTTTAGCTCTGACTAGAAAGTCTTTGTGCGATTTCTCCTTCTTGTAAGGGACAATACCAGCAATAATCCAGTAATTATTTCGCAGTTCGGTAAGTGTGATTTCTTGACTCTTGTGCTCAACTGGTTGATGATGGCGTCTGCCAAGTAACCAAGTGATTGGCTCTGATTGTTATACTGTCACCCTTCTTACCGTATATAACTCCCTTATTGTTGTTTTTACTCGATGGAAGGAATTTTAGCTCTGACTAGAAAGTCTTTCAACGATTTTGCCTTCTTGTAAGGGACAATAGGAGTGTTAGGAAATATTGTGGGAAGTTTAAAATTGTCTGTAATAAGGTGCCAGTGTTTCATTAGAATCTTTTTTTAAGATTCGGCGAAGCCGGGTTGTATGTCGTAACAAAAGGAAAAAGGTTTTTAGATGTTTTAGGTTTAGTTTGTAAAGCCGCTTTTCTTGATGAGAAATCGATGTCAGTCATAATAGATTCAATGAATTTAAGAAGACAGCCTCGATCGAGTAAACGGGATTGAAAATCTCGTTTCATTGACTAGAAGTTTTCTTTGACTACGTTAGTTCTCAACAGACGCAATGTTTCTCCTTTGATAAAACCCTTCTTAACGCTGAGAAGAGAAATGCGTATATTGGAAAGTTTCTGTGGGCTTAAAATGACATTTCGCATGTAAATTTGATGGTTGGGTGCAAATTGTTTGTAAAGCTAACAAAATCGTTGATAACAATCAGAGCCAATCACTTGGTTACTTGTGGTATTATTGCTGGTAGTATCGTTGTTAAAAACTACATGTGGAAATCCGTTACCTGTCGTAAGCTTTCCGATGCTCTGTCAGACTGAAAGATGGCAGACCTTCCCGCGGACAGCGTTTATAGACTATCAAGGAAAGAAGAAGAGAGCTGAAAAGAAATGATGTCCTTTTCACTTGCCTGGCATCACGCGCCATCCACCTGGAAACAGCTTATGCCCTAACCACCGACTCCTTCATCAACCCATCGCGTCGCCTTCTCAGTAGTTGCGGACTGGCATCGTGGCAAAGGAGCCGTGCAAAACTGCGCACGATTGAAGAATCGCCTTCACAGCCGTATAAGTGAGATATCTTTGCGAGTGAAGACAGCAGCACAGAAGAGGAAACCAAGTCCATCTTCCCATCCATAGATCTCATGAAGCCTTCAATAAGGAAACCAAGTTACTCCCCTGTTGTACAACATACGGGGATGACGTGAACGGAAAGGGTCACAAGGCAGCGAAATCGCTCAACGAAACAAAACAGTTCCCTTTACGGTTTTTACAAATTTATTGACGACCGTGACATACTGCACGTAAACGGAAGAATAAGGCGTGCCAATATTCCTTGCGATCTGAAGTATCCTGAGATTCTTCACTGGGTTAATTAACTTTAATTGTCATACACCATCATCATCGATTTGAGCACCAAGGTCGCGGAATCTCACTTGTTAAACTGCCATCAAATAACTACTGGAGTATTGCTGGTAGTTCCGTTGTTAAAAACTACATGTGGAAATCCGTTACCTGTCGTAAGCCTGCCGATGCTCTGTCAGATTAAAAGATGGCAGACGTGCCCGAGGACAGAGTCCTTAGACTATCAAGGAAAGAAGAAGAGAGCGGAAAAGATATGGCGTCGTTTTCACTTGAATGACAGTTTTCACTTGAAACAAACAACGTTGCAGCTAGTCAATTAGATTTATTGCGCAGCCCCTTGACGCAAAACAGGAGAGTCCAGCCCCTACTCCAAAATTTGATTTAAAGCCTGAACTTGTTTGAGGATGCTGGCGAATGGATCTACTTTTATGACCGCATAGCAACTTTAAATAGGTGGGATAAAAACTAAAGTTAAGTGCCTTTCCTTTATTCAAACTCAACTCAAGTTTGTAACTGGATCGTTATCCTATCTCAAATAAAATAAAAGAAACTTTGCGTCAATGGCTGAATGTTTGCTAAAAGTATGGAGTACAGCTTTATGGATTCTGGGAACTAACAACTGACTCGTTTATCAACGCGTCGCGACGATTTCTCAGTGGTGGCAGACTGGTGTCGTCTAAAGCGAGCCGTGACAATCGGCATAGAATGGAAGAATCGCCTCCATAGCCGTATAACTGAGATGTCTTTGCGAGTCAAGACAGCAGGACAACAGAAAAAACCAAGCTCACCATCCCATCCATTTATCTCAGTCAAAGAATTACGTGAAGCCGTTGTTGGAACGTGAAGTCTACAATGGGGAAATCATGCAATGGGGAAATCATGTTACTCCCCTCCTGTGTGACAGTTACGGATAAAGCGAACAAAATGGTCACGAGACAGGGAAATGGATCGAGTGGAAATCCGTAAGCTTGACGATGCTCTCTCAGACTGAGAGATGGCAGACGTGCCCGAGGACAGAGTTCTTAGACTATCAAGAAAAAAGGAGAGAGCTAAAAAAATGTGGCGTCCTTTTCACTTGCGTGGCATCGCGCGCCATCCAACTAAATACAGCTAACGCCCTAACCACTGACTCCTTTATCAACGCATTGCAACGCTTTCGCAGTCGTCGCGGACTGGCATCGTTAAGAGCGAGCCGTGGCATTCTGCGTACGATTGAAGAATCGCCTTCACAGCCGTATTAGTGAGATGTCTTTGCTATTCAAGACAGCAGAAAAACACACGAAACCAAGCTCAAACTTACCAATCATACCTCTTAGTCAACGGGTTGCAACGCTTTCTTAGTCCTCGCAAACTGGCGTCGTGTAAAGCGAGCCGTAACAATCTGCGAGAGATTGAAGAATCGCATTCATAGCCGTATAAGTGAGACGTCTTTGGGAGTCAAAACAGCAGCACAAAAGAAAAAAACGAGCTCACCTTCCCATCCGTTCATCTCAGTCAAAGAATTACGAGAAGACAAAAATTTAGTCCTCGAGTTGGTGAAACATGAAGTGTTCAATGGGGAAATCAAGTTACTTCGCTGCTCAGCAACAGGCGGGGATGATGCAAACGGAAACGTCATAAGGCAAAAAATCGCTCAACGGAATAAACCAATAAAATTTACAGTTTAAGCCCATTTATTAACAACTGTGGCATTGTGGGCGTTGGCGGATGGATAAAGCGTGCCGATGTTCATTACGATCTAAAGTATCCTGATATTTTTGACAAGAAGAGCCAATCACTGAGTTCGTTGTCTGACACCATTATTATCAACTTCAGCACCAAGGTCGAGGAATCATACTAAAGAAACTGCGTTCAAGTAACTACTGGATTATTGGTGGTAGTTCCGTTGTTGGAAAGTATATCTGGAAGTCCATTACCTTTCGTAGGCTTGGTGATGCTCCGTTAGAGCAAAATATGGCAGACCTGCCTGACGACAGAGTCGTTAGACCATCAAGGAAGGAAGGAGAGAGCTTTAAAGCCATGGCGTCCTTTTCAGTTGCCTGGTATCACGCCCCATCCACCTAGAAACGGCTAACGCCCTAACGCTTTCTCAGTCGTCGCGTACTGGCGTCATGTAAAGCAAGCCGTGGCAATCTGTGTCTGATTGAAGAATTGCCTTCAAAGCCGTGTAAGTGAGAGGTCGTTGTGCGTCAAGACAGCAGCACAACAAACAAAACCGAGCTTACCTTGCCCTCCTTTAATCTCAGTCAAAAAAGTACGCGAAGCCCAAATCTTAATCCTCACGTTGTTGAAACATGAAGGCTTTAATGAGGTAATAAAGTTACTCCGCCGCTCGGGGATAGATGGGGATGACGCGAACGGAGAGGTCACAAGGCAGCGAAATCACTCAACAAAAATCACGTTCCCTTTACCGTTTTGATAGATTTATTGACATCCATAGGAAACTGAACGTTGGTGGAAGGATGAAGGGTCACAATATTCCTTGCCATGTAAAGTATCCTGATGTGCTGCTGAGGAAGATCAAAATACTGAGTTGGTTGTCAGACAATTATCATCCAGTTGAGCACTGAGGTCGAGGAATCACAATCAACAAACTGCGATCAAGTAAGTACTGGATTATTGGTGGAAGTTCCGTTGTTAAAAACTACATATGGAAATCCGTTATCCGTCGTAAGCTTTGCGATGCTCTGTCAGACTAAAAGATGGCAGACCTGCTTGAAGACAGAGTCCTTAGACTATCAAGGAAGGAAGGAGAGAGTTTAAAGATATGGCGTTCTTTTAACTTCCCTAGCATTACGCACCATTCACCTTGAAAAGGCTAACGCTCTGCCCACCGACCCGTTTATCAACCCGTTGCCACGGTTTCTCAGTCGTCACAAACTGGCGCCGTGTAAAGCGAGCCATGGAAATCTGCGTGAAGAATTGAAGAATCGCATTCATAGCCGCATGAGTGAGATATCTTTGCGAGTCAAGACAGCAGCACAACAGAAAAAAAAACCGAGCTTACCTTCCCATCCATTTATCTCAGACAAAGAATTACGTGAAGCCGAAAACTTAATCCTCTAGTTACTGGAACGTAAAGTCTTCAATGGGGAAATCAAGTTACTCTGCTCCTGTGTAACAGACAGGGATGACATCAAGGGAATGGTCACAAGGCAGCAAAATCGCTCAACGAAACAAACCAGTTCCCTTTACCGTTTTGATACATCAACTAACAACCGTGGAACCCTGCACGTTGGCGGAAGGATAAAGCGCGCAATATTCCTTACGATCTAAAGTATCCTGAGATTCTCCTCAAGAATAGCCAATCACTAGGTTAGTGAGTTGAGGACCAAGGTCGAGGAATCACACTTAACAAACTGCGAAAAAAACTACTGGATTATTGGTGGTAGTTTTGTTGTTAAAAACTCCATGACTTGTGGCAATCCGTTACCTGTCGTAAGCTTCACGATGCTCTGTCAGACTAAAAGATGGCAGATGGCCCGACGACAGAGTCCTTAGACTATCAAGGAGGGAAGAACAGAGCTGAAAAGATATGGCTTCCTTTTCACTTTCCTGGCATCATGTGCCATCCACTTGGAAACAGCTTACTCCCTAACAACGATTCCTTCATCAACTCGTTGCCTCGCTTTCCCAGTCGTCGCTGACTGACGTCGTGTAAAGTGAGCCGTCCAAGTCTGCGTGAGATTGAAGAATAACGTTCATAAATGCTCTAGCTGCTGGAATGTGACGTCTTCAATGGCTAACTCAAGTTACTCCGCTCGTGTGTAACAGACGGGGATGACGTGAACGGAAAGGTCACAAGGCAGCGAAATTCCTTAACCAAACAAACTAGTTCCCTTTACTCTTTTCACAGATAAATTGACAACCATAGCATCCTGCGCGTTGGCAAAAGGATCAAGCTTGCCCATATTCCTTATTATCTGAAGTATCCTGATATTCTGCTCAAGAAGAGCCAATCACTGATTTCGTTGTCTTACGCCATTATCATCGAGTTGAGTACCAAGGTCGAGGAATGATACTAAAGAAACTGCGATCAAGTAACTACTAGATTATTGCTGTTAGTTCCGTTGTTAAAAACTACATCTGGAAGTCCGTTACCTGTTGTAAGCTTGTCAATGTTCTATCAGAGCAAAAGATGGCAGACCTGCTCGAGGACTAATCCGTTCGACCATCAAGGAAGGAAGGAGAGAGCCCTAAAGCTATGACGTCCTTTGCACATGGCTGGCATCACGCACCATCCACCTGGAAACAGCTAACGCCCTAACGATTGACTAGTTTTTCAACGCGTTGCAACGCTTGCTCGGTCGTCACGGACTGGCATCGTGTAAAGCGAGCGTGGCATTCTGCGTACGATTGAAGAATCGCCTTCACAGCCGTATTTGTGAGATTTATTTGCCAGTCAGGAAAGCAGCAGAACACACGAAACCAAGCTCACCTTGCCATTCATGCAACTTGGTCAACCCGTTCCAACGCTTTCTCACTCGTCGCAGGCTAGCATCGTGTAAAGCGAGCCGTGGGAATCTGCGTGAGATTGAAGAATCGCGTTCATAGCCGTATAAGTCAGAAGTCTGTGCAAGTCAAGACAGCAGCACAACAGACGAAACCGAGCTCACCTTTCCATCCATACATCTCAGCGAAAGAATTACATGAAGCCGAAAACTTAATACTCTAGTTGTTGCAACGTGAAGTCTTGAATAAGGAAATCAAGTTACTCCGTTATTGTGCGACAGGCGGGGAATACGTGCACGGAAAGGTCATAAGGGAGCAAAACCAGTTTCTTTTACCGTTTTGACAGATTTATTGACATCTATAGCATCCCGCTTGTTGGCAGAAGGATCAAGCGTGCTAATTTTCCTCACGATCTGAAGTATCCTGATATTCTTCTCAAGAAGAGCCAATCACTGGGTTATTTGTCAGACACAATCATCATCGACTTAAGCACGAAGGTCGAGGAATCACACTTAACAATCTGCAAACAAGTAACTACTGGATTCCTGGTGGTAGTTCCGTTGCTGGAAAATACATCTGAAAATCCGTAAGCTGTCATCACCTTGCCTATCCTCTGTCTGAGATAAAGATGGCATACGTGTCCAAGGACAGAGATCCTAGACCATTAAGGAAGGAAGGAGAGGGCAAAAAGGATATGGCGTTCCTTTCACTTGCCTGTCATCACGCTCCATCCACCTGGAAAAAGCTAACGCCTTAACCACCGACTCGTTTATCAACGTATTGCATCGCTTTCTCAGTCGTTGTAGACTAGCATCATGTTAAATGGGCCGTGGCAATCTACGTGAGATTCAAGAATCGCGTTGATAACCATATAACTGAGATGTCTTTGCGACTTAAGACAGCAGCACAACAGACGAAACCAAGCTCACCTTCCCATCCATACATCTCGTCAAAGAAATACGTAAGGCCGAAATTTTTATCCTCTAGTTGTTGCAAAATGAAGTGTTCAATGGGGAAATTAAGTTACTTCGCTGCTATGCGATAGGCCGGGATGATGCAAAGGGAAAGGTCATAAGGCAGCAAAATCAGTCAACGGAAGAAACCACTTCCCTCTACCGTTTTCACACATTTACTGACAACCATAGCACCCTGCCTTTTGGCAGAAGGATCAAGGGTGCCAACACTCCTTAAAGTCTAAAGTGTCCTGAATTCTCTGCTCAAGAAGAACCAATCACCGAGCTCGTTGTCTGACACTATTATCATCAAGTTGAGCACCAAGGTCGAGGAATCATATTAAAGAGACTGCGATCAAGTAACTACTGGATTATTGGTGGTTGTTCCGTTGTTGGAAACTATATCTGGAAATCCGTTACCTTTCGTAAGCCTGGCGATGCTCTGTCAGAGAAAAAGATGTCAGACCGGCCTGAGAACAGAGTCGTTAGACCATCAAAGAAATAAGGAAGGAGAAAGCTTTAAAGGTATGGCGTCCTTTTCAGTTGTCTGGCATCACGCACCATCTATCTGGCAACACCTAAAGCCCTAACCGGACTCGTTTATCAACGCATTGCAACGCTTTCTCAATCGACACGGACTGGCGTCGTGTTAAGGGAGCCTTGGCAATCTGCGTGTGATTGAAGAATCGCCTTCATAACTGTATAAGTGAGATGTCTTTGTGAGGCAAGTCGGCAGCACATCTGACAAAACCGAGCTCACCTGCCCATCCTTTCATCTCAGTAAAAGAAGTACGTGAAGCCGAAACCTTAATCCTCGAGTTGTTGAAACATGAAGGCTTCAATGAGGAAATCAAGTTACTCCGCTGCTGTGCAACAAACGGGCATGATGCAAAAGGAAAGGTCACAAGGCAGTGAATTCGCTTAACGGAACAAACTAGTACATTTTACAGTTTAATCCCCTTTATTGACATCCATGGCATCCTGCACGTTGGCGGAAGGATCAAGCGTACCAATATTCCTTACGATCTATAGTATCCTGATATTCTCCTTAAGAAGAGCAACATACTGAGTTGGTTGTCTGACACTATCATCATCGAGTATAGCACCAAGGTCGAGGAATGACACTTAAGAGCGACTGTTTTTTCTGACCACGTGAGGAGTGGCACATCAGTGGAGAATCAGGTATTTTGTCTAAAGATAACCTATGATACGCCACTTAACCCGGTATATTTATTTTGTTCAAATTATTCTTTAATTTAGTGAAAAACTTGAAAAACCTTTACGGCTGTACATTGCCTTATTGCCTAAAAGAACATTGCCTAAAAGAAAAGCGATTTTCACCTCCACAAAACCCTTCGCTCGCAAAAGCGCAACGGAAAACTAGACTTAAATGAGCTCGGATAATGACTAAGGACATATTAATTATGAGCAATTTGAGCCTAAAAGTATGATTATAGATGAAGCAAAGACAGCCAATTTTTTGATGTTTGAAAATCTCAATCTAGAGCTCTTTTTCAAAATATCAGTTCTATGTTCGGTCTAACTCAGATTGACTCAAATATTCGGTTGCAATATTTGGAAGTGTTGTCCTTACGGAAAATATAAAAATTAGTTTGGTACTTTTCATCGCTCGCAAAAAAGAGCGAGAGTCATTTTGGCAAAATCACAACGCTAACATGTCAACAACTTGCAACGATCATTTCAACGTCCTGGATAAATAATGCACAAACTCGAACATAAACTTTCCAAGTTACCTGAAACTGGCCCAGAAACTCTGTAAGAAACCTTATGATAAGCTTACTTTCAAAAATAGTGGTTGACGATTGATTTATAGCCTATTTTCCTATCAAATTGGCTCTTCAACTCCAAAGGTTAACAAGATGTGAAATCGCCTAGGTCACGAACATCGCTTCTGTTTCCACTTCATGCCTCATTTCAGCTTTGACACTGCTCTAATGTACAACAAATATATCATGTATTTGTGAATGTCCCTGCTATGTTGACGGCCTTTCTTTTAGAAATTAAAATCAAACCGAGCTGGCAATCTGAAGCAAAGATCATGAACGGAGACTTTTTATGTTAATGATGTCACGCAATCTTAAAGGTCAGCGGGCTGCAAGCCATTCTTCCCAATACCTCTCCCAATACCGTGTCCAAAGAAAGTGAGATTGTTCGCCAAACAACACTATAAATGTCTCAGACCGATAATAGAAAAGCCATTGGCAAAGGGAAGCGTGTAAGCCGAGGAGCAGGCTATGGACTGACTGAAAGAAAGGGGACAACGACAGCTCTGCTCCGTGGCTTAAGGTTGATTTCCAGTGTGGCGTAAATTTTACGTGCGTACGGGCGTGAATTTAACTGGCTTTACGTGCGTAAATAAAATTATAGACAATGTATGAACGGCTTACGTAAACGTAAAAAGTTGAAAGTTTTCAACTTTTTACATTTACGTAAGCCGTTCATTCATCGTCTCTAATTTTAGTTTATACGCACGTAAAGCCAATTAAATTCACCCCCGTACGCGCGTAAAATTTACGCAACAGTGGAAATCAACCTTTAGGTGAAGAGTTTGAACGCACTGGCCCAGTTTCACGTCGAATACCAAGTTGTTATCGTTTACCTGTTAAATTTTGTATAACATTATTCAATACTGTGGAACAGAGCAACAATTCCTGTTTATCCACAGATCAAGCCGTCGTTGTTCAGTTGTGAACTCGCTGTCAAAAATTGGCTGAACTCTTGTGACATCTCAAAAATTCGGATTTTCTAACAATCCTCTTGGGTGGTCGCTCATCGAAAACAGGAAACAAAAGAATATGTCAAATTTCTCGCCTAAAAAGTGGTCAGGGTCGCTTAGTACCTTACAAGAGAGTAACACAGCAAAAAGCCTCGGGGGGAGTTTCATCCCCCCCTCCAACCCCTGCATCATGGTTGGGGAATGATTGCTTGTATTCCTCATCAGAACACAAAACAAAAACAACAAAACACACACACACTCTGTAACTTAAAAACATTTGTTTCCAGTTTCCGTTTGTTATGAGTCGTACATTTATATCAGCCAGTGCAAATAATCATTTAGTTCTCTTTTACATTTGATTTTTAAGAAAATCTAAATCTCAGCCTTGGTGGTGTTCCCAGAAAACAAACTGAGTGATGGAGAGGTTTTTGCTGACGAACTCCTTTCCAATTGTACTGTAGTTCTTTACACGGATTTCGTTTTCTACCAACCAAGAGTCCTTTCATCTTTGGCAGAGTAACGAACCTCGAAGAAATAATAAAAAAATCGGTTCTGTGGTTTGTAGTATCTTGGCAGTTTCAGAAAAGGTTTGTGTGTGCTGGTCTTGGCAAGATAATTTAACTGAACTTAATTTAATGTTCGATAATAACAGTGGCACGAAGCGTTTTAGGTTTATCAGTGAACACTCGCTGACTTTCGCGGATGTGATACAAGGAGTCGATGGACATAAATTGCTCATTCCAGCAATTAGTTGGGGGACACTGCGCCCTAGACGAGCGAGGTCAAGTGTCAGACAGAAGTGCGATATAATTCCCCTTCTTTCCTGTAAGAGGGACATTTCGGGGGACAAAAAGGCGGTGGGGATCAGTGATGTTGGATCCGAAGTTGAATTAATATTAGCACGTGCGTCGATCTTTACTCCACTATGGGCTATGGCATTAAACATATGCAACCCTCCCCCCGCCCTCCAGCCCTGTTGAAGAACAATGGAATTCTTCAGGAGAAAGGTGGAAAAACAGTATAATTCTAGTGGGGTAAGGTTGAAAACAGACAGGAATTAAAGAAAAGGAAGCTACGGTAAATATCAGAAGAGTTACTTTCGTTTTTTGGCTTTTATTGAGTACTTTAGTAACAGACCTCTGTAAGATAAGACGGTCTCCGAATGAAAGCCCTTTTAGTAATGAACTGTTTACAGCCTCTCAGTTTCCTAGACGGAAAGGAAAGAACGCAATGGAAACCGCAAGCCAAAGGGAGCTTTAAGGTGGTTGGGGCGTGGAGAGGGGTTGTACGAGAATATATATATATATATTTTATTTTTCTCGCTCCATGCCCCCACACCCACGCGCTGCACTGTCGCGCCCTCTTCTAGTCCTCCTATTTCGAGCGACCAACGATCTTAGCAAGATCTTATAAAAATAAAGGACTGCGAGCAGTTCATGTTAGCAAAGTACATTTCAGCTGTGGTCTTCAATCGACCCATCAGGGGTAGGTACGTGATGTATGGGGAACTATTATGTCCCCAATATAGTATTTAACTAACTTTACTTGAGTTCTATTACTTATACTATTTTACTTGCTTAGCTACCTTGATGTACTCTACTAGCTTGATGTACTCTACTCGCTTGATGTTCTCTATGTGCTTGATATACTCTACTTGCTTGATGTACTTTATTTGCTTGATATACTCTACTTGCTTGATGTACTCTGTGCTTGTAATACTATACATGCTTGATGTACTTTACTTGCTTGTAATGCTCTATGTGCTTGTAGTACTCTACTTGCTTGATGTACTCTACGTGCTTGATATACTCTACTTGCTTGACTTACTCTACTTGCTTGATGTACTCTACGTGCTTGATATACTCTACTTGCTTGATTTACTCTACATGCTTGATGTACTCTACTTCCTGGATTTACTCTACTTGCTTGATGTACTCTACGTGCTTAATATACTCTACTTGCTTGATGTACTTTACTTGCTTGTAGTACTCTATGTGCTTGTAGTACTCTACTTGCTTGTAGTACTCTACTTGCTTAATATACTCTACTCGCTTGATGTACTCTACTTGCTTAATGTACTCTACTTGCTTGATGTACTTCACTTTCTTGATATACTCTATTTGCTTGATGTACTTCACTTGCTTGATGTACTCTATGTGCTTGATGTACTTTACTTGCTTGATGTACTCTATGTGCTTGATGTACTTCACTTTCTTGATATACTCTATTTGCTTGATGTACTTCACTTTCTTGATATACTCTATTTGCTTGATGTACTTCACTTGCTTGATGTACTCTATGTGCTTGATGTACTTCACTTGCTTGATGTACTCTATGTGCTTGATGTACTTCACTTGCTTGATGTACTCTATGTGCTTGATGTACTTCACTTGCTTGATGTACTCTATGTGCTTGATGTACTTCACTTGCTTGATGTACTCTATGTGCTTGATGTACTTTACTTGCTTGTAGTACTCTATGTGCTTGATGTACTTCACTTGCTTGATGTACTCTATGTGCTTGATGTACTCTACTTACTTGATGTACTCTACTTGCTTGATGTACTCTACTTACTTGATGTACTCTACTTGCTTGATGTACTGTACTTGCTTGTAGTACTCTACATGCTTGATATACTTTAAGTGCTTGATATACTCTTCTTGCTTGATGCACTCTACTTGCTTGTAGTACTCTATGTGCTTAGTGTACTATAATTGCTTGATGTACTTTTCTTGCTTGTAACAGTCTACATGTTTGATGTACTCTAGGTGCTTGATGTACTCTACTTGCTTGATGTACTCTACTTGCTTAATGTACTCTACTTGCTAGATGAACTCTACTTGCTTGATGTATTTTACGTGCTTGATGTACTTTACTTACTTGAAGTACTTAACTTACTTGGAGTACTTTACTTGACTGGAGTACTTGACTTGCTTGGAGTACTTTAATTACTTGGAGTACTTTTCTTGCTTGTAGTACTTAGCTTGCTTAGAGTACTTATCTTACTTGGAGTACTTTACTTGCCTGGAGTACTTGACTTGCCTTGAGTACTTGCTTGGAGTACTTTGTTTGCTTGGAGTACTTTACTGACTTGGAGTACTTTACTTACTTGGAGTACTTTGTTTGCTTAGAGTACTCTACTTGCTTGGAGTACTTGAAGTACTTTGCTTACTTGTAGTACTTTGCTTGCTTAGTGTACTTTACTTACTTGGAGTACTTTGTTTGCTTAGAGTCCTTTACTTGCTTGGAGTACTTTACTTGCTTGGAGTACTTTGTTTGCTTGGAGTACATGACTTGCTTGGAGTACTTTACTTACTTGGAGTTTTTCGTTTACTTGCTTGTAGTACTTTGCTTGCTTGTAGCACTTTACTTAATTGGAGTATGAGTACTACACTATACACGGCTATAGCGCAACATAAACCATTATACTACACTATACACCACTATACTACACTATATACAGCCATATAAACAATAGCCTCCATTTGGCGCGAAGATAAGTTTGGTCTGAGACGCGAACAATTTTCCACAACTATTCCGTAAATAATCTTCGCAGGATATCTCTCACCGGTCTTCTTAGCCACTTCCATAACGAATTTGCTTAACCTGCAATTTAGACTCAACACTTCCATTTCTTCGATACCTGTTGAGAGCGTCGCGACCTTACGCCCCTTCTTCACTCATGGTCGGACGCCAACTGCACAACAACAACTCACAACAACAACTCAATATGCATGTAAACGTGTTCGTTCGGTGGAGGGCAATAATGTAACACTACATAATTTATCATTGTTGATTTGAGAAAACATGTCACTGCATAATTTCTTATTGTTTCATTTGAGAAGACATGTCAAAAACTCGGGCTTCGTGCTTCATCACGGGTTCCAAACACCTCGAAACCATAAAAGCACTCGGTCTATGGGAACCCGTGATGAAGCACTCGCCCTGTTTTTTGACATACTACATGAAACACTTTCTCTCTCTCTCTCTCTCTCTCTCGTGTTTGATATAATAGTGCCGTAGCATGGGAAGGCCCCCCCCCCAAAAAAAAATGGGTTAACACAAAAGAGTAGAACAGTAACAATGTTAGCATACTGTTGGATTAGGTCAGCCTAATTAACACTGCGGTTAGCCTAATTTTGTTTTCCAGTGCTATTTGTATAACGTTTTCCAGCAAAAGTTTTGCACATTTTCTCTTCCAACTCTTACAAAGCTTTTGGCAGCAAAACCTAGGAGTGGATTGGATTTTTGCGATTGACCCTTGTGAACTGAGCCAATAATTATGACCGTTACGTCTGGTTAGCGGCGACGCTCTTCCTTCTTCTTAATTTTTGCACACATCCGATGTTCATTTCGATTTGATTAAGCATTAAATTCTACGGCTTTAAATGGGTGAGAAACCCATTAAATCTGGTGAGAAACGATCACGAGGCATGCCCAAAAAAGAATGAAAACCTTCAAGAATAGGCTGGTTGAGAAGTAACATCTCAGGCATTTTGGCTTAGAGGCAGCAGGAACTTCGAATTAAATAAACCCGTTCAATAAGCTATCGAGTTGAAAAACTTGCACGTAAACTATGTGTGCTGAGCGTGTTAACTGTATATGATGAAAGTGTTCGGTGTTTTTACAAGAAGTAACAGGGTTGAAATGAATATTTCTTACTTGAATTTACAGATTGTAGTATCAGTCGTAACAGAGCACAATTTGATTGCACTTAAACAATTTGTTTAAAATTAATGATATTTGGATATAGACATTCCATACTCTATGCTACAAATCAGGCAGCAATAGAAGCAATTGTTTCTATCAAATACCGTACTGTCAAGGGGCAGAATGGTGAGAAATTCTGCGAAGTCAAAATAGGATTAGGGCACCTGTGTGTCAATTTTGAGGAACTTGAAATTAGCTTAAAATTGTCTACTTTTTTCGAAAACAAACGTTATTTTTGAAGATAAGCATAAGTTTTGAATTGAATCCATTCTATCTTGTCTGCCAAGTTGGTAATATTCTATAAGCTCGTTTATGAAATACATGCTTTGTCAAAATAAAAAGAAGTATATAAGAATGAAATGTGTGTTGTGTATGTAGAATATATTATTTACTATATTTTTAACTGGAAATTTGTTCAGTATCAATGACATTGGTTAAGGTCGCGCAGGACCCTTGCTCATCAATAAATTCATTAGCCAAATTTGTCGACGGGGTGCTATCTTGTAAAGCTTTAATTCGCTACATTTTGAACATCGATTCCTCCAAAATTTAGAAAGGATGTTAGGGGTTGATGGAATTACATCATGATTGCCCTTTCACTGAGAGATGACCGTTGTCTGTGATGTTACAAGCTCATAAAAGTTTAACTGCAGATAATGCGATTTTGTGTCAAATCTTTCAGCTAGAACAGCGCACCGAATTAAAGAATTATATAACCTAGTGATAAATCAGAACCTCTTTTGCGCTATGACAAGAACGAAAATTTCGATTTCAAAAATCGATAGAAGTTAGTGGCTTCTAAGAGAGTAAAAAGGTGAAATCTAACCTTCGAAACGTGCTATCTTCATTTTGAGAAGGACGTTTAAAAATTCGCTCTTGTCATAACACAATACAGTACACCAAGTTAATGCTCCTCGCGAATCATTTCCTGAAATTCTATATCGGCGGAGAAAACTTGGACACAAATTTGCAGGTTTCGAGGCTTCAGAAGACCTTCCAAGTCAATGTTTACAACAACTGCTATATTCAAAGTTGTAAACCTAATTATGATAATTCGCTATGTTCCAGCGCACGAAAGTTTTCTCGGTTTGCGAACCCAATATCTTGTCAAAGTGAAGTCCACATATTAACTATATTATTAGGGTTTTATTTATCATCTATGACACCTATATGACACCGAACATCTTTTAAGGCACAAACTTCTAGACAATTAATCTTGCTGCATTTTGCCGCAAAATATGCAGCGAGATTTAGTCAAGAATTTCCCTATGCCCAATTTCAGACCATAATGGTCAAACTCTATACACGTTTTGAGACCAAAAAGTCTCAGAAACCCTACCATTTGGGGCGGCACATACTTATATAGCTTATATATTGGACCCCCCCCCCCTTTCCGGTTAATCCTTATATCCAAAACTGGGCATTTTGACATGAAAGGTATCCTGAAAGAAAATCTTAGTTGAAAATTCGTTTTTTTCTGTAAAATGGATATGACGTCTTCATGTGAATCAGAGAAGACCAAAACAAGAAAATTTGTTCTTCTAATTCCAACTGGTAGTATAAAAATAGTCAATTTGTAAGGGTCGGTTTTCCTGCAGCTTCGCCCTTGGAAAACTGATCACGTCTCGTAACAGATAATGTCCACGGACTAATATCCGAACATATTTTAGCGCTAAATGGAGACTTGTGTATATATTCCCAGTCTTTCCTGCATAATGTGACGCGCGAACTAGACAAAGATTTGATGAAGGTTACTGTTAATCTTTTCCCCAATTTTGCCTGCATCAAGTGACGTGTTTAGGGAAGTCGCGCGTGTTCTATGAGCGAATGGTGAATTACTTGATTACGCGCATGTGAGAGTTTTGTTATATTTCTAGTTTTAAGTCTTTTTTAACCTTTTCTCTCCTAATCGCACATTTAGGCGCTCTTTGGAGGCGCGGTCGTTGAACCACTTGTGACGTCATCAATTAACACGTCGGTGGATTTTTGTGATAGTAGCTGATAGAGCTAGGATTGACCTTACTACAGGACTGTTCATTTTGAATATCGGTTGCATTCTGATAGAGCTCATCAAAGAAAAACATGATCCGTTTTTGGTGCAAAATCGGTGCTTAAACAGGCCAATACACCTGTAATTGATCAAGGTCCCCTCTTCAGGGTTTTCCAATGATAACGTCAAAAATTTTTCTGCCAGAAGAAAGGATATCACGAGTAGAAAGTAATGAGAAAAAGAAAGCCGAAAAAACGGAAGGAAAAGGAGCAAGAAAAAAAAAAGGAACGGTTCAGCAAAAAGAGTCCAAATTTGGCTTATGCGCATGCACCAAAGTGAAATATTGTACATTTTTACATCTTTATCCAAATGTCGCTGCAGTGTGAAAAAGTGCTTTTCTAGCAAAGTTTAGGTAAATTCAAGAACATAGCACCAAAATTTCAGTTTAACGTTTAAAAAAACGCGTTTTTTGGGGGGGGGGGAATTCGGGAGTGTAAGGATTAATAACCCTAAAAAGTAAAAAAAGTAGGGAAAAAGCAGTGGTTAACAATTATCGGCAATAGAGACAAAACAAGCATCTAAGGCCTGGTTTAGAAGTCGAATTTCTCATGCAACGAATCGAATAATTCAATTAGGTGCATTTGATTTAGTCACTATGCCGAATCAAATGCATAAATAATGTTAAATTAATTTTTTTATGAAAAAAGCAAACAAAATATGAGCTCTGCATGTGTTACAAATCTATGTAAATTTCTTTGCCGTAATCTGCAAAACGGCAACGTGAATTGACGGAATTTTGATTAAATTAAAGAACGTAGACCACGATAACTCAAAAGTTCATTATTTCTTTGGCATTGACTGCTTTCTTTGAATCTCAGTTTACTCTAGCTATTTTTTTACCGCTATTTCAATTAACGTTGACGGATCAAAGCTTTTCCGAAGCCTACGCGACAAGTTCGAATGGTAGTGTGGGTAGACGTTGAGGGCTGCTCCATGTGCTGAATGCTAATGAGATATGATGAATTCGTGCGTTTTTCTTTCTCTTCAGACATATGGAAACATATAGTATCTTCGTTTTCGTGTTAAACCTGGGTATGGTAAAATCGGAGTTTCTCAAGGCATAACGCCTGGTGTTTGTGATAAACAGGTTTGCTATATAGGTAGGAGATATGTTGATTTGGACCTTGTACATAATTAGACGACGGTTTGTTAGAGTTGGTAGCAGCTTTTGGGCGACAAATAAGCCATATAAGGGAAAAACAGCGCGAACGTTCTTAAATTTAAAAGGCCCAAGAGCGCGCGAAAGCCTGAGCGCGCGCGCCCAGTTTAAATGGAATGAAAAACATTGTTCAAGCCCTGTGGTGCCATTGAACCGAGCTTAAAAATGTTTTCCTTTTCAAATTGCTTCCGTCTCGCTCTGGACCCAGAACACATCCTTAGTCCTCTAACTTGGATGTCTGATAGAGTGTGGCCGGGGGAGTTAAAATGTTCCGCGACAGGGAAACCGGGTGTGTTCTTTTCAACGCTTCCTTGGTGTTCTCCGAATCGCTCTAGGAGAGAACGTTCGGTTTCCCCAATGTACAGCCTTGGACATCAACGGCTCGGGATGCAGTAAACAATTTTCTCCGATTTGCAGTTGAAGTGCTCGCGGATGGTAGTTGAGCACTTCGGTCCGCGTACATGTACATCGGACGTGGTGTACTGGCAAGTGCGGCAGCGTGGGTGTTCACACGCGAATGTTCCTGGTTCGTCTGTTACACAGTGGTCGGAGGTATGTACTAGGAGATCTCTGAGGCTGCAATGAGGCTGCAGTGATAGGTATGTGTTGTTAAAGGCAAGTGCGTTTATATATTAAGTAATGAGTGAAAGTTGGCCCATTCTCTGTAATAAAATGTCAAAATTTCGGTGCTGTGCAATTGCACTTTTAAGGGTCTTCATCGGTAGGATATCCCCCCCCCCCACCTAGAGGCGGCCAGGCCTACAACTCTTCAGAAAGCTGGCTACGCCCCTGTAGATAAAATCTTAATTAAAAGTGTCAAATGTATTTAGTATTTAATAGTTTAATTGGGGACACTTAAATTGGGAATGCTAAAAAAACTAACAAGGACAGTTATTACGAGAGAAAATGGGGAAAAACGGAAAAAGACACTTAAAAGGAGAGAGATATTGCCTTTGAGAACGCTGTTCCCCTGGCCAAGACGTCTGCATAGAGGTCAATTTTTATTTAATGTTAGGAAAGAAAACAAAATGTCACTTCCATGAGCGGTTGCGTTAAGTTTTGTCGACGAAAATGACTTCCATGATGATTTCCATAACCAGAGAAAATGTTTGGTGGCGTACTTCTCCGGAAATAGACCTGTTTCAGAGCCAATTGATAAATATCTTTGTGAAAGTGACATATTCTGGTTAACGCCAGTGTCCCTTTCTGACCCCTCATAATCTTTTAATGAATGGTCAGACAGAGCAATACAGGAAAATTAGACTTCTTTCAAAAATGTGGGACTGTTCTAGTTTACTAAATCCTCAACTTCCCCAAAAATGTTACTTGTTTTCGAAAAAAATTTTCTCCTGAGATATTCCGAGAAGCATATAATATATAGTATTATAAGAAGTTGCAAACAATTGAGGCAGATAATAAACTTGTTCAAGCCAAACTTCTTAAAGCCAAGGCTAATGCAATTTCGTGGCCCTTCTTTTACTCAGATGTGTTTCACAATCGCTAAATAAAATGCTTCGGAGTCGCAGTCCTCATGACCATGTACAGATACTCAAAGCAAGTAAAAAACTCCGAGCACGCAAGGTACATCAAGCAAGTGAAGTACATCAAGCAAGTGAAGTACATCAAGCAAATAGAGTACATCAAGCAAGTGAAGTACATCAAGCACATAGAGTACTACAAGCAAGTAAAGTACATCAAGCACGAAGAGTACATCAAGCAAGTGAAGTACATCAAGCAAATAGAGTATATCAAGCAAGTGAAGTACATCAAGCAAGTGAAGTACATCAAGCACACAGAGTACTACAAGCAAGTGAAGTACATCAAGCAAGTGAAGTACATCAAGCACATAGAGTATCAAGCATGTAGAGTATTACAAGCAAGAAAAGTACATCAAGCACCTAGAGTACATCGGTCAGGCATGTAGAGTGTTACAAGCAAGAAAAGTACATCAAACAAGTAAAGTACATCAAGCACATAGAGTACTACAAGCAAGTAGAGTGCATCAAGCAAGACGAGTATATCAAGCAAGTAAAGTATGTCAAGCATGTAGAGACAAGCACATAGAGTACTACAAGCAAGTAGAGTACTACAAGCAAGTAGAGTACTACAAGCAAGTAGAGTACATCAAGTAGGTAAAGTACATCAAGCACATAGAATACTACAAGCAAGTAAAGTACATCAAGCGCGCAAGTGAAGTACATCAAGCAAGTAGAGTACATTAAGCGAGTAAAGTGCAACAAGCAAGTAGAGTACATCAAGCACATAGAGTACATGAAGCAAGGAAAGTACATCAAGCAAGTGAAGTACATCAAGCACATAGAGTACATCAAGCAAGTAAAGTACATCAAGCACATAGAGTACTACAAGCAAGTGAAGTACATCAAGCAAATAGAGTACATCAAGCAAGTAAAGCCGGTACATCAAGCACATAGAGTACTACAAGCAAGTAAAGTACATCAAACAAGTAGAGTACATCAAGCAAGTAGAGTACATCAAGCACGTAGAGTACATCAAGCAAGTGAAGTACATCAAGCACATAGAGTACATCAAGCAAGTGAAGTACATCACGCACACAGAGTACTACAAGCAAGTAAAGTACAACAAGCACATAGAGTACATCAAGCAAGTGAAGTACATCAAGCAAATAGAGTATATCAAGCAAGTGAAGTACATCAAGCAAGTAGAGTACATTAAGCAAGTAGAGCACATCAAGCAAGTAGAGTATATTAATCACGTAGAGTATATTAAGCAAGTAGAGTAAATCAAGCAAGTAGAGTACATCAAGCAAGTAGAGTACTACAAGCACATAGAGTACTACAAGCAAGTAAAGTACATCACGCATGTAGAGTATTACAAGCAAGAAAAGTACATCAAGCATGTAGAGTACTACAAGCAAGTAAAGTACATCACGCATGTAGAGTATTACAAGCAAGAAAAGTACATCAAGCATGTAGAGTACTACAAGCAAGTAAAGTACATCAAGCATGTAGAGTACTACAAGCAAGAAAAGTACATCAAGCATGTAGAGTACTACAAGCAAGTAAAGTACATCAAGCATGTAGAGTACTACAAGCAAGAAAAGTACATCAAGCATGTAGAGTACTACAAGCAAGTAAAGTACATCAAGCAACTCGAGTATATTAAGCACGTAGAGTACATCAAGCATTTAGAGTAAATCAAGCAAGTAGAGTATATCAAGCACATAGAGTACTACAAGCAAGTAGAGTACTACAAGCACATAGAGTACTACAAGCAAGTAAAGTACATCAAGCAAGTAGAGTATATTAAGCACGTAGAGTACATCAAGCAAGTAGAGTAAATCAAGCAAGTAGAGTATATCAAGCACGTAGAGTACATCAAGCAAGTAGAGTACTACAAGCACATAGAGTACTACAAGCAAGTAGAGTACTACAAGCACATAGAGCATTACAAGCAAGTAAAGTACATCAAGCATGTAGAGTATTACAAGCACACAGAGTACATCAAGCAAGTAGAGTATATCAAGCAAATAAAGTACATCAAGCAAGTAGAGTATATCAAGCACATAGAGAACATCAGAGCGAGTAGAGTACATCAAGCTAGTAGAGTACATCAAGGGAGCTAAGCAAGTAAAATAGTATGAGTAATAGAACTCAAGTAAAGTTAGTTAAATACTATATTGGGGACATAATAGTTCCCCATACATCACGTACCTACCCATCAGGAGAAAAAAACACCGCTGACCTTTTAGATTGCGTGACATTTAATAAGTCGGCGAGCTTGTCTTGAGTCTTTTGATTGTACCATGCACTTCGTTCTTCCGTCAGGACGTTTCGATTTTCTAAAAGAAAAACGCGTCACAACGACAGGAGCATTCATGGACACGCATTTCTCGTCTTTTGGAGTCATGTTAAGGTTTAAATGGGGCATAAAGCTATAAAGTTGCAACAGAAGTGATGTTTGTGACGCGGCGTGCAATAACCGCTTGTTGACCTGTGGAGTTGAAGAGGCAATTTGATAGGGAAATGGACTATAATTCAATCGTCATCCATTATCTTTGAGAGGTAAGCTGATAATATGGTTTCTTACAGAGTTTATGAGCCGGTTCGAGGTAACTTGTGAAGTTTATGTTCGAGTTTGGGTATTATTTACCCAGGACGTTGCAAGTTGTTGACATGTTAACGTTTTGATTTTGCCAAAATAACTCTCGCTCTTTCTTGCGAGAGATGAAAAGTACCAAACTAATTTTTATATTCTAGGTAAGGACAACACTTCCAGATATTGCAACAGAATTTTTAAGTTAATCTGAGTTATACCGGCCATAGAACTGAAGCTTTGAAAAAGTACTCTAGATTGAGATTTTCAAACATCAAAATATTAGCTATCTTTGCTCCATCACAAGAAATTTAGGATTACGTCTATAATCCTACTTTTAGGCTCAAAGTTTTCGTTAATATGTCCTAAGCCAATATCCGAATTCGTTCAAGTCTAGTTTTCTTTTGCGCTTTGGCAAGCCAAGGTTTGAATGCTCTTGGAAATCGCTTTTATTTTAGGCATTTTGAGGCAATGTATGGCCGTAACGGTTTTTCAAAATTTTCACGATATTTAAAAAATAATTTGAACAAAATAACTATACCACGACAAATGAATTTCCATGGTCTATCTATGGACAAAATATGAAGGACCTTGATTTTTGACCGATGTGCCACAATTTTGTAATCTCACCCGGCATTAAGAAAAAGTCCCTCTTAACAAAACTCCGATCAAGTAACTGGGTTATTGGTGGTACTTCTGTTGTTAAAAAGTACATGTTCCAATCCGTTACCTCTCGTAAATTTGGCGATGCTCTGTCAGACTATATGATGGCAGTCCTGCCCGCGGACAGAGTCCTTAGACTATCAAGGAAGGAAGGAGAGAGCTGAAAAGATATGGCGTTCTTTTCACTTGCCTGGCATTACGCGCCATTCATCTGGAAACAGCTAACGCTCTGCCCGCCGTCTCGCTTATCAGCCCGTTGCCACGATTTCTTGATCGTCGCGGACTGGCATCGTGTAAAGCGAGCCACGGCAATCTGCGTGAGCTTGAAGGATCTTCTTCATAGCCGTATAAGTGAGATGTCTTTGCAACTCAAGACAGCAGCACAACAGACGAAACCGAGCTCACCTTCCCATCCATTTACCTCAGTTAAAGAATTACGTGAATCCCCTAGTTGTTTGAAGGTGAAGTCGTCAATGGGGAAACCGAGTTACTCCGCTCCTGCGCGACAGATGGGGAATAGTCTCAAGGCATTATCATCCTTAGACCATCAAGGAAGGAAGCAGAGAGCTGAAAAGATCTGGCGTCCTTTTCACTCGCCTGGCATCAAGTGCCATCCACCTGGAAACAGCTAACGCCCTAACCACCGACTCCTTCATCAACGCGTTGCGTCGCTTTCTCAGTCGTCGCAGACTGGCTTCGTGTAAAGCAAGCCGTGACAATTTGCGTACAATTGAAGAATCGCTTCATAGCCGTATAAGTGAGATGTCCGCGAGTTAAGACAGCAGCACAAGAAACGAAACCGAGTTCACCTTTCCATCGATTCATCTCAGTCAAAGAGTTAAGGTAAGGCCGAAAGCTTAATCGTCAAGTTCTTGCAACATAAAGTCTTCAATGAGGAAATCAAGTTACTCCGCTGCTGTGGGAAACACGGGGATGACGTGAACGGGATGGTCCCAAAGCAGCACAATCGCTGAACGAAACAAACCAGGGCCGTTTACTGTTTTCACAGATTTATTGACAACCATAGCATACTGCGCGTTGGCGGAAGGATCAAGCTTGCCAATATTCCTTATAATGTCAAATATCCTGATATTCCGCTCAAGAAGAGCCAATCATTGGGTTAATTGTCAGACACCATCATCATGGAACTGACCACCAACGTCGAGGAATCGCACTTAAAACAAACTGCGATCAATTAACTACTGGATTATTGCTGGTAGTTCCGTTGTTAGAACTACATCTGGAAATTCGTTACATGTCGTCCTTTGCACGTGTCTTTCATCACGCACCATCGACCTGGATACAACTAGCGCCCTAACCACCGACTCCTTCATCAACGAGTTGTGTCGCTTTCTCAGTCGTTGCCAACTGGCATCGTTAAAAGCGAGTCGTAACAAAATGCGTAGAATTGAAGAATGGCCGTCATAGCCGTATAAGTGAGATGTCTTTGCATGTCAAGACAGCAGCACAACAGACAAAACCAAGCTGCCCTTCCCATCCATAGATCTCAGTAAATGAATTACGTGAAGGCGAAAACTTAATCCTTTAGTTGTTGCAACATGAAGTCTTCAATAAGGAAATCAAGTTACTCCGCTGTTGTGCGACAGACGGGGATGACGTGAACAAAAAGGTCACAAGGCAGCCAAATCCCTCAACGAAACAAACCAGTTCCCTTTATTTTTTAGACTCATTTATTGACAACCATGGCATCCTGCGTGTTGTCGGAAGGATCAGGAGTGCCAATTTCCTTTACGATATGAAGTATCCTGATATTCTGCGGAAAAAGAGCCAATCATTGAAATGGTTGTTAGACACCATCATCATCGAAATGAGCACCAAGGTCAAAGAATCCCACTTAACAAACTGTGATCAAATAACTACTGGATTATTGCTGGTAGTTCCGTTGTTAGAACTACATCTGGAAATTCGTTAAATGTCGTCCTTTGCACTTGTCTTTCATCACGCACCATCGACCTGGATACAACTAGCGCCCTAACCACCGACTCCTTCATCAACGAGTTGTGTCGCTTTCTCAGTCGTTGCCAACTGGCATCGTTAAAAGCGAGTCGTAACAAAATGCGTAGAATTGAAGAATGGCCGTCATAACCGTATAAGTGAGATGTCTTTGCATGTCAAGACAGCAGCACAACAGACAAAACCAAGCTGCCCTTCCCATCCATAGATCTCAGTAAATGAATTACGTGAAGGCGAAAACTTAACCCTTTAGTTGTTGCAACATGAAGTCTTCAATAAGGAAATCAAGTTACTCCGCTGTTGTGCGACAGACGGGGATGACGTGAACAAAAAGGTCACAAGGCAGCCAAATCCCTCAACGAAACAAACCAGTTCCCTTTATTTTTTAGACTCATTTATTGACAACTATGGCATCCTGCGTGTTGTCGGAAGGATCAGGAGTGCCAATTTCCTTTACGATATGAAGTACCCTGATATTCTGCGGAAAAAGAGCCAATCATTGAAATGGTTGTTAGACACCATCATCATCGAAATGAGCACCAAGGTCAAAGAATCCCACTTAACAAACTGTGATCAAATAACTACTGGATTATTGGTGGTAGTTCCGTTGTTGGAAACTACATGTGGAAATCTGTTACTTGTCGTAAGCTACGCGATGGTCTGTCAGACTAAAAGATGGGAGACACTCTCGAAGACAGAGTCCTCAGACTATCAAGGAAGGAAGGAGAGAGCTGAAAAGATATGGCGTCCTTTTCACTTGCCTGGCATCACGCGCCATCCACCTGGAAACAGCTAACACCCTAACCACCGACTCGTTCATCAACCCGTTGCCTCGCTTTCTCAGTCGTCGCGGATTGGCATCGTGTAAAGGGAGCTGTGCAAATTTGCGCATGATTGAAAATCGCCTTCATAGCCGTATAAGTGAGATGTCTTTGCGAGTTAAGACAACAGCACAAGAAACGAAACCGAGTTCACCTTTCCTTTAATTTATCTCAGTCAACGAATTACATAAAGCCGAAAACTTAATCGTCAAGTTCTTGCAACATGAAGTCTTCAATGAGGAAATCAAGTTACTTCGCTGCTATGCGACAGACGGGGATGACCTGAACGGAAAGGTGACAAGGCAGCGAAATCGCTCAACGAAACAAACCAGTTCCCTTTACCGTTTTTACCCAATTGTTTTGACAACTATTATGGCATCCTGTGCGTTGGCGGAAAAATCAAGCGTGCCAATATCCCTTACGATCTGAAGTATCCTGATATTTTACTCAAGAAGAGCCAGTCACTGAGTTGGTTGTCAGACACTGTCATAATCGAGTTGAGCACCAAGGTCGAGGAATCACACTAAGCAGACTTTGAGCAAGTAACTACTGGATTATTGGTGGTAATTCCGTTGTTGGAAACTACATCTCGAAATGCGTTACCTGTCGTAAGCTTGGCGATACTCTGGCAGACCTGCCCGAGGAGAGAGTCCTTAGACCACCAAGGAAAGGAAGGAGGGGGCTTAAAAGATATCGTGTTCTTTTCCCTTGACTGGCATCAGCCGCTATCGACCTGGAAACAGCTAACGCTTTAACCACCGACCCGTTTATCAACGGGTTGCTGAACCGTTGCAGTTCCACTGGACAGATCCAGTCTGATCGAGGTACCAATTTTGTCTGCACCATGTAAGAGCTGGAGGATGCCTTTGCCGAAATGGATCACGAACGAATTCATAATTTCGTATTAGAGAGAGGGTGCGACTGGTTTGAATTTATGATGAACCCGGCTTCTGTTAGTCATGTGGGTAGCGTTTGGGAGCGGCACATTCGCTTTTCTTGCAATGTACTTACTGCGCTTCTCCAAAAGTGCTTGCCAGCAACTGGATAATGAGGCCCTCACAACGTTCATGTACCAATCGGAGGCCAAAGTTAACAGCAGACCTTTAACAACAGATGGATTGAATTCGCCCAGCTCATTGGAGCTGCTGACTCCCAATCACCTTCTGACATCAAAAGCGGATGTTCTTTTGCCTCCTGAACGAGATTTCAAACGTGCAGATCTGTACTCTCGCGAGAGATGGCGCCGAATACAACATCTGGCACACGAATTCTCGATTCACTGGAGAAAGATCGAGATAATCTTGACAAGAAATTGGGAGAACTTGCGAATGAAAACAAGGCGATTTTACGTCAAGTCGGAGAATGAAATAAGGAGTTAGAATTGGCACTGCTCAAAAGAAATTCAATATCCTATAGTTCATCAGGTAAACCAAATAAACCTAGAGAAAGCAATCACTCTCAGAAGACAAGTGCTGGCAACAGTTCATTTATAGAAAGTAGATTAGGACTTGAAGAGGACATAGCAACTTTAAAGGCTAAGATCGCCCTCTACCAAGAAAGACGAGCCGTAGAAAAACGGAGCAGAGATATGTTGGAAGAGATTGGGCGGCAAAATGTGGATGTTTTGAAGCAAGAAGAGCGACTTTCAGATAAAATCCGTAACGTTAGAAGCCGTTATAAGGTTAAGGAAGAATTGGCTCAGAAGCACGAATTGGCTTATAACAGTGAGGTTGCGACTAATTGAATTCAAGATGAACCCACCTCTTGCTAGTCATTTGGGCAGTGTTTGGAAGAGGCAGATTCGCTCTGCCTGCAACGCGCTTACTGCGCTTCTCCAAAATGCTGGCCAACAACTGGATGATGAGTGGCTCAGAACGTTCATGTGCGAATCGGAAGCCCTAGTTAACAGCAGACCTCTAACAACAGATGGATTGAATGCGCCCACCTCATTGGAGCCGCTGACTCCCAATCACCTTCTAACATCAAAGGCCAAAGCTCTTTTGCCGCTTGCAGAAGATTTCAAACGTGCAGACCTTTACTCTTGCGAGAGATGGTGCCGAGTACAACATCTAGCAAACGAATTCTGGATTCTCTGGAAGAGGGACTTCTTACAGTCTTTGCAAGAACGCCAGAAGTGTTCCAACACCTACCCTAACATAGAAGATGATAGGATCGTTCTACTGAAAAACAACAGCTTTCCTAAGAATTAGTGGTAACTCGCCCGCGTCGTGGAAGCCACACCTGATTCAGAGCGATTGGTCCGAAAGGTTGAAATTACCTTAAAATGACCTTGAAAAAACCCTGACAAAGTTAAGTCAGATCGCTGTCCGTTAATATGAGAACGGAGGACCGTATGAAATTTGTTATGTCATTCAAGTAGGTACAAAATTTCACCAAACCGAAACAACAACTAAAAGAAAGAAGGAAAATAAAAATAAAATAGAGACAAAATGGTGAAGTTGTGAGGTTTGAACGCACGCCACCTGAAAGAGAAAAGAAACCAAAATACCACCGCACCACCACAGCAGATCGATGTTCTGATTACATAGGTCACAGTGTGCCACGCAGTACAGTATACGTCTCTTGAGTACATCATTTCCCGCTTTTTTAAAAGTTAATTGTCGCATTCAATGCCCTTCTAAATATTGTGTTCCATTCAAATGGTGACAGGGCAGGAAAAGGTTGGCCGATGAAACGGGAAGTCACTCTCTTAAGCAAGGTGTGATGCAGAGAAGGACTGGCATGAGCGTTAATCCTGCTCTTCCAGTGCATTTAATAGTGTAATATTCTACCCTTGGTATTGTTATTCATGATATGGTAATAAGGTATGCGAAATCGCTCTGGCCTGGAACAAGCCTAAGACCAGGCGAAAGTAGAAGCGGACAGGATCAAGCCCGACTTACTCGATGAATGGGAGGGTGGGTCGCCAACCTCTTCACTTTTGCGACCTCGAGTAGAGATATGGGTTGGAGCACGTGTAAATTCTGTTATAGTCTCATTTGCATAATCCCCAGGGTATTAATTACCAATGCAAATTGAGTTTGAATAGTTGTAAAATAAACCATCCTGCACCCATGTGTGCGTGTCACAGTCGCACCCGAGCGTGTCATTTGACACGCGTGCCGTGCGATAGGACACGTGTGCCACCTGGCACACCACCCAACACAAAGGGAAACAAAAGCTACCGTGACACGCTTTGTTTTGCTTATTAAATATGCGCGTATCCGTGAAATCATGACACGCCTAGCGTGCCGTGTCATGGCACACGTGCCCGTGCGTTTTCCTTTTTGTCCAAAGTAACGTGCAGGGTCACAATTTGACTGCAACACTAGAATCTCGAACCTTTGTACAGAAGAATGGGCAGCACTAAAAAATCTTAGAAAACGGGAAGACATTGTTATCAAATCGGCTGACAAAGGCGGCGCGGACCGACCTTTAGCGACAAGCAGCTTTTCGGCAACTTCCCGACACCTCTTTTTATGCCAAAGTTGACAAAAATCTCACTTCAGCCAACCAAAAAGCTGTCAAGAAAACTACTCAGGGTCTCATTGATAAACAAAAAAATTTACCAGTCGCCCCTCATGATCAAAATCTTATTGTTACTACTCCAAGAACTTCACGCATTTATTTTAAACCTAAAATTCACAAACCAAACAATCCCAGCCGAAGTAAAACTTATTTCTAGCTATTTGGACAAGATTATGGTGCTCTCTTTTTCATTTGCCAATAACCACTACAAACAAGTCAACGGCGGCGCTATTGGTACCAAAATGGGTCCAAGCTACGCCAATCTTTCCGTAGGTTACATCGAAAATCAATTTTTTACCAATATAATAGAACCAAACCTGAACTTTACAGCTGGTACATCGACAATTGCATTGGCGCTACTTCATCTAGCATAGAAGAACTTAATCATTTTATAACCTTGGTCAACTCCTTTCACCCGGCACTGAAATATGCCTGGGAAATTTCTGAAACTTCAGTCGCTTTTCTGGAAATCAGTTTCAATCAATGGCAACGGCCTTTCTACCAGTATGAGCTACAAACCTTCAAATTTCCACAGTTATTCGATACATTTATCTTCTCATCCTTCCCACGTCAAAAACACCATCCCGTTCTCTCAGTTTCTTAATAGATGTTTATGTAGCCGTGATGACTCTGATCTTTCAAACAAAACAGAGGACATGTCCCAATTCGTCTAGAAGCGTAGCTATCATGATTCAGTTCTCAACACAACCCAACACCGTGCTCAACAGATTGATCCACAGTCAGCACAGTAAACGTCACAGAAGGAAAAGAACGAGAGAGTACCATTTACTCTTACTTATCATCCACACAACCTCGCAGTGACAAACAACATTTTAAAGAACTTTAAGTTACTCCAAAATGGCAACGAAACAGGCAGAATCTTTTCATGACCCCAACTGTTTTTGTTAAAACGCGACAAAAACATAGGAAAACTTTCTTGCACTTTAAAATGCACGCGGAAACGCTGCAACACTTATCCTTCCATTCGCAATGCGGACAAATTAATATGATCCAGGTGATCCACTAAAATTACCGATCGCTTTACGGGCACCCCTGCAAGTGTTATCTATTGCATAACATGCACTTTACGCAAAATAAAAAAAGTTATACATTGGCGAAACAGGGAGGATGCTAGGCGACCGCTTCCACGAACACTTGTGAGACGTTGAAAGAAACGACGGGGTACGCATCCAAACCAGTCGCCCAACATTGACGATCTGTGGCGTTTCCCTACACCAGGGTAACACGGAAAGCCGTAAAGACCCATTGTAGAACAAACAAAAATCATTTTTTAAATCGGCTTACTTAATCCCCACGATGTAAACGAACGCTTTTCATTTAACCAACCGTTGCCATGTCCCCCCAATAGCGTAGCTCCACCGCTCTCCATATAAACCACGCTCAACCTGAAACGTCAGCTTTTAATCTCTATACGGTGATGAATTTACCTTATCAACTAAGTTGAAAATCCAAGGGCTTGTGCCTCATCGATATATCTGAGCACATCCGCCAATTTATCAAGGGAAAAGGGCATGTCCCTATTTAGAAACCTGGCATCAATGCATAGCCTAAGCTTAGATGGTTCAACAATTAAGTTAGCACCAAATAGGGAGGTTTCATCAACACCCACTCTTTCCCATACACTGAATGCCTCTGTAGCAACACGACTAAGAATCTCCCGAGATATAAAGTCGGGGAACTTCCTACATGAAACACTTTGAGGAAACTGTTTCCACGACGGCGAATCGGAGGAATATCTGGATCACTTATGCACGCCTGTAAACGGTTGAGAGAATTCCAGGAAGTGCACCTTATCTCGTATTCAATTGCAAACACGTTCTGGGAGAACATCATCCCTAGCCTTAACGTTCTCGTGAATGTCACCAACCGAGAAATTATCAGGATCTCTTAATCTAAAAGAGACACGCACGACGAAGCACGCACGCACGACGAGACACGCACGACGAAAACATGTCCCTCGAATTAACTGCCTCTGTCATCCCCTCCTGATCGGGACCCGTTTATATCCACCCAAGCTGTTGAGTGTCTCAGCATGATTTCCTTAGCTTGATTCCGATACTCTCCCAGTGAATTGTTTATTCCGAAATCCCCCCATTGGATGACATGGGCTTTCCGTTACGTCCCATCATCTATGCTCTAACCGAAAAATAAAAAGCAAGGAAGTCTAATGAGGCCTTCCAATGGGTAAAAGAGACAAGCGACTCGGTCCTGAAAACTGGCGATATGGGACTTTCTAAACACCGACAAGCGACTCAAATGAGCTGCCAAAATTCGACAGCGACACAATAAGCACTATAAATAGACAGCGACGTCAGGAAATTGTGTAGTTTACCAATAAAAGATAACAATCAGAGTCTATTTGATTGGTACTTCAGTGCAGCCAGTCAAGAGTAGGACTGGTAACCACCTTAACCGCTTGCATGGCTTGAGGGTTCCGTAAATTGGCGACGTGGGTAGCGTAGTGTTACTAAGTGTTAGAAAAGTATTCGTCGTCCCAAAAGATCAGATTTGTAAATTGATTTTCTTTCGAGGTCAATGAAGGGGAGAGATCTTGCGTGTTACATGGACGAGTTAATTGAGAATCGGACTGAAATTCTACCAACTGAGCTATTAGTAATAAATTCTTACTGGGTACCCTCACTCCCAAACGCCCCAGGCAAGGATAAGTTATGGGAAGAAGCGAGCCCTGCGGCGGTGACAAATCTACAAACATGAAAGACAACAAAATACACGAAAGACCGTAACTCTCCCCATAACTCAAAAAGCTTTATTGCAACCTAAACATCAAGATATATTAACATAATATGAAGCCACAAAACAGCGAAAGACAAAGTAAACATAAACTATGGAAGAACAGGTTTGAAATTCTTAAGTTCATTTATAGCCTGGTGGAAGAAAATCACATCCTGAGTAGTGGAGGAAGAAGCCTGTGATGAAGCGGAAGATAACAAATTTCGGCTGTGTGACCGGGCTTTACAATCTGCTCCAAATCATTATAATGGTCTACCATGTTAGAGGAGCGCCAACTTAGCTGTTTAGCAATAGCAGACTTAGACACTCCCACGCTCACGACATGTTGAATATTCCATCTCTTCTTATTTCTTCTCCGAGCTTAAAATTCACCATCTTTCTTTATTTATCACCTACAAGGCACTTCGACATTGCTGATCCTAGCAGTATGCAGGACGCGTGTCAGCACAGACTCAGTAAATATGACCTATGCTCGCCACGAGTCTCCCAGTAGCTCAGTGGTTAGAGCGTCCGACCAGTGTACGGAAGATCATGGGTCCGATTCCCGTCGGGGACTCAGATTTTTTTTCCCACGCTCGCGACATGTTGAATATTCCACCTTTTCTTAATTCTAAGGTTACAGAACATCTGGCGCGAAGGCTGGGGGAGTTTCACCGTCATCTAGACCAGCGTCTTTAAAGGAGAAGGTCACTCCAGAAACCGTATATTTTTTGTACTCACTAATAAACACACCACACTGAGTTGAGTTACTGACCGTTGTTTGAGCTTCCATAGCGCATCCGATCCCAATGAAATTCCTCTCCAAAGAAGCAAAAAATTCGTCATCGGGCGCGCCATCTTGGATAGCGCTTAGGCGCCTGGCCGCGTATTCGTGATGTCAATTTGTCCCAATTGAAATTGGCGCGAAGCTCAACCGCAGCTGGCCAATTTCAAGTGCATAGCTTTTCGGCTGATCTCATTTCTTTTTCGCGGTGCCGTTGTGAACTGAAAAGGGAGCTTAAGCAACCACAACGGCAACATCAAGGAAAACGTCACTTTAAAAATGACTTTCAAATATTTCAAACTTGTTCGCGATAGTTTCAACTCGTTCAATCTGTCATTTCGCCCAACTTGTCAGCTCCAAGATGTTTATTTGTATTCCGATACGATGGCTGCATTCAAACCGTACTGTTTCGAACCATAACGTGCCGAAATATCCATGTTACTTAAAACACATTTCAGAACTGCTAAAACTCTTTACAGAATATGGGCGTGTAGAATTTCCCCTTAATGTTTCACCAAAGGTATGGTTGAAAAGTAACCCAGAAGAGTCGGGAAAAAGAAGTACTTCTTTGGACTTGAATCAATGCTGAAGAAACTAAGATCCCTGCTCAGGACATACAAAAGTAAAGGCGAAGTGTCAGGCTTGTTAAACGTGCTATGGCCAAAAATGTGTCTGTAAAAAGAGGCACGGCCTTACGTGGCTGCACCCAAGCCTGGGCTTTTTCTTCTCCAACACACTTCAGATAAGCTTTAATAGAGGGGTGGGAGACGGGATTGCCAATACCTAAGCGGTAATCCCATTCCCCTGCCAAACCTTCCTCAACAAAAATAGATCTAAGTTTTCCTATGAAGTTGTCCACAGTTCCAGCAGCTAACCTAGTTGGACATGAACAGGAGTCGCGCTGACGTTAGCCTCAGCCAAATGTGCCAAACGATCATCGATTGCTTGAAAGTCAATCTTTAATCGCTTTGAAGGATGTTGGGAAGAACAAGACTGGCGGAAACCGCATTTCTGGCAAAAGGTGAAATAGGCATCATTGAGATATCCACATTCAAGGTAAGGAGCTGCTGGTGTCCAGATTCTGGGTCGTTGTATCTAAAGGTAGGGTAGAGGGAGGCGAATTGTTAATTCTCAAAGCATACAATCCCAAGGTAAAAGGCCGTGTGGAAAAAACGTGGTGTGAAGATGGCAATAACAAGATATCGCGATCTGTTTTACGGCCCAGAATGACAAATGGAGATGTTTTTGGTTGAATCAGGGGCCACCAATATGGTAGAGAAATCAGTTTTGGGACCACAATGGTAAACGAAAATGAGGCCTTGTCGAAAAAACGGAGAAGAAGACCAGCTAGGAAGAATGGTTGAAAAACGTATGCGTTGTCTTGGGGGACAATATCTTGTGCAAATACATTAACTCCGCGAGAGCCCGGTGTTGGGAGAGGCGTGAAGTGAGGAAGCGGGGAGCCAAAACGTCCGACTTGAACATTGGAGTCAAGTACCATCAAGTCAATGGTGTGTGACCAAAGAGATTTCCTAACTTCTCCCACGGTTCGGGGGCAAGCATGCAATCCTTGTCGGTTAAAACGCGAGAAAGAGCGTCACCCTGGTTAAGAGGAGAGGGCACAAAATGCAAACCTCGGAAAATATTCTGGGCGAGAAGAGCTTGGTACAATTCCTTGAGAGCGTCATTCAGCTGTTTACTCTTGCCACCCTGTTTCCTCCAGGCTTGGATGAGCGTTAGGAAGTCCACGTGAGCGTCCGCGCGATTTGTGATTTGTGATTTGAGAGAACCGACTTTCCACCTTTTGAAGTTTTGACGAGTGTGAGGGCTTCTTTTACTGCAGTGGGCTTGTCTCTGATGTCTTCTTTCCAAATGTCTCGAGTCTCTAAAGGTGGTCTAGGGGGATTGTCGACTATGCCACCCCACGCAGACTGGGATGCGTCGCTTGTTACATTCACTACTAAATGACGCTCATCCATCCAGGGAAGATGATCGGACCAGGAATCTAAAAACTGCCAGTGAGCTATCTCGGATCGAAGGTCACCAACGACTTTGATGGGACGAGAAGAACGATTTGCCAGAGAAATAGCACGGTAAACGTCTCTCGCGTACAACTGAGCAGCTGGGACAGCTATAGAGGAAGAGGTAATCTTGCCTGCGAATCGCTGGAGCGTTTTGATAGACACTGTACGGCTCTAAAGAATGGAGTCGCGAGGTGTGGCAAACTTTATTTTTTTATCATGCGGGATAAGAAACGCCTGGAGGATGGAATCAGATAGGAAACCCAAAAACCTGATTTTGGTCTGGGGAACAGCGACAGATTTGGAGAGGCCAATGAAATAACCAAGGAGAACCAAAATCGAGCATACAATAAAGACAGCGGCTTCAGCAAGTTGAAAATTGGACCATTTGAGAGAACGTTGTAGATCTTGGTGTAAAGCGAGTTGGCCGACATGTCGATAGTCAATACACTGACTGCAAGGGACACGAAGACAGCGGATATGACTCGTAGCCGCTAAGCCAACCGCATGATAGATGTAAGCATTGGCCTTTAAACCAAAGGGTTAAGTCTTATTAAAAATACCAGCCTTTCCACTCTAAGCCCACAAAAGTGAAACTGTCAGGCGATAATCCGATGTGATCATAGCCACTTTTGTCGTCAAAAGCAGTTTGGAAATGTGACTTAAAAACATAGCGAGGTAAGCCAGAAATGTAATCCAGCGACAGAGGAAGGTCTTTTATCCATAAATGTAAAAAGCGCTCATAGTGGCACATTCTTGGTTTCGTTTGTTCCACCGTAATGGGCATAACCAAATGGGGTGGCTGAACTGAGCCAACTTTTCCCCCAAATAAAGAGCGAACCGTTCTAAACTCGGCCAAGGATGGTAGGGCTAATGAACTCATCGAAATTCAGACACGACTTGCTATTAGGATAAAATGCCACTGGGGGAATTGCAGAATCGTAAAAATCCCCTGGAAGTCGCCCCTAAAGGGAAGGAGAAAATCGGAAATGTTGACCCGGCGGACGATGTAAGATAAAATCTCATCTTTCTTTGTGTGCTGTGACAATAAGAACTCCCAGTAAGACTGGTGTTTACTCAATGGCCCTTTTCACAGTTAGTTTAGCTCTTCTCATTTGCATTACAATATATTTGCACCTGGATGTGAGGCAATTTCGGGCAAAAAGTGCAAATTTGCCCGAAATTGCCCACATCCACGTTCAAAAACATTGTAATGCAAATGAGTTAAGGTAACCGTGAAAAAGGCTATTCCCCTTCCACGAAGCTACTGGGATCTCGGAAAATAACATCTTGAGGGGTGGCGTGAGCGATTCCCTCGGAAACCATGTAGGGCGAAGGGATCGGGCATACAACGCGAGGGTTTTCCCCTTTCCAATTACACCATTGGATAACATCTGGAGAGACTTCGTCCGGAAGAAAATCATAACGAGGCTTCTTGCACGGGGGCGTCTAGAAACAAAAAGGACAACGAAAAACGCGCCAGTGAACACGGTGCTGAAAAGGGGGAAAAACCAACCGCGAAGCAGCCCCGAAATACCCCGTCCAGGGACAGAGTAATTAAGGGTATTAGACAACCCCTTGTAAGGCGTACCAGCGGTTAGCTTTGGAAAAAGAAGCGACACAAACACAGAAATAACTGACAAAGCAAAATGTTTAATGCAACGTAGACTCCAATACATATCAACACAGAAATAATTGACAAGGCAAAGGTTTAATGGAATTTAAACTACAATACTGTTTCAAGCTCCATTTGTTCCATCTAATCTCAAATCACTACACCCAAAAGTGTCATTCTATCCTAAACTTAGTTAATGATTATATTATTATACGCATATTGTGACATCCTCTGTTTCATAAAGAAAAACAAAATTAAAGTGTTCTTCACTCAGTTGAAAACAAGATAAATCAAGAGTCCAAGCTCAACAAAACATTTGTAATAAAACAATCGGTGATCAGTCTCTGAACTGTAACAAAGGGTTAGCAAGTTGGGATGGTTATTCATGAGCAAACATAGTCCTTCAGGTACACCGGGGTCTCCTGTCAGGCTGTGGTCTCTGGTGCTGATCGGTACTGCTCTCACAAGAGGTCGATCCTAGGGGTTTGTCAACCGGTTCCGCAGGTAAGGTAGGGATGCTAGACACATCTGGATTGGGAGTTCTAGAGCCACCCACTGGATCTGATTGAATGGGCTGAATTGGTGGCTCTGATGTCTTTTTCAGGTGTTGCCTATTTCTCCGGTAGACAGTTCCATTTTCAGTCTCCATCGTGTATGACCGTTCATCTAATCTTGCCGTTACTTGGGCCTTTGGCCACGACTTGGCACCTAGCTTGAAGGGTTTCATTCGTACCACATCCCCCTCACTCAGCGTCGGTAGAACTTTTGTGTTTCTGTTGTAATACTTGGCTTGGGCCCGTTGGCGCTCTTTCAATTGGCTCTTTTCAATGCCAGGTTGGGTTGTCTTTGGCATAAGGAGGCTTTGTGCAGTAGGGAGGAGCGTTTTGGTCCTCCTGCCCATCAGACGCTGTGCAGGACTTGTAGTCATCGCTTGCGTAGGAGTGTTCCTATAATCAAGGAAAGCCAGGTACGGATCTGTCCCAGCCCTGATAGACTTCCGCAAGAAACGCTTAGCTGTCTTTACGCCAGACTCTGCCTTGCCATTAGCCTTACTGTTTCCGGGACTGCTGGTTAGGTGCTCAAAGTCCCAGGTCTTTGCGAATGTCGCAAACTCTTTCGAGGTGAATTGTGGGCCATTATCGCTCACGACTTGGTCAGGTATTCCATAGCGGGCGAAATGGCTTTTCAGTTTCAGGATGGCTGTACTTGCCTTAGTGTCGGGTAACCTGTCTACCTCCCAATAGTTGCTGTAGTAGTCGATAGTAACCAAATAGTCTTTGTCATGCAGGGTAAAGATATCAGCGCCTACCCTCTCCCAGGGGCGAGAGGGGACCTCATGGCTCATCAAGGACTCATTGGGTTGCGAGGTTGTATCGAACTCCCTGTATATCTCGCATGCTGAGATGTATTGCTTGATTTCAGCCGACATTCCGGGCCAGTAGATACATTCACGTGCTCTTCGTAGACACGACTCTGCTCCTAAATGGGAGGAATGAATTCTTGCTTTCATGTCTGCACGAAGGTTCTTAGGGATCACCACAGCATTTGCTTTGAAAATCAACCCATCTTGAAGAGTCAACTCATCCCTCATATCAAAATATGGGTGAGCCAGTTCAGGGGCAAGTTTCTTTTCTTCTGGCTAGCCTTTTAGATTTCAGATAAACTTCGTAAGGATTGATCTTTCCGAGTTTCAGCCTTAATGTCATCGATGCGCTCGTCGGAAATTGGTAAGTAATTGACCATATCCACAAACTCCAGGTCGTCCTCATCATCACATTCAAACGGAAGGAACGCTCGCGACAACGTGTCGGCCAGGTGCATGTTTTTACCGCGCTCGTAGTGGACTGTGAAGTCATATTTCTGCAGCCTCATCATCATGACTGCAATCGTCGCGGTGCGCGTGAGAGTGGTTTAAGAAGAATTTTTTCTAGTGGCTTATGGTCACTTTCCACATTGACATGGCGACCAAATGTATACTGGTTAAATCGTTGAAGAGAGAAGACGATAGCCAGCATCTCTTTTTCAATTTGCGCGTATCGTTTCTCTGTCTCTGTCAGTGCTCGGCTTACCTACTCAATGGGCCGGCCATTCTGTAGTAAAGCTGCTCCGAGGCCACCTTGACTCGCATGGATGGTAAGCTCACTGCAGGGGTCATAATAGCTCAGCACTGGAGCTTGTGTGACCATGTGTTGTATTTTCTGGAATGCGCTGTCCTGCTCCTCGAAACAGTGCCATTGTGTGTCTTTTCTCGTCAGGCGACGTATAGGCTCCATGATTTCCGAAAGCTTGGGAAGGAACTTCGCTAAGTAGTTCACGAAGCCATTCAGCCTTTGAACTCCTTCGACATCTTCTGGTCTCGGCATTTTGGTTACGGCCTCCACCTTAGCGGGGTCAGGTTTCAGACCATCACTCGATAACAGGTGACCCATGTAAGGAACCTCTTTCTGGCGCAGTTTCATCTTGTCTACATTCAGAACTATGCCGTAATCTAGACATCTTTGCAGTAGCTTCTCCCTGTTCTCGTCATGATTTGAAGTGGCTTCGTCGTCATTCTGTCCCTTTCCACAGACCAGGATGTCGTCTGCAATACACAGAACGCCTTCCAGGTTCTCTAGGGCATGGTGTAGATGTTTCTGGAATATCTCCGACGATGCGGATAGGCCAAGAGGTAGACGACACCAACGGTATCTGCCATAGGGAGTGGCGCAGGACACAATACCAGTAACCAGACTTGAGATCGACCATGGAAAAGATTCGTGCTTCAGATAGCTCAGGAAGTATGTCCTCTAGAACAGGTAGCTGATATCTCTCTCTCCTAAGTGCTGTATTTAACGGTCTGGGGTCTAGGCAGATCCTCAAAGCTCCAGTCTTCTTAACTGCCACAGCTAAGCCGCTGACCCATTGGGTGGGCTCATCTACTGGAATGATAACACCTATTTCTTGTAGACGGTCCAGTTCCTGCTCCAGCTGGCCCTTGAGTGAAGCTGGTACACGTCTAGGCGGCGCAACAACGGGAGTTATGTTTTGATCAACTTCTAAATGCACCGTTCCGGGTAGCGTTCCTAATTCTCGTTGGAACACCTCAGGGTAATGCTCGACAATTTCTTCAGTTGTATTGAGAGTGTTGACTGCTGACCTCATCCGGTGGGGTGGTTATACAATCTTGAAATTTTCTGCATTGACAGTGATTAGGCCCATTTGCTGGGATGCCCGCGCTCCTATGATTGGTGTTAGTTGTTTTTCCACAACTAAGAATTCCACTGAGAACTTCTTTGCGTTCTTCGGGTTTTGAAGAATGGTGCGACAGGACCAAAGAGGCTGCAATGTCGTATCATTCCACATTCGCAGTGTCTTCGTTGTGCGCTTGAGTGGCTCGTCTGGAGCAAGCTCGGCGG
Source organism: Siderastrea siderea (assembly GCA_964030785.1). Taxonomy (NCBI): domain Eukaryota; kingdom Metazoa; phylum Cnidaria; class Anthozoa; order Scleractinia; family Rhizangiidae; genus Siderastrea; species Siderastrea siderea. The sequence goes on from OZ034979.1 coordinate 14,782,164, forward strand.
GAATTACATTAACTGAAGCACCGCTGTCAACTTGGAATTTCACAGGTTTCCTTGCAACAACCATTTCAGTGTAGATTTCTTTCGGGTAATCTTCTTTCTTAATTGCATGTACCACTTCCGGTCGGTCTGTAATGCTTGTGATGTATATTCTATGTCGCTTTCTTCAGATTCATCGGATTCTTCTCTCAGACTGTTGACTTTACTGTTGCATTTTGAGGCGAAATGATTTCTTCCTTTACATTTAGCACATGTGGCTCCCCACGCAGGACACTTGCCTCTTTCGAAAACGTGAATTTGACCACAAAATTTGCATGTTTTTCCAAGCTTCTCTACTAATATCCGGTTTTTCTTCGACCTGTCAAAACGTCTCTTCGGCAGCTGTCATTTGTCTTTCATACCATGTACATCCTCGCTCTGTGCTGCAGAAATTGTTTTCAATTGCGAATTTGTAGCTTCAGTGCTTCTGCAGATGTCAATACACTTCCTTAGATCTAGTTTCCTTTCCTGCAGTAGTTGTTTGCGGGTATGTTTGTCTCGTACGCCAAGGACGATTCGGTCACGAAGAATGGAGTCGCACATACAATCACAGAAATTGCATGTTTTCGCCGGTATATACTCCATGGGAGAATGCCATGGATGCATTGGCTATATAAGCAATACACCCCCTGTATACTTCAAATACCCTTGTATACCCTTGAATACCCTTCTATACCCCTGTTTACCCTTGAATACGCCTGTTTACCCTTGTATGCGCCTGTCTACCCTTGTATACCCCTGTTTACCCTTGTATACCCCTGGTTACTTTTGTATACCCTTGAATACCCTTGTATACCCCTGTTTACCCTTGTATACGCCTGTTTATCCTTGTATACCCCTGTCTACCCTTGTATACCCCTGTTTACCCTTGAATACCCCTGTCTACCCTTGTATACCCCTGTTTACCCTTGTATACCCCTGTTTACCCTTGACTACCCCTGTCTACCCTTGTATACCCCTGTTTACCCTTGTATACCCCTATTCACCCTTGAATACCCCTGTCTACCTTTGTATACGCCTGTTTACCCTTGACTACCCCTGTCTACCCTTGTATACCCCTGTCTACCCTTGTATACCCCTGTTTACCCTTGACTACCCCTGTCTACCCTTGTATACCTCTGTCTACGTTTGTATACGCCTGTTTACCCCTGTATACGCCTGTTTACCCTTGTATACCCTTGTATACCCCTGTTTTCCCTTGAATACCCTTGTATACCCTGTTTACCCTTGTATACCCCTGTTTACCCTTGTATACTCCTGTTTACCCTTGAATACCCTTGTATACCCCTGTTTACCCTTGTATACCCATGTTTAACCTTTTATACCCATGTTTACCCTTGTATATCCCTGTTTACCCTTGTATACCCTTGAATACCCTTGTATACCCCTGGTTACTTTTGTATACCCTTGAATACCCTTGTATACCCCTGTTTACCCTTGTATACCCCTGTCTACCCTTGTATACCCCTGTTTACCCTTGACTACCCCTGTCTACCCTTGTATACCCCTGTCTACGCTTGTATACGCCTGTTTACCCCTGTATACGCCTGTTTACCCTTGTATACCCTTGTATACCCCTGTTTACCCTTGAAAACCCTTGTATACCCTGTTTACCCTTGTATACTCCTGTTTACCCTTGTATACCCCTGTTTACCCTTGTATACTCCTGTTTACCCTTGAATACCCTTGTATACCCCTGTTTACCCTTGTATACCCATGTTTAACCTTTTATACCCATGTTTACCGTTGTATATCCCTGTTTACCCTTGTATACCCTTGTATACCCCTGTTTACCCTTGTATACTCCTTTTTACCCTTGAATACCCTTGTATACCCCTGTTTACCCTTGTATACCCATGTTTAACCTTTTATACCCATGTTTACCCTTGTATATCCCTGTTTACCCTTGTATACCCTTGAATACCCTTGTATACCCCTGTTTACCCTTGTATACCCCTGTTTACCCTTGTATACCCCTGTTTACCCTTGTATACCCCTGTTTACCCTTGTATACCGCTGTTTACCCTTGTATACCCCTGTTTACCCTTGTATACCGCTGTTTCCCCTTGTATACCCATGTTTACCCTTATATACCCCTGTTTACCCTTGTATACCCTTGTTTACCCTTGAATACCCCTGTATACCCTGTTTACCCTTGTATACCCCTGTTTAACCTTGTATACCCATGTTTAACCTTTTATAACCATGTTTACCCTTGTGTACACCTGTTTACCCTTGTATATCCCTGTTTACCCTTGTATACCCTTGAATACCCTTGTATACCCCTGTTTACCCTTGTATACCCCTGTTTACTCTTGTTTACCCCTGTTTACCCTTGTATACCCCTGTTTACCCTTGTATACCCATGTTTACTCTTGAATACCCTTGTATTTCCCTGCTTACCTTTGTATGTCCCTGTTTCCCTTGTATACCCATGTTTACCCTTATATACCCCTGTTTACCCTTGTATACCCATGTTTACCCTTGAATACCCTTGTATACCCCTGCTTACCCTTGTATACCCTTGAATACCCTTGTATACCTCTGTTTACCCTTGTGTACCCCTGTTTACCCTTGTGTACCCTTGAATACCCTTGTATACCCCTGTTTACCCTTGTATACCCCTGTTTACCCTTGTATACCCATGTTTACCCTTGAATACCCTTGTATACCCCTGCCTACCCTTGTCTACCCGTGTTTCCCTGGTATACCCATGTTTACCCTTATATACCCCTGTTTACCCTTGTATACCCATATTTACCCTTGAATACCCTTGTATACCCCTGTTTACCCTTGTATACCCTTGAATACCCTTGTATACCCCTGTTTATCCTTGTATACCCCTGTTTACCCTTGTATACCCCTATTTACCCTTGTATACCCCTGGTTACTTTTGTATACCCTTGAATACCCTTGTATACCCCTGTTTACCCTTGTATACCCTTGAATACCCTTGTATACCCCTGTTTACCCTTTTATACCCTTGAATACCCTTGTATACCCCTGTTTACCCTTGTATACCCTTGAATACCCTTGTATACCACTGTTTACCCTTGTATACCCTTGAATACCCTTGTATAGTTCTGTTTACCCGTGTATACCCTTGAATACCCTTGTATACCCTTGTATACCCTTGTATACCCCTTTTTACCCTTGTGTACTCCTGTTTATCCTTGTATACCCTTGAATACCCTTGTATACCATGTTTACCCTTGTATACCCCTGTTTACCCTTGTATGCCCTTGAATACCCTTGTCTACCCCTGTTTACCCTTGTATACCATTGAATACCCTTGTATACCCCTGTTTACCCTTGAATATCCTTGAATACCCCTTGAGTAGTTTCGATAGAGTAGGACTTCAGTAGTATAGTAAGATGGGGGTTCTGTAACCGTTTATTCATTGGGAGATTTATTTCCAATTTTTAAACCGCTCACATATGAAACAATTTTTCACATTGGTAAAAGAGAAAAGTTTTATAAATGAGAGTTCTATTTCCGTTTTTATACCGATAGCACAAAAACCGGTTTTATATAGGTGGAAAAGGTGGAATAACCGATCACACACACAAAAAAATTTTTTTTTAATCTGATTAGATATTTGTGAGTCAAATTTGATATCGATGGCTGCCGGATTCAACAACTGTCAGGTTATTGAAGCAATACAAAACCTACCACCAGAGTTACGTGAGATAATTTACAAACATTAGCTCGCCATAAAACTGAGAGAGCGAGCGGCTTTGGGTTGGAACCTGGTTCACGATGAGTTTTTAATACAACCTTTCTGTCCTGAAATGGAGGGGCTTGTACATATTATAGTGTGTGTTGCCTATATGCATTGTTGTTGTGGAGGGTGTTGTTACCCTTGTTATAAACAAGAAGAAATCTTACATGAAATAACCATCTCTGTCCCGATCGATGATATAACTCTAGTTAAGTATTGCACTGATATATGGCAAGAGAACCACATTCCCTTAGTTGTGTTTACGGAGCGTGACTTCACGGTTCGGTGAAACCCACAGACGATGACGTAATTTATATTCTCATACAACTTTGAAGGGAAACCCCCTTAGCAATAGAATATAAATACAGACGGTTTCAATTGTCTGTCTAACGCGTTAGACAGTTTTTGACTTTCAATTGTCTGTCTAACGCGTTAGACAGTTTTTGGCTTTCAATTGTCTGTCTAACGCGTTAGACAGTTTTTTTTTTTGGGGGGGGGAAAGTCGTTTGAAAAAAAAATACAGTTAAACTTCTTAAATCACTCTTGGTCTTAAAATTGAATGGTGAATGGAAGAGCGTAGTTGGTGTCCGTTTAAAGATAAATCTGTTTCCATTACCATTTTTCCATTTTCAATAACAAAAGCGGTGTCATAGACACTTGGATTAACGTTTGAAATTGTTTCTTTTACACCATAAACAATTAGATGACCGATTGTTAAAAATGATGGATTACTAACTGTACCGTGCAGATCAAGATAAAGAAATTGTGGAGGTGAGCTACCCCATCTGTGAAAATTGATAACTGTTTTGGTGTACTTCTCGAATGTTTTTGTTGCATAATTAGAAATTGAGATCGTCGTAGCTTGCACTGTCACACTTATCTCATTCATTTCCGGCGGAAACCATTCTACAACCATTGTGTAATAACCGACCGGAAGTTTATATAGGTTAAAACCGAGGCGTGACCGGTACTGGTTGTGTGAGCCTTTTTCAAACGAGAGTTTAAGTTGGTAAGCTTTTTTATTAATTTGATGTGGAGAATTGGGAAAATCGTTAATACCCAAAACCTCGATATTGTTTTCACTCGAAGAGTCATCAGTATCTTCCATCAAGTATCTGAAGGCGTCCCTTTTTTGTCCCGAGTTAATGATCTGAAATTCATGAATATTTTGAGTGACAAGGTCTCTCATAGTTGTTATTTCATTTTGCATAAAATGAACATTAACTGCGGATTTCGAAACTCTGTAATCGGTTTGTAAGTTAATAATTTTATTGTTATTTAAATTCAAGTTTCCAGTCATATTGTTACTGCCATCAACTTTGAGAAACTTTTTGTGTCATATCATCAATTCTGTTGTTAACAAACTCGACACATGCGGCGTCTCTTTGGTTTGAAGGAAGATTAAGATTGATAATTGATTTATTTTTCATATCAATATCAGCTTCTTTATCCAATTTTTTCGCAAGCTGATTATCGACATACCTTTTGTTTGTGGCTTGATCTGCCTGTACTGGGTCTTTTACGTTGTAGATTGTATTATTGTTCATATCAATGCTGGCTTCCATTTTTCCACCTTCTTTTTTCGAAAGAAAGATATTTCTCGTGTCTTGATAGTTTATTACCTTTGTCAGATCACCGTGGACAGGATAAGGGTTGCTTTTTAAACGCAAAATATCGTACTTATTTTGCATGTCAATATCAGCAGAACCGCTGGCACTTCCTTGAGACCCAGGATCACCTTTTTCACCTTTATCACCTTTGTCACCTTTTAAACCTTGTGCTCCTTGTGCCCCCTTCTGACCTTGTGGACCAGCTGGCCCTTTTTCACCTCTTGGACCATTAGGACCTTGTGGTCCTGCTTGACCTTTGTCACCCTTTGGTCCAGGAGGACCCTTCGGTCCAGGAGGACCCTCGTGACCAGGAGGACCCCCTGGGCCAGGAGGACCCACTTTTCCACTTTCACTCACCGTTTGGCTAGTTCCACCTATTTGACTGTTAATATACCCCATTATATATCTTCATCAAAATTTTTTTTCATTAATTTTTGGGGTTTGTCATAGTAAACGAAAGAATATTTTTTATCGGTGGCGCGATCTATCTGGTCTGCAATCCGTTTGTTTTCTCTTGGAAGAAATCTGAAAATACAAAAATGGCTGCAGTTATCACGGATGTTTTTCGGCACCTTGTAAAAAGTTTGAGTGAGGTAAATAACGCAGCAGTTTCTGTGACGCCCGTTGATAAAATAATTAATGATGCTGTTTTGGTTGCTTTCACAAACAAGATCATCAAAAACAACTATTTTTTGGGTGTCCATCGGAAGCTCTTCGAGTGGAATGATTTCATCACCATGGGCCTCGATAACCTCATAACCAACCTTGGGGTTGATTAGTTCAGCAAAATCCTGCAAAAGAGCCTCGTATTTGTTCTGGTGCAGGTTTTTTGAAAAGAGGTAAATTTTATCAAACTCCAACAACTCATAAAGCATATGCAGTAATACGTTTGTTTTACCAGAATTACTGGGTCCACAAATTAACATCCGAAAAACATCTGCTGGCATACAAGGGTGACCTTGCTTGTAGTCACTCTTGAAAAAACCTGGGTCATAATTTGGAATCTTCAAATTTTTTTTCGCTTCTATATATTCACGCTGGAAATATGTCAGTAAAAAAATGGCGTCAGTTGGCTGAAGAAAAAACGGTGTTGGATAAACAAACAGAAGAAATTCACCAAAAATTTAAAATGGATAAAATAAACAAAGAGTTTGGTCAGCTTTCAGGAGAAGAACTTTTTAGACCAATTACAAAAAGGCTTGATGAAAAGAGCAGCACCACTGTGGAAGAAGAGGAAGAAGAGGAGCAGGAAGTTCCTGATTACACAATGGATGAATTTGACGAAATCAACCCGTTTGGTGACGAATTCAGACCGGATGCACCAACTCCAGCACCATCACCACCAACAACACCCACAACACCCACAACAACTATAGTACCAACATCACAACCACCCCCATATCAAGAATTTGATGATTTTCCATTACCACCTCCACCTTTGATGGAAGAAACTGTTATGCCGGGAACTTCCAAAGATAAAACGATGGAAGAAACATCAAAGCGACTTAGAAATGTGAAAAGTATTCTTGCTAAATTTGGAAGTGATCCAACTGACAAAGTAAAAAGTAAAGAATCAAAATACTATGGATATAATGTGGAAGAACTAGAAGCTGAGGCATATAAACTCGAAACAATTAAGGCACGTCAAGTACACGCAGAAAAGTTACTTAAAAGGAAACAACCTTTATTAACACAATTACAAGAAAAAAAGGCGAAATTGAAACAACCTAAAAAACAAGAAAAAAGAGAAACTGCTCAAACTCCTCTTGAAAAAGCTGTCTTGAGCCGAAGACCTGCTTTTGAACTTTCTGACAATGAAGAGGATTCTTCTGAACAGGATTGGGAAACCGAAGGAAGCGGTTTCTCTGATGAAGCTGAAAAATTGATCGACCAACTTGATTTAAGTTTAGGATCAATAGAAGCAGGAAATAGCTCAAAAAAAAAACTAAAAAATCAGGTATTATATCTGCTTGATTCACTTGTTGAACTTGGTACGATCGATAAAAAGCAAAAGAAAAAATTATTTCTGATTATATAAAACAATGAGCTTTGATATTCTGCTTGACTCGAGCCTTGCAAAACAAGAAAGAGGTGGAGAACGGAATGTTTCACAAGATTTTACAGTGAAATTGTATCCTCCAATCGAATTGCCGACCGAATTGGGACCAGGAAACTATAAAGCTGCGCTAAACAGACTTATCACAATGGCTTACTCATGGAACAATATCGATTCTCGTTATGACAACAACAAAATTGGCTTGAAGAAAAAAACAGAAAAAGCGTGGAAGACTTTAACTTTCCCGAATGGAATGTATGATTACAAAAGAATCAACACATTCATTCAGCAACACACCGGTAAAGTTGACCCGACAAAAAAAGACAGTGATTACATTTTCACTATATATTTCGATATGTCAATTTATAGGGTTGTGACTTTGATACATAACGATTATGAGCTTGACTTTTCTCAAGGAAATTTTGGTGAATTGCTTGGTTATGGAAAAAGTACTTTGAGTAGAGATGTTGTTGGAAAAAAAGTTCCAAATATCACAAGAAGTGTTGATTGGGTATATTTGCACTGCGATCGTATCTCACGCCGAACAAACAATGTTCCAAAAGATGTGTTATACAGTTTCTCAACATCAGATCTTCAGGTTAGCTATCCATTTCAAAAAGAGCCGCGCCAGCTTGAGTGGCACCCTGTGAATAAAAGTTATATTGATGAAATAAGGGTTTGGGTGACAGATGGAAGAAACAATATCCTGGATCTCAACGGGACAGACATTGCAATTAGCTTAATGATTAAAAAAGAGTAAGCTTTTTGTTGGTATAAAAATACAATCATGAATCATCCGAGCGAGTGGGCAAGATACTTTGATGAAAACACCGGAAGTTATCGATATAAACACAAAGGGTCAGGTGTGATCCGTGACACCTTCATGACCATCGGTAAAGTATTCAAAAACAATGTAAAGAATCTTGCAAAGAAAACTGCCGAAAAAACCACAAAAACAATTGCTGAAAAAGCGAGTCAGAGAGTTGGTGAATTTGCTGTTGAAAAAGGTTCGAAACAAATACGAAAAATACTGCAAGAGCGAAAAAAACAAAAACCGTTGTCTCAGGATGCAAAAAAGAAACTTGCAAATATTTTGCAAAACCAAAAACCAAAAAAAATCAGACGCTCTTGTGAAATTAAATCGAATTTTGGCAAACGAAATTTAATCAAAGAAATTTTTTTCTATTAATATAATAAGCACTTGCTAACATGTTCAGAAGTCAACCATACCTCGAAAATACTAAATACGTTCAAATAAATTTGGACACCCCGCTCAACTTCCCTGGGAATAACCAAACTCAAACCAAGTTAAACCACAAATTTACCGTAACAGACCGGGACAATTTTTATGACTGGTACGACGCTTATTTCCGCGTCGATTTTAAATTTGAAGCTAAAGCAAACGGAGCCAACATTGGTGCTGACACCGAATCAGCTCCGATAAACGGTTCTTTCTCATTGATCAAAGTTTGAAACTAAGTTCATCTGGAAAAGAATTGTACTATGCGAATAATATCCACAAAGGTATTTTCATCAAAAATCTGCTTGATTTTTCAGACGATTTTTCGAGAAGCGTGGCAAAAAACCAGTTTTGGTATCTTGATAATGACGCCACCACAGCGACTGATAATAATGCGAAGAACCTTGGAATGCGGGAAAGGGCGCTTCTTTCACATGAAGGTTTGATGGTTAAGACTATTATCCCTTTATTTATTACCCAATTAAAAACACAAAGACCCGACAACGGTTTTTGTTTTTTTCCTTATTACCTTCTTTGAAAGTCTTTCCGACAGGCTGCTGCCACCGTTAAAACTTGAGTTTGAAATTATTCTGCAAAATGACGAAGAAATGATTTTCCAAAACGATGGAACAGCTCGAAGAATTGTTGTCCATAAATTTGGGGAGTTGTGGGTCCCACAATTACATTTCACTGGTAAAGGACAGACCCTGGTCAATGAAAATTTCTTGAAACCAACCCAATGGAAATACCTGAATGAAGATTTGAAAAGCAGCAGCTCCCGAAGGGATGCGAATGGTATGTGGTTGATTACACCTGGGGTAAAAGATCCCAAACATGTTTTTGTATTCATTCAACAAACTCGGAAACAAAACGCTTACACACAAAACCCTTATATCTTTGACACATTTGATATCGATGGTGATGACTCAGCAAGATTGGACACTTGCCGCCTTCAATACGGCACAAAATTTTACCCTGAGCTTGATTACGACCATGATTTTAAAATAAGAATTTTGAATGATTTGATCAATTTCCGATACAGAAAGAACGACTACAACACCGGCGTTCAGCTGCAGCTTGCCAATTTTGAGAAGTTGTACCCAATTATCTACTTTGACCTTCGAAACACCGAAAGTGTGACAGGTGACTCGAAAAAGCTCGAATTCCATTACAGACTAAATGAAGCTGCTAACGCTCAAGATTATATGATCTTCGCCTTGATTTTGAGTGAAAAAGAATGCGTGCTGAATCAAATTGGTAATGAGCTTGTCGTCGTTTAGACGAAAAACAAAATTCTGAATATAATATACACACAATGAGCACAACTTATCGTCCATATAAAATCGAACTGACTGATGGTCAGAAAAAGAAACTTCAAAAAGCTTATGTTACGAAGACATCTGTTACTCTGAGAGTCAAACCAAAACAAATTGGACACGGTGACGAACTCCTTCTCACTGCTACTCAAATCTCGCGACTGGAAAAAAACCTTAGCGGCAGGCAAAGGAATGGAAATAAAATTAAGCCAGACACAGATTCAGAATACTGCGCAGCGTGGTGGAAGTTTGTTTTCTGCTATGTTAGGTTTGGCACGACCTTTGATAAAGCCAGCTCTTGGGGCATTGGCAAGTGCAGGTTTGAGTTTCGGCGCTGAAAAGGTGCTGAAAAAGATATTCGGAAAGGGTTTTGGGCCGAAGGAAATTGAGCTTTATAAACTTGTCCACCAAATGACTCCTACTCAGAAAAAGGTGGCAGAACAGTATCTTGTTGGAAAAGGTTTTGTGAAAGGAGGTTCACAGTACGGCGGCTTCCTTGGTATGTTGGCGTCTATCGGGGTACCTTTAGCCCTTGATTTAGTCCGAAAAATAATCGGAAAAGGTATGCAAACCCAACCACCACCACCACCACGAACAAGACGATCACCACCTATACCACCTCCTAAAGGTAACGGAATGCAAATTCAACCTCCACCTTTTTTTGGAACTTGGGATGATTATTATCATTTTAAAAAAAACTGAAATTTGAAGATAAACCTCTATCCAACATTGACTTGAGAAAATGGTGCAACTTTTTACGAATCCCCATCAAAGGTATTTTTAGCAGAAATGAAACAAAACCCTTGTTTCATTCCCCATGCATTATCAACTTGGATGATTTCGGAAGTTTGGGAACTCATTGGGTATGTTGTTGGTCTGCCAAAAATGGTACTTACGAGTATTTCGATTCATTTGGGCTTCCACCACCTTTGGAATGGGAACAAGAAATGTCAATGCACGGGATGACACATTTTTTCAGAAATGATAACCAAATTCAATGGGAACAAAGTGTGAGATGTGGTTACTACTGCCTTCTCTTTTTAAACGAAAGAAATAAAGGAACAAGTTTTGCCTATTTTTAAAAATGTTCTCCAACGATTTACTTCAAAATGAGGAAATAGTGAAAAATTATTTTTCTTAAAATATATATACAATGGAAGTGTACTGTGTGAAAGAAAAGCGGAACACGTCCAATGTGCAGGGAAGTGAAAAGGTTGTAATTACAAAGAACAATCGAAAACTCTTCAAGGTGAAATGCGCTAGTTGCGGAATAACAAAAACACCTTTTATGCCGGGAAACTAGGTGAGCCCTCCCGCGCGGAAGGCAGTGGAATATTCGGCGACGTTGCTATGGCAGTTGGTGATCTTGCTATTACAAAAGGAATCCCATATCTTGCGAAAAAAAGTGTTGAAGCTGGAAGATATTACGCTTCTGAAGCTACGAGAGACCCCAAACTGCAAAAGATAGCAATAAATTACACTCTTGACAAAGCCCGCCCAGTCATTCAAAAAGTTGGAAGTGAAATGTTAGATCAACTTTCAACTAAAGTTCGACCAAACCAACGTTATAAAACTGACAGACCTGATTTGGATGGAGCTGGGTTTGATATACATGCAGCAATTGGGAAACTTCCGAAACCAAAAAAGGGTTGGACATTACCAGGACATAATTTTACAGGACCATACAACCCTCTTGAAAAGCAGGTGAAATACGATCCAGAAACTGGAGAAATCCTGGAAATATATCAGAAACCGACAGGTGCCACAGATGCGATTGCTATGCAACATGATGTTGATTATGATGTTTGTTCCAACCGTGAAAAAAAATACGGTGAAAATCTCAAAAAATGCAAACACAAAGCGGATAAAAAAATGGTGAAGTCTCTTGACGCAGTTCCTTACAAACAGAGGCAGTGGGGTCATGCGGCTGCAAGAAATGCAATCAATGCTAAACAAAAGTTAGGGTTGGGTTTGAAACAACAAAAAGGGACTGGTGTTTTGGATAAACCGTTGGAAGTAGTGAAATTTGCTGAAACTTTGACAAAAAAATGATTCCTTCCACAAAACCTGTATTCGATCGGTATTGGAAAGGTGATATTGCGAAAAATGCTTTCACGGGACCAACTGGTGTCACAAGCAAGAAATTTTGGACTCATCCAAAAAAGGGTACTGTCATGCGTTTGGTGAAAAATCCGAAAACATGCAAATATGAAAATGTTTATGAAGAACCTTGATTGGTTTTCAACCACCATTTATCGAACTCCTGTTTTGCGCGCCGCCTGCCTGCTAAGGTTTTAGGAAGGTGATGAGAAATAGATTCCATAATTTCTTTTTTGTTGGGCCAGCATTCAGAAGGTACTATTTCAAAATAATTATACAAAAAACAGGGGTAGTTCACTGAATTGTCGGTTATCTCTTGAAATTGAGCAATAACCTTACTTAGAAAAACGACCTCGCTGGAAGAAAACATTTTCTCAATGTTACATTTCCGTAAAACATTTTTTAAATGAGTATTATTCGTTGGAAGAGCAGTGGAACTTCTTCCCCCATTTTCTTCTTGGAACTGTTCATAAGCATCATATTCAAACACTCTACAACATTTTGGACATTCACGACAGAACTCTTTCACCACATAAACTAGTTGCTCATCGCATGAAGGACAATGATTAATTTTTTTTGTTGGCAGGCTTATTTCATTTCTTTTGTTTGCAACATTTCTTGAATCATTTTCAACGAAATTTTCTCACCTTGCAAACAACCAAATGGGTCGTCCATTTTTTATTGTGTATGGTATACAATGAGCTCGCGTAATTTCAATAAGTTGTCAAAAATTTATTACAGCCCGCAAGGGTATTGGAAAGGGTTTGCAGCAATTAAGGAATTAGCCCAGGCAGCGAAAGTTTCGGAAAATGTGGCTCAAAACTGGTTGATGAAGCAAGCTCTTTGGCAGGTTTATTACCAGCCCCACGGTACGTTCCAAGACCGAAATTTGATGTTCCTGTTCCAAACAAAGTTCACCAAGCCGATCTTCTGTATCTCCCACACGATCGCCCACCACGCTCCCGTAAAACTTTTAAATATGCTCTCACAGTGGCAGATGTGGCCTCTCGATACAAAGAGGCTGAACCGTTGACCACAAAAGAGGCTAAAGAAGTTGCAGCTGCTCTGGAACGGATTTATAGTCGTGGTCCTTTGCAGTGGCCTAAACTGCTTCAGGTCGATCCTGGTCGTGAGTTTATGGGCGCTGTGAATCAACTGCTTTCGAAACATAATGTCGAGGTTAGACGTGGTCGTGTGGATATTCACCGTAATCAAGCAATCGTTGAAAGATTCAACCGCACCCTGGCTGAACGACTGTTTGGTTACCAATATGGGGTTGAAATGCGCCTCCCAGAAGACAAAAGATCGACTGAATGGGTGGCCCGACTGCCCGCTGTTATTTCAGCTTTGAATAAAGAAGTCCGCACTCGACTGACCGGTCAGAAACCTGTTGATGCAATCAAAGAGAAAACTGTTCCATCCAAACCCTCAACATCTTATTTGAGACCCGTTAGTGTGAACGAAAAAAAGCTCCCCTCTGGTTCAAGTGTTCGCTATCTCTATCAACCCGGTGAACTTGAAGGTGGTCGACGAAGAGCTACCGATCCAATCGGGTCTTTGAATGTTTACGAGATTGAAAAGATTATGATAAAACCAGACGCACCGGTTATCTATTATTTATTTGACGGACCAAAACGCTGGTTTGTACGCGAAGAGCTTTTGGTTGTCCCTCCAAACATAGAGTTACCACCTGAGCAACTCTAAAGCTTCTTCTTCGGCTGCAGCAATTGCGGCAATTTCAGCATCTGTAAATTTGAATGCGGGTTCATAACCATAAGCTTTTGTATGAATACCATCTTCTTCTATCCATCGCTTTGAATCAAATGGGGAAAGCGAGATTTTGTTAACATACATGCCGTAAATCTCATGCTTCTGGCTTCGAAGAATGTTCATTCCATGCCATAACTGCTTCTTACCAAAAAGCGTTTCCTTGTACTGTTCATGCATTATTTGTTTCTTGACGACACATTTTTTCACACCCTTCGCTTTTTTTATGTTTTTTTTATTGCCTTTCAGTATCGAGTACATTTTCGATCTCAGACAGACGCACTCTGCTATGGAAGTTCCATTGCATTCGTCTTTCATTTTTCCTAAAACTTTTTTGTTGGCGTCTGAATAAAGTGGATGCTTCTTCGGGTAATCGCTCGTATCATATAGATTTTTGTTTGTTTCGATGTCTTTATAGACGTCATTCGTTTCAATCTCAAGCAGAAGGCTGTCGGTGTCTGTGTACAAAAGTTCGCACTTGGGGCCATATTTTTTTTTCAGCTCGTAATAGAAAAAATCATACATCAAGATCTTGCTATTGTCAAGGATTGTCATCCCTGTGTAGACAGGCTTGTTGAGCAGCAGCCGGCGTTTGCGCATGTCGATTCCAAATAAGTCGTTTGAAAACATAACATGCCTTGAGTATAAAGGACTTGCAACCAATTTCCTTATTTTGTCTGTCTCATTGCCTCTCACTATTTTTATGTCAACACGGTTACGCAGGTTTTCCATGGTTTTGCCAAAAACTGAGTTATTCATGAGCTTGTAAAAGTTCTTTTCAAAGTTGCTCTTTGCGTTTTTCCTGAATTCTGTATTCATCCGAATGTACGGCTCCATCCAGCATTCTTGTTCGAACTCCAACACCTTGTGCACGCGCTTCAGTTTCATTCCTTGCTTCAGATAAAACTGCAAGTTTCGGTAATGCACCACATAGTTGTTTTTGTCTTGAAGAGTCAACAACAACTTGTTGCATTTTGGTGTTTTCAGATCCAAGTCTTTTATCAAACTGTGTTGGTATTCCGACATCCATTCATTTTTAACCTGCTTTTTCTCAGGGGCAAGGGGAAAGCTGTTGTGTTCTTCATGCAGTTCTTTTGGGTATTCAAGATCCACATCAAGAATCCATCCATTCTTTGCGTTTTCTTTTTTCTTAATGATGTCTTCCTCAGTGGGCATAACACGTTTCCATTTAAAATCTCTTTTCGGGAGTGGCTTGCTCATTGCCCATCCGTAAAGATTATTAGCGTCGAGATACATGATGTATTTGTTTGGTCTGCTTGGGTCATATTCTTGTAATAATGGGTTGTTTGCCTTTGCGTATCTCTTGCTTACCATGGAGATTCCACCCCGCATTCCCCTTTCCACAAATAGATACATTTCAAGGTCTGTGAATAACTCAAGCTCGACCCCTGTCTTTTTCAATAAAGCGTCCCAGGATAGTCCTGGTGATGTGTAATAATGAGCTGGATCTAACCCATACTGCTCTTGGCATAAATTTCGGAAGTTCTCAAAAACATCTGCCAACAGGGCAACATCTGTTTTAACGTAAAGACCATGATAATCGCCCAACGTTTTACATTCAAAAGTCTTCCAGACAGTTTGCGCGTGTGCATACTCTTCGTCTGTTATGTGCTCGTCGTTCAGCTTACTGTAAAACTTCTCTTTGTCCGGAAGCTTTGTCTCGCTAAGTCTCCCCCATGAATCCATGTACTCATAAGGATAGATCCCTTTTTTGTAAAGCAGGTCGCTGCCTTTTGAAATTGTTGATGTTATTTTCAATGACTCTTTTGGTGTTGCGCTTACAAGTGAATCAAGGCTTCCTTGTAAAAAATTCAAGCTGTCGATGAAACGCAAACCTCCGACTGAAAATGTGATATATTTCTCCATGTTATTAGCAATACATTTAACCTCTTTATTGAGTTGCGACATCTCTTGCATTAAATGGTGCGCATCGTTTTTGGGTTAATGTACAGTTTTACATTGCAATTGTTGTGCGCCGCACCGCGATACCTTCCACTTATGTGACAATGGTCTTTCACTGCGTCTCTGAAGTTTTTCTGAAGTAATGGGTTCTCACAGAAAATACAATTTTTCTGTTTTTTTGCTTCCAACTGGTCTTTTGTTTCTGTTATTTTTTTTAGCTTAAGAATCCCCCATTGTTGCTCTTTCTGTGCTCTGTAAAAACATTTTTTATGCCCTTGACCCTTATAGCTGTATTTTTCTCCACCTTCACCATCTTCTATGCTCCAAACCGGCAAAGAGTCTAAGAATTCATCTTTTATCAAACTTTTATTACAAATGTGGCAATCTGTTGCGTTTTTGTATTTTTCCCAGTCTTCAGCCGTCATCACAATTGATTTTGGTGCAGCCAAACTCTCTCTTATTTTCACCTCTTCCTGCAGAATGTCACTTAAAAACGTTACCACCGCGTTTTCACCCCTGTAAACTTTTGGTCCTAAAACTTCACCGTCACTTCTCACAACCGTGTAAGAATAACCACTTGCCTCGTGATATTCTGTTTTCATGGTGTAACTTTTCTCTTTATTCCCACCCTCAAGCTCACAAAGAGAAATCTTTTTTACTAAAGCCTCAACGTCAGCGTATATAACATAAGGCGCTTTCATTTGTTTGTTATAATTTCGAAATGAAACTATTTTTTCCTCCTCTTTTGACATATCAATCCTTGTCGGTTTTCCTTTTAAGCCATTGCAATATTTTTTATGGTTTTCCAACAAGTCCTCTCTTGAAAAACCTGTTAAGCACAACATGCAATAACGTTTTGTATCGCGATGTTTGCTCTGATCATAAAGTAGGGCGCTTACTCTTTTCACAAAACAATAATGCTGTTTTTCACCCGACTCAATCAACATCAGGTTTATCCGCGGCAAGCTTTTTTCTTTTTTACTTATCCTATGCACAATCACACAATCATTTTCCCAGCCAAATACGTTTATTGCGAGGTTTTCGTTTTACGCCTCAAGCTTGTCAATTTGTTTTACTGGTGTTGGGAAAATAATGCCACTCCAATTAATACCATCGTTAACTGGGTAAGAACTTGGTCTGTTTGGATTTTTTCCTTCTGGTGGGGGAAACATAGCTGATCTTACAGCCCACTTCAAACACTCGTTGTCCTTATTTTGCACGTTCATTACTGCTTTTTTGTTTTTCAACTTTGTTGGAATTGGCAAATATGTTCCTCCACGCAGTGGCTGAAAACGTGCGACATTCACGTACACAAGCTCTATTTTTTCTATTTCCCATCCTGACCCTTCCGCTACCCATGCCTCGATTTTTCCATTTATTATTTCAAAAATGTTATCGAAATATTCTTCTATCTCATTTTCATCGTCGTTTGCGTTAAAAACCTGTGGCTCATTTTCTCGAAAATATTGCTCCATGTATTGAGTTTGTTCTTCTTCATGCTTCTTCTTCTTCCTTTTTAAATTTAACTTTCATCTCTAGACTTACTTTTATATTTTTTAACTCTTTTAGTTCTCTTTTTATTAAATCTGTAAAACTTTCTTTGTTGCTCTTGCAAACTCAAAAAGATCTTTATTGTGGGGGTTTGCTTCCGATACAACCATTTTCCAAACATGAAGCCATTTATTATTATTGTTTGTTGATATGTAAAACTCATCCTCAATTTCAACAAGCGGTTTTAATGGACGAGGTAAACTCTTTTTAAATTTTTCCGGTATTTCACCATAAAACATTTGAAAAATATCTTTCTGATTTCTTGCAATAGACATTTTGAATTCTGTAACACTTTTGATATAATAACAAACCACAAATCTCTAAATGAAAAAATTTTTTGGTATTCTGTGACAGTTTACAACAAAAAAACTTGCAAAATATATTATTGCGGTTTTTTAAAAGTGATGCAATAACATTCTTTCCACCTTTTCCACCTATATAAAACCGGTTTTTGTGCTATCGGGACAAAAACGGAAATAGAACTCTCATTTATAAAACTTTTCTCTTTTACCAATGTGAAAAATTGTTTCATATGTGAGCGGTTTAAAAATTGGAAATAAATCTCCCAATGAATAAACGGTTACAGAACCCCCATTTTACTATACTACTACTTCCAGCACTTTACGTCGAGTGTTAATTACCTTCCCGGTGTTAACAATCCAAACTGTTACTGCTGGCGTTTTCTTCATTATATTATATTTCACGCATCATAGGCTATTTAAATTGACGATTTCACTGAATCAGGAGTCACGAGAAGCAAAAGTTTGATCCACACCTGTTTTGGAAATTGCGACATACTCGCCATGACATTATGCGCAGCTGCCTGGAAAATGCCATGAAAACTGTACTAAACATTTCTGTTTTGCCAATATATGGGCTAAAACAGATGATCCAGTAACTCTGTTACATCTCTGGTATTCAAGATAAGCAATTGCGTGTCAGTGGATTGTAAATCTTCCACTTTCGATTCTTAAGTTATGATTTCCTATTCTAAATTTGGGGGCGATACGTTTATGTTCAGGATTCTTAACATGATTAATGAATTCAGAGTACTTTGTTTCATTTTTAAAAATGGAGTAGAATTTTAGTTTTTTATTTGTACTTATCAAATTGACTTGGTGTTTTTTAAGATGTACTGATAAATTATTTTCAGCTTTTGATAGGAAAGCAGAAGGTTTTTTAAAGTTAACTGATTTCTTATTAATATTGAGTTGTGCACATAAAAGATTTATTTTATTTATCAAACCTGATTTGTTTTCTTGGGCCATTTTATCCGTTATGTTTAAGCAAAGTTTAGCAATGCTGTCAGGAGGTTGATTTTCAAGGTGAATCCAAAATTTGAGAATATTCATCGTAATTTGTAACTTGAGAGATAATCTACCAAGTTCATTTCTCGATGCAACATTTGGGGAACGTTTGTTTAAACCTAAACAAATCTTACAAAAATGTATATGTGTTTTCTCAATGGGATCTTTTTCCCAGCTACTATAATCACATTTATCATAGATTCCCCAAACTTTGGAGCAATAAGTTAAAATTGGAGAAAAAAGTGTATTGAACAGTTTGTTGATGATGTAAATTGGTAATTTTAGAAAATCAAGATAACGACGAGTGGCAAAATAGGACCTCTTTGTTTTTTCTTTTAAATTTTCTTTATGATTTTTGAAATTTCCATTGGCAGAAAAATTAACACCAAGATAGGTATAATTATTGACAATTACAATATGTTCATTGCTAACCGAAAAGTCGTATTTGTCGGTTGTTGACTTTCTACTCTTCTTCTGAAATACAATAACTTTTGTTTTAGTTGGATTTATCTTAAGAAGCCAATCCTGACAGTATTTTTTTATAGTCTGTCAAGACTTTGTTGCAAACTTTCTGCAGAATGAGATATTAAAAGTAAATCATCGGCATAAAGTAGACAGTTTAAGTGAGAACCGTCTGGCAGTAAGATAGGATCTTTAGCATTGTTGTTTAGAATGTAAGGTAATTCGTTTAGATAGAGGCTGAAAAGTAGCGGGGAAAGAATACAGCCTTGTCGAACACCTTTATCATAATTAAAAAATTCTGATCGATTATAATTGTCTTTCACACAACATTTTGAATGGGAATACATGTTAGAAATTATTTTATAAAAGGTTCCACCTATGTTATATTTTAACAATTTGTATAGTAAACCTTGATGCCAAATTGAGTCAAATGCCTTCTTAAAGTCAACAAAACAAGTATAAAGTTTACCTCTGGCGGAATGTGTAACATGTTGGTCTATTTTAAAAGGTTCTTAAACTGAAGATATGGTCAGACGTACAATGTCCCGGTGAAAAGCCAATTTGGGAGCGATGTAGTATTTTATGATTGTTTGATAAATTTAGTAATCTTGTATTTAAAATAGAACAGAAGAGCTTTCCGAGACAATTACTAATGCAAATACCTCTGTAATTTGAAGGGTCATCTTTGTTTCCCGATTTATGCAAGGCAGTTATTATTCCATTACTCCATGATGTAGGAAATACCCCAGATTTTAAAATTAGATTCAAAAGTTTTTCAAGTGAGGATTTTATGAATTCTGAGCTAGTTTTTATCATTTCATTGCGTATTCTATCAAGACCAGCTGCCTTTTTGGTTTTAAGTTTTTTAATTGCTTTAGCAATGTCTTCAATTGAAATTGGATAATCTAGTTCTGACTGGAAATGGTTGCTATTCTCTAAACGCTTTTTAACTTCTAGTACGTTTATTTGAAATGCTGATAATGTGCTAATATCAGGTGCTGAATGTAGCTTTTTAAAATGATCATAAAGTTTATTGGTCGGGTTTTCGTTATTGTTATAAGATAATAAATGTAAAGAAGATCCTAGCAGTTATTAACGCAACTCATGCAGTTGCGAAAAGAAAGCCTGAAAAAATCAGGCTTGCCGGGAGTCTAACCCCGACCTCTGCGATACCGGTGCAGCGCTCTAACTAATTGAATATGAATTTCATATATTCATAATTTCATGTTATAAGAGAAGTTGTTTTCGTTCATTGACTTTAGAGTATCCCAAAATTTATGATTATTTTCGTTACTAATTAGCTCATTTATTTTAGAATCCAAAAATTGTCTTTTTTTATATTTTATTATTTTTTTAAAGGCCTTATTTTGAACATGACATTCTTTTCTGATTTCGGTATTTAGAGGGTTGCGGTGTTTTTTGTTAGATAATTGTTTAAGTGAAGATCGTAAAGCTTTGCAATCATAATCAAACCATTTCTTAGTAATTGGCTTTCTTTTAGAATTCTTTTGGCAACTTTTGAGTGAACGTTTTGCTGCCTCATCCATGATGTTTGTAAATTGACTAGTAGCATTTCCAACACCTGTGCTGCTTAAATTGAATGTTGTGTTTTCAAAGAACTGTAACCAAGACAGAATTTCATTGGAGTGAAAGGCAGCAGTGAATTTTGCTGCAGACGTTTCGTTCCAGATGTACTGTTTTGGAAGCTTAGTTTTGTTTTGATCCTGAAAATTGTTATGTTTCTAGAAAGAAGGGTACCAATCTTGACCAGCAGACAATTTGGGAATGATCTGAAAACATGTTTGGTTGCTTCACGGCGAAACCTTGAATTGAAGCAAGCAGGTCATGGCTAACAATAATATAATCTTCAGTACTTACTCCAGTAATAGAATGGTATGTGAAGTTTCCTAAGGTATCTCCTTTAGATCGTCCGTTTAAAATCCTTAGATCGCAAGCTTTACAAAGATCAAGTAATTGTTTTCCATGATCGTTGATAGTGTTGTCAAAGTTCTGTTTTTAGGAAGATAAGTTGGTGGAGGAATGTCACCACCAGGTATAAAATTACCATTTTCTTCGGCGATAAAATCATTAGCTTTACCAGTCCTAGCATTAAAATTACCAGCTAACATAATAAAACCTTTTCTGTGAAATAAAGCTATATCTGTTTCAATATTGACGAATAATTCTGGGTCAAAATAGGGAGAGTCGTGAGGAGGAATGTAGAGGGCACATAAATAAACATCTTGTTCTAAATTGAAAAACGTGTGATTTAGTTTACACCAGATATAATCAGGATGCGATTTAATAAATGAGATACCATTTCTTAAAAAATTCTTATACCCCAGGACTAGACCCCCCGCAAGTCATCCAGTTTTCTTTTTACGAGTCTTTTGGGCAACGTTTGAATAAGTGATAAAGCCAGGAAGGTGAACATCATCTTTCATCCATGATTCAGTTAAAATTACCATGTCATGTTTATTTATATGACTTATAAATTCTTCATTTGTTAATCTATTCCCAAACCTAAAACGATCAGATAACCCATGAATGTTCCAGCAGCTAAGACTAAGTATTGATTTACTACTTAGAGGCGAGCTGCAACCGCTAAAGAACATTTCCAAATGATATCATGTGGGATATACGTTCAAAAATAGAGAAGATCAAAGCGCTCAGTTAAATATGTATGTATAAAATTAAAGTAAAGTAAATACCTTAATATGGACGTATTGTTTCATAAAGCTTTAGTAAATTAAAAACAGTTTCAAGGTTCAGTGGAGGCGGACTTGACCGGAGGCTTGATTTTGGATCAATGGCATCACGTTTTACAACAGATGAGTATAGAGGTTGAACACCCAGGCCAAGGTGATTGTTCCCTGGAACAGGAGCTCGAGGAAGTGAATGAAACTCTCGTTGTCCAGATGGTTGTCTGCCTGTCGGTGAGGATGGCAAGTCTGATACTCGTGCGTTGTGACTAGGTGATGGGTACCTTGATTGTAGACCTCTGATTCTGTTAAAAACAGTGTCTTTCAGGTTGTCACCAGGAGGCCAATGCGTTTCCGTTTTAGATGTTTACTGTCGTGAAAATTTTCAACAGTGATGTTGTCATTGTTCACTAGATGAACATTTGGGTATGGGGTGCAGAGATTTCCAAGTTTTACATTAAATTCTTGCATCGATACCGTCTGCGCGGATAAGGATGGATGAGACGATAATTTTTAACGATGAATGTTTCTCAGAAACAAGTTTGAGCAATTCGTGGTAGTTGTTAATGCATTGTGAAACATGGAATTTTTCTAAATCATTTGTGCCGGTGTGTATGATGATGAGGGTATTCAGGGGTATTCAAGGGTGTACGAGGGTATTCAACGGTATGCAAGGGTATGCAAGGGTATACAAGGGTATACAAGGGTATTTAGGGGTATTCAAGGGTGTACGAGGGTATTCTTGGGTATACAAGGGTATACAGTGGTATTCAAGGGTATTCACGGATATTCAAGGGTATACAAGAGTATTCAAGAGTATTCAAGGGTGTACGACGATATTCAAGGGTATACGAGGTATACAAGGGTATACAAGGGTATACAAAGGTAAACAGGGGTATACAAGGGTAAACAGGGGTATACAAGGGTAAACAGGGGTATGCAAGGGTAAACAGGGGTATACAGGGGTAAACAGGGGTATACAAGGGTAAACAGGGGTATACAAGGGTATTCAAGGGTAAACAGGAGTACACAAGGGTAAACAGGGGTATACAAGGGTATTCAAGGGTAAACAGGGGTATAAAAGGGTATTCAAGGGTAAGCAGGGGTATTCAAGGGTAAACATGGGTATACAAGGGTAAAATGGGGTATATAAGAGTAAACAGGGGTATACAGGGGTAAACAGGGGTATACAGGGGTAAACAGGGGTATACAGGGGTAAACAGGGGTATACAAGGGTAAACAGGGGTATAGAGGGGTAAACAGGGGTATACAAAGGTAAACAGGGGTATACAGGGGTAAACAGGGATATACAAGGGTAAACAGGGGTATACAAGGGCATTCAAGGGTAAACAGGGGCATACAAGAGTAAACAGGGGTATACAAGGGTAAACAGGGGTATACAAGGGTAAACAGGGGTATACAAGGGTATTCAAGGGTAAACAGGGGTATACAAGGGTAAACAGGGGTATACAAGGGTATTCAAGGGCAAACAGGGGTATACAAGGGTAAACAGGGGAATACAAGGGTATTCAAGGGTAAACAGGGGTATACAAGGGTAAACAGGGGTATACAAGGGTATTCAAGGGCAAACAGGGGTATACAAGGGTAAACAGGGGTATGCAAGGGTAAACAGGGGTATACAGGGGTAAACAGGGGTATACAAGGGTAAACAGGGGTATAGAGGGGTAAACAGGGGTATACAAAGGTAAACAGGGGTATACAGGGGTAAACAGGGGTATACAAGGGTAAACAGGGGTATACAAGGGCATTCAAGGGTAAACAGGGGTATACAAGAGTAAACAGGGGTACACAAGGGTAAACATAAGGGTAAATAAGGGTAAACAGGGTAAACAGGGGTATACAGGGGTAAACAGGGGTATACAAGGGTAAACAGGGGTATACAAGGGTATTCAAGGGTAAACAGGAGTACACAAGGGTAAACAGGGGTAGACAAGGGTATTCAAGGGTAAACAGGGGTATAAAAGGGTATTCAAGGGTAAGCAGGGGTATACAGGGGTAAACAGGGGTATACAAGGGTAAAATGGGGTATATAAGAGTAAACAGGGGTATACAGGGGTAAACAGGGGTATACAGGGGTAAACAGGGGTATACAGGGGTAAACAGGGGTATACAAGGGTAAACAGGGGTATAGAGGGGTAAACAGGGGTATACAAAGGTAAACAGGGGTATACAGGGGTAAACAGGGATATACAAGGGTAAACAGGGGTATAGAGGGGTAAACAGGGGTATACAAAGGTAAACAGGGGTATACAGGGGTAAACAGGGATATACAAGGGTAAACAGGGGTATACAAGGGCATTCAAGGGTAAACAGGGGCATACAAGAGTAAACAGGGGTATACAAGGGTAAACAGGGGTATACAAGGGTAAACAGGGGTATACAAGGGTATTCAAGGGTAAACAGGGGTATACAAGGGTAAACAGGGGTATACAAGGGTATTCAAGGGCAAACAGGGGTATACAAGGGTAAACAGGGGAATACAAGGGTATTCAAGGGTAAACAGGGGTATACAAGGGTAAACAGGGGTATACAAGGGTATTCAAGGGCAAACAGGGGTATACAAGGGTAAACAGGGGTATGCAAGGGTAAACAGGGGTATACAGGGGTAAACAGGGGTATACAAGGGTAAACAGGGGTATAGAGGGGTAAACAGGGGTATACAAAGGTAAACAGGGGTATACAGGGGTAAACAGGGGTATACAAGGGTAAACAGGGGTATACAAGGGCATTCAAGGGTAAACAGGGGTATACAAGAGTAAACAGGGGTACACAAGGGTAAACATAAGGGTAAATAAGGGTAAACAGGGTAAACAGGGGTATACAGGGGTAAACAGGGGTATACAAGGGTAAACAGGGGTATACAAGGGTAGACAGGGGTATACAAGGGTAAACAGGCGTATACAAGGGTAAACAGGGGTATACAAGGGTAAACAGGGGTATACAGGGGTAAACAAGGGTAAACAGGGGTATACAGGGATAAACAGGGGTATACAAGGGTAAACAGGGGTATACAAGGGTTAACAGGGGTATACAAGGGTAAACAAGGGTATACAAGGGTAAACAAGGGTATACAAGGGTGAACAGTGTATTATTCCGCCTTGGTTATTGTCATTAATGAGATATGGAAGCACAACTCCGACCGGAACTAATCCGATACGAAGTGGCATGAATATGGGAAAAGGGTTCCGGGAACTAAGGAGCTCAGGACAGACAGGTTACTTGTATTTCACTTAATCAACCGCAAGTTCCCGGAACACCTTCCCATACCGGAGATGGCATCAACCCCGGCTTGAACTGGGCGGGTGGGTGGGCGCCAACTAAAGTTCCCACTTCGTTGGTTTGAATTAACTAACCACGAGTTATGAGCGTCCTTTTCCCTTTATATTACCCAGCGACCAATGAGCAACAAGTCCTATTGCAACACATTGCTCTGCACGTGCTGAAGGTGATTAATGACCTAATCTCGGCGGAATATACATATTTACATGACTGTGCATAGTGTATTATTCCGCCTTGGTTATTGTCATTAATGAGATATGGAAGCACAACTCCTCCCTTCACCGCACCGCTCCAACAAGAAGACAGACCACTGTCACATCAACACTATATTTATTCCTTATTACCTCTCCAAACCTTATCCTAAATATCTCTAAACATATATAACACTCTAAACTAACTTGACAATGTTAAAGGCACTGCACTTTGAACTGACAATTTATTCCGGAAACGCAGTGACAAAACCTGTCAATTCATTGGTTACCTTATAGTGTTTACCCGTGTCCTTATCTAAATCCGCTAACTTTGCCGCTGGACCTGCTGGATTCAGAACCTGTTTCAACTTAATATAATGAAGGGCCGTCTTGCTAGACTTCCAGCCTACATGATCCATTATGTCATTAAGAGAGACATCTGCAAGTGCCATTGAAATAGCGGCACCACTTCTAAAACCATGTAGAGTGAAACGCGTGCTCGAAAGACTCCCCTGCAACTGTTTCACGTAAGAGTCCAACCTAGCCTGAGCCGCAGAAGAGTCTAACGCGCAAGACGTTACCGTACCTTTTTTAGACACGGAGCGAAATAAATAACCTGAAGACAGCCGAATGTTTAACAGTCTACAAATCTTGAAATATAACTCAATACCCCAGACTGGGCAAACGATCTTATTTGAACCCCTCTTGAATGCAAAAACGTTGGCGTCTCCGGACCGTAACATTTTTGTCCATACATGATGAAACAAAAATCCAGAATTATCTGGAAAGCGCAAAATTGTCGGAGTGGAGATACCTAACAGGTCGGCTGCCCGATCCGCCGAGAAAAACAGAGCCTTAAAGAAAGCTTGATCTCTGGCTAACACAAAGACCTGAATAGGATCTAAAGTAGGATTTCTTAATTTTGACTGAATATGCCGTGAAAGGATCTCAACATCTGAAAGCAGAACCGGATCTGCTTGGCGCGGGGTAATTCGTGCCCTCAACTGCTCCTCACGAACATTAGCCAAATAATCCTTCACTGACCTAGAAGAAGCAGGGTTACCTACACCTAATACAGAGTGCCATTCTGCTCCCCTACCGTGCTGGATAAAAATTGCTCTAAGTTTTCCTATTAAGGAGTCTACCGTACCAAACGCAAGCCGTTTGGGACAAGCACATTGACTTCGCTTACGCTGTAAAACAAACTCACAACTTGGATTATGAACCAAAGTTCTTCCATCCTGATCCTTCCACACTAGAAACGCCACGACATCACACGGTAAAGCTGAACTTAAAGTTTTCTGACACGATAAAGATAACAGGAACCGAGAAAACTCCATCTTCAAGGCTGTCTTCTGCTTCGCATATCGAGTAGTGTTACGTGTTTGAATCAACTCTTTAACTCGCGCTGCAATCTGTTCTTCATCCACCTTATGTTTAAGTTTCAAGGCATCATCCTTGTCCAATACAACTGTCTTCCTGTTGTAACCACAACTCTGGCAAAAGCGAAACCCTTCATCATTTGGGTACTGGCAACGTGGGCAAGCCACCGATGGCTGGAACAACTTGGGAATTCTCGGTAGAGACTGAAGTCAAAGAAAACGAACAATGTTCAAGACTATATGGACAACTTCGTTGATTTGAACCATACTTTAGTTGGTTAGAATTTCGAAACTCTAAAAGCCCAAAGCTTGAAAGGACAAACCCGTGGTTTGTACCCGGACCTGGACGGGTATCTAAGGACATCCCAATCACCCTCTGAACCTAGACAAATTGCTTTCCGAGAAAGACCTGTCAAAATTGGCCACCAGAATGGTCGCGGGTAAAGTTCAGGAACCACAATTGTGAATGGAATTCGAAATTGAGTAAGGAACCTTAGTACGGCAGGAACCAACCCAAATGGTGGGAAAATGTACGGGTTGGCCATAGCAGGTCCGATATGATTAATGTCCTGAGCGAAGAAGTTCACACCCTTAGACTGAGGACTAGGACACGGGGTGAAATGCGGCAAAGGGGTTCCTCCTTTGGATAACTGTGCGTTAGAATCCAACGCCATCAAATCGAATGTATGACCACAGAGACCACCAAATGTATGTTCAATTAACTCCCACACTCCTGGAGAAAGTGTTGAATCCAACGAAGAAAGGCATCTCGACGGGCCATCGGCCTCATTTCGATCTGACGCGATATGAGACAGTTCTAACTGCAGATTTCGGTTAACAACAGTGAAATAGAGTTCCTTTGTGGCTGCCGTCAGTTGAGGAGAGTTTTTACTCCCTTGGCCATTATACGTGTCAATTGCTACTTGACTGTCAACTTGTACATCTACCCGACAGTCCCGCACATGCTCCGGAGTGGCTTTTATTGCGTTCGAGATAGCAAGCATTTCCTTGGTAGAGATGTTTAATCCAATCTGCTGTGGATTCCAATAATCCCTAAAGGATTGATCACCTGACGTTGAATGCATGACGCATCCCCAACCGTATCCCGAAGCATCCGTGGATAACGATAAACGAACATGCCTCTCTTCACGCCAAGGAACGTGGCCTTTCCAGGAGTCGAGAAAACGCCAATGGCAAATTTCCTCGCGAAGAGAGTCATCTTAACTTGTCCATTTCCAGGAGATGAAGCAATAGCTGAACTTATATTTCTTATAAACAACTTAGCCCCAGGTACTGCTAAGGAAAATGAAACACATTTGCCCTGGAATCGTTGAAGAGTGCGGACATTCACCGTTTTATTGCAAGCCAGGATTTCTTCTCTTAAGGTAGCGAACGCAACGACTTTACTCCCGGGAAGTTCGAAAGCTTGCTTTGAAGAGTCCACCACATGACCGAGATACTCTATACGCTTAGCCGGATACAAGACGGACTTCTGAATGCCAATTGTGTACCCTAATTGAATTAACAATGATGCAACAATGAATATGGCTACTTTCGCTGCCTCCAGCCTGAACTTTTCCGTGCGAGCTGAAGGAGATAAAGACCAAGGGCCAGTTGGAGCAAAAACCTCACCGTTAAGTCGATCATCAATGTACAATGAACAAGGAACTCCACATGACCTTAAATAGCTGGATGCAGCCAATCCCATAGTATGGTAAATATATGGAGACTCTTTCCATCCAAATGGCAAAGTTGTGGAGACAAACCACCATCCACCCCATTCAAAACCGAACAACACCTGTGAGGACTCCTGCAAGTGGACGTGATCGTATCCTGACTTATCATCACATTTCGTAAAATACGAATCTTTGTAGATATAGCGCTTCACATCCACTAATTTATCAAGTGAAAAAGGACAATCCTTCATCCACAGATTGAGGAACCTGGCGTCCAAACATAATCTCGGCTTGGATGGCTCTACCGTGAGCGGAAGAACTAGGTACGGTGGTTCGTCCAGATCAACTTTTCCCCAAACCCTGACGGAACCCATCGCCAGACGTTTGAGAATCGCATCCGAAATGAAGGTAGAAAACTTCTTACACAATGCATGATTCCGGGAATATTTAGGCGGAGGAAAATCAGAGTCGTATGATTCACCCTTAAAAGTACCCGAATAGTGATTCACAAAATCACGCACGTCTACTTTGCTCGAGATCCAATTAAGTATTTGGTCACCCTTCGGATGGTTAATCAAAATCTTCTGCCAGGCGGACGGGTCTTTGTGAACGCCGCCAGCCACAAAATGATCGGGGTCACGAAATCGCAACAGAGATAAATCAGGCACCTCTTCGGAAACTAGAACGTCCTTTATAGTGGGAATCTCTGTAACTCCCTCCTGAACGAGGACCCCATCTATAGTAGTCGAAAATAAGTTCTCATTGGGAGGCTGACAACAGGATAATTTATGATCAAATTCCTCATCTATCTTTTCCCAGGCAGGAATTTCAAAGCCCTCGCAGATCCTTCTCCGCTTGACCTGGCGGATCTGCGAAATAATTGGGAAAAATACTTATGGGAAACTGAAAACCCAAACGAAATTATCCCTCCCAAGAGAATCTAACCACTAAAGATGAGGTCCCCGATCAGGAGAGAGTAACTTCCCACGCCCCGAAAGGAACGTCCACAGACTGCCCAGCAATAAGGCTAGCCCATGGGAGTTGCTCACCCTCATCGAAGATAAGACTAAAATTTTGTTGTGGTACCCATATGCCATGAAATAAAAGACTAAGAAATGGCCTAAAAATACCAAATAACAGTAACAAAGGAAATCAACTTTGTACACACGAATCAATTTTATACTGTTTGTAATTCATTTATTTTTATTCTTATTACACGCAAATGGTTCAACTGAACTTAAAACCACAGATTTAATCTGTCCGATCACACTGGCGACCCCCTGAACCATCTCCCTCTCTTTGCTGGTGGTGGCTTTCCCTCATCTCTCCAGCGCATTTGACAATTTCTCTGGTAATGACCATAACCCTTACAATAGAAGCACTGAAGACCGCCTAGAGATCTACCACGATCACGACCTCGGAACGTGGGTGTAGCCGAAAAGGATGGGACCCTCAGGGCCTTGTCGACCTTTGTCATAGCATCAAGCACCTTCTCTTGGTCTTTGTCTCCAAGAAGAACCAAAACATATCTTTTAAATTGCTCATCTGAACCACCCATCTTCTCACGTAAAGCTTGGAACACTGTAGAGTAGTAGTTGGCTTTAGGGTGCTTGGTTTCCAGAGCCACAACCTTCAGGTTTAAAATCTGCTCGAACACCTGGTCCTTATTAAATGGTACAGCCTTTGACTTCACCAACTGCATAATCTTTTCGATGATACCATCAACAGTCGCTTGCTGCGATTGTTCTAGCTTCTGAATTCTCCTCGCGAAATCCTCCATATTGGGGATCTAAAGCCAACACAGAAAGTTAGCTTATAACTGACTCAATAAACCCATATTATATCGATTCACTCTCTCAAGCAGCCTCGATAACGGGCCTACATTATCATTCTCTCATGCTGCCTCGATCACGGGCCCATTATATGATTTTCTCAAGCAG
The DNA here is from genome assembly GCA_964030785.1 of Siderastrea siderea. Classification (NCBI taxonomy): domain Eukaryota; kingdom Metazoa; phylum Cnidaria; class Anthozoa; order Scleractinia; family Rhizangiidae; genus Siderastrea; species Siderastrea siderea. Next base: position 14,812,445 of record OZ034979.1, read on the forward strand.
CCACGATCACGGGCCTGCGTTATCATTTTTCCATACTGCCACGATCACGGGCCAGTTTTATCATTTTCTCAAGCAGCCACGATCACGGGCCTGCGTTATCATTTTTTTTTTTTTATATATATACTGCCACGATCACGGGCCAGTTTTATCATTTACCCAAGCAGCCACGAACACGGGCCTGCGTTATCATTTTATACTGCCACGATCACGGGCCAGTTTTATCATTTCCTCAAGCAGCCACGATCACGGGCCTGCGTTATCATTTTTTTAAAATTTTTTTTATACCGCCTCGATCACGGGCCAGATTTCCCATTTTCTCATGCTGCCTCGATCACGGGCCAGCGTATCATTTTCAAGCAGCCACGATCACGGGCCTGCATTCTAATGTGATGTATATATACTGCCTCGATCACGGCAAGTTTCGTAACAGACAATAACAATTCAGTGCTTTCACAGACGCGACTACAGCAAATATTAAACCCGATGTTCTATCCAGCGAAGCCATACGGTATAAACTACCCGTTGTAACATAAACACAGTAATAAAAAATTTAGAAACCAGCAAAGCAAAACAAAATGAAGGGATAAAACTATAGAAAGACCAACGAGGCAATAATATAAAACAAACTTGGGAACCCGTAACTAGAATTAAATTCACCGCAATACCAAGGAACGCAAAACAAGGGAAAACGACATTACTACAGAAAACCCGACCAGGCGACCAAACCCCTAGTATAAGCTTCGCGAACTAGCGACAAAAGTTTAAGCAAACAAGAAATAAATACCTCAGCGACTTGTCCATCTGCCGCTGGAGCGTTCGGTGCCGGTGCATTCGGTGCCGGTGCATTCGGTGCCGGTGCATTCGGTGCCGGTGGATTCGGTGCTAGTTCATCTTCTACACCTTGTAGCACTGCAAGAACCGCTGCAGGAGCTGCAATAGGAGCTTGTTCTTCCATGAATCTACAGTTCGAGCCGGGGTTGATGGAAACAAAGACGACGCCAACTAAAGTTCCCTCTTCGTCGGTTTGAATTAACTAACCACGAGTTATGAGCGTCCTTTTCCCTTTATATTACCCAGCGACCAATGAGCAACAAGTCCTATTGCAACACATTGCTCTGCACGTGCTGAAGGTGATTAATGACCTAATCTCGGCGGAATATACATATTTACATGACTGTGCATAGGGGTATACAAGGGTAAACAGGGGTATACAAGGTATTCAAGGGTAAACATGGGTATACAAGGGTAAACAGGAGTATACAAGGGTAAACAGGGTATACAAGGGTATTCAAGGGTAATCAGGGGTATACAAGGATAAACAAGGGTATTCAAGGGTAAACAGGGGTATACAAGGGTAAACAGGGGTATACAAGGGTAAACAGGGGTATACAAGGGTATTCAAGGGTAATCAGGGGTATACAAGAGCAAACAAGGGTATTCAAGGGTAAACAGGGGTATACAAGGGTAAACAGGGGAATACAAGGGTAGACAGGGGTATTCAAGGGTAAACAGGGGTATACAAGGGTAAACAGGGGTATACAAGGGTAGACAGGGGTATACAAGGGTAAACAGGCGTATACAAGGGTAAACAGGGGTATACAAGAGTATTCAAGGGTATACAAGGGTATTTGAAGTATACAGGGGTGTGTTGCTTATATAGCCAATGCATCCATGGCATTCTCCCATGGCGTATATGTCCATGGGAGAATGCCATGGATGCATTAATAATGCTTTCATTCTCTTCTTGGTTTCTTGAGTGAAAATTGTATCTTTCAAACGTCTCATTTAGTTCACCAATGGTGTATTGGTCAAACTTCTCAATAATCTCACTTAGGTTGTTTCTATCTTCTGGAGTATCAAATTGAAGACCATTGAAGATCTTCAAAGCGTCTACACCTATACAGTGGAGAGACAATGCTACCTTGTATTCCGGCGGCTACGTTCCAAGTTTCGCAATGATCACATAATTGTTCCACATCTGTTTCCAAACTTTCCAGTTTTCTGCCATGTTTTCTGTAGAAGTCACGTTCAATTTTCCTGGGGGCATGATGCCAGGAGTCATAGCCATCGCGTTAGTCGAAACACTGGAACTCGCCATTACCGAAGGACTTTGTTGTGCTGTTCCGCTCGGAACGTCCGGCTCTGTGTCTGACATTAAGAGAGCCGTTTACAGAAAGTGTCGTAGTAGCGTACAGCCAGGACAATACTCGTCTCTCTCCACAGTAGAAAAATTTAGTCTTCGGGTTCAAACGTTCTCAGACATCCCATTTCGCTGCCACCATGTTTCAAGCTCCATTTATTGCATCTAATCTCAAATCACTACACCCAAAAGTGTCATTCTATCCTAAACCTAGTTAATGATTATATTATTACACGCATATTGTAACAAATACATATATAAAAAAATGACTTTTTAACAGCCTGGAAGGATAATGGACAATTTCTAGCAAAGTGACCGATCCTCCTGCTATTAAAACAGCAACCAGGAGGGGCTCTAGGTCGGTCATACTGCGGCCTGAAACGCCTTCCGCGACCAAACGAACCTCCGGAATAGGGGCTTGGACGAGGGACGCCAGACGGATTTCCCCGGAAAGAATAGGCAGGTTCAGGTGCTGATCCTCTAGACGATGAGTGACCTTTAAAGACCTTTCGTATCTGGGTAGCAACATCTCTCTCCTCCTTATCTCAAATATGTGAAAATAAAGTTTGTCACACAGAACAGAACAACTAAATTCGTAAACAGGCACGAAAACCGAGTTAAGCAAACAAATGTGAGATAAAACTAGCAAAAACAGGCGAGATTAAGGCGTGAAACTAAATTAAACACGGACGTGAAACAGAATTGTCAACACAGACTGAAATAAAATTCGTCACAAAGGCACGAAAACAAAAAGCGTAACAATAAACGAGTAAATGAAATTTGTAACCCAGATGTACCTGTGTGACTTCACAGAGACGCAAGAACGAAAATCGTAACGTGGGAGTGAAAAATAACTACGACTAACAAGACAAAAAAACACACTGAATTTCTCACACAGATGTGAACGGTAGATTACTCACACGAACGTTAAAACTAAATTCAAGGGAACATCTTAAGGGAACAACATCTAATAGTCGGAATAATAATGACGATCGAAATGCACCAATAGCAGCGAACCAACATGCTACAATTAGCGACACAAACAATCGACCTCATCGCCTGATGAAGACTAGCAGTATTGCAGTCGAAATGCGCGATCAACAACTTAAAGCGATTCCATCGTGAGACAAACGAATAAACGTTCATCTTGCCTATCTTACACCACGATGAACAATAAACATATCTTTAATGACAAAACTAAATACATACACAGACTAATTCCGACATAGGCGTGAAAATTGAACTCGTCACACGGGCGCGAAAAGAAAACAATCACACAAACACAAAAATTAAATTCGTCACACAGACATGGAAAACTGGATTCGTCACACAGACGTGTAAACTAAACTTGTCACACAGACGCAAAAACTGAGTTGGTCACACAAACGCGAAAACTGTACTTGTCACACAGACGAGAAAAGTAAACTTGTCGCACAGACGCGAAAACTAAACTTGTCACACAGACGCGAAAACTAAACTGGTCACACAGACGCAAAAACTGAATTCGTCACACACACGCCAAAATTAAACTTGTCACACAGTCGCGAAAACTTCACTTGTCACACAGACGCGAAAACTAAACATGTCACACAGACGCGAAAACTAAACTTGTCACACAGACACGAAAAACTAAACTTGTCACACAGACGCGAAAAACTAAACTTGTGACACAGAGGCGAAAACTAAACTTGTCACACAGACGCGAAAATTAAACTTCTCACACAGACGCGAAAACTAAACTTGTCACACAGACACGAAAACTAAACTTGTCACACAGACGCGAAAACTAAATTTGTCACACAGACGCGAAAATTAGTATATGTAATCGTATGAGGCCGAGTAGAATTAAGGATAAATTTTCACGCGTATTTTCAAAGTTTTCACAAAATTGCCCGAGTCGCACAGCGACGAGGGCAATTTGTGAAAACTTTGAAAATACAAGTGAAATTTATCCTTAATTCTACGAGGACTCATTGCGATTACTTGTTTATAACACAGAGGGCAAAATTTTCAGAAAACTTTCCAACACGTTGAAACACAATCAGCCGTCCCTCAGAATAAAAGTACCCGCTCGTAAACAATTCATCATACAAGCAGTTTAACTGTTGCTCAGCGCGCAGAACAAGAAAGACTGACAATTATGTACATCTTAAGAGATAAATACAATTCTAGTTCACTGACAAAACACACTTAAAACTCAAACTATTAAAGTAAATTTTATTCACCTGAGTTGCGAAGCTTCCTCTTGCTGGAAAAATTATCGACTACGTCGCTCCGAAGTTTTTAGTAGTTTTACAACAAATAACCATTTGTTGTTTCCCGTAACACATATAGGTTCGCCTTTTGGAATTTCTCTTCAAGCTAACACCCGATTTCCATACCATTTTTGCCAACCAACTCGGTTAAAAGTCAAAGTTTCAAGCGATCCTTGTGTTGAACCAGGGGCGGGGGAGAACACTTGACTACGCCTGGGACTTTTTTTGTGGTCGGATGATCCACCGAAAATTGACGTCACATCCGGTTAAAAAACAGCCTTTTTCTTCCGCGGGCGGGAAAATCAAAATTGACGGCGACAGTTTCGTTCAGTTGGTGAGTAAAATGGCCATATTTTTTCATCGGCGATAAATTTTCCTCTTACATTTTCGTGACAATGAAATGAAATATGTACCCTTTCCTTCCATTTGATTAGTGAAGAGATTATTCTAAATAAAGGTTTATAAACTGCGTTGTTTTCGAGCGTTCTTTTGTAAGGAAAATGGCGGCTTTGTCTCCCTCGAATTTCACAGGATTCGGAAAATCAGTTAAAATGATGACTTCAAGGTGAGTAATTCTTTATTTAAATAGCCTATGTTGTAGAATAAGACTCCTTTTAACAAAACATCGCAAAGACGGCGTTTCTAACAAGTGGGAACCCCATTAACACTCTTTGTTTTTTAGAGAGACTGTTCACAACACAGAATCTGAAACAATACTCCTTGTGGTGCTTTGTCGCTGTTGACCGCCAAGACTTCCCTTTATCTGTTTTCATTTCTTTTTTTCTATATTATTAAATTCTCAATATATAATTGATCTACATCACAAGTGACCACATCGTAAGACAAACAATAACGCTTTATTATTATTGTCCTATTAAGTATTTTTATACATTTTGATTACTTAATTGTGCACACTACTAGTAACAGCTTAGTAATTTCATAATTAAACTGCTACATAAAAGCTGTCTTTAATTAAAGCCAGATGCTGACTGAAGTCAATATGTCAGCTTATTCATCGCACAGTCCTTATTATTTTGTAATCATCCACTGATACTGTGGTTGTGGACAGAAGACTTACAAATCAAGGAATCAACCAGTAACCTTATACAACAAGGTCAAGTTCAAGCAACCCATCCTGATCATAAGGGTCGTGAATATTTTTTACCAACAGATTTGCCTGACAGATAATCAAGACTAACAATTAAGTGTAACCCCAACCTACTGTATACATAACTGTACTGGGAATTACAGACTGGTTTCTGTATGGTAATGTCATTTATGGTCACCTACACATAATGGATGATGAGCAATATCTTTCCCTACACTTTGGATACTGGTTACATGAATGATGTGTAGTTCCAGAAAATATCTTTACTCCCTCCACAGAAGGTTTTTCTGTTTTGCCCCCCCCCCCCCCCCCCCCAAGAGATTTCAGCTTAGCTTCATACTTTGCTTCTAAAATTTTGCCTTTTGAGAGCCCCTTTCCCTTAGGAATTTCCAATGACCTTCCATGTGGTGGGTATGGATTTTTTTTCTGGAACTACACAATAACTATGACACAACACCAGATGAGTACTGTTGCTGGTTAACAAATGTTTGAGGCTACACATCTGTTGAGTAGAACACAGGAAAAGAGACTGACAAATTTTCAACATCGTCATGCATCCGTGGTTATTATTATGGATGACTGTTGACAGTATCTCATCATACCGTACAAGTTGTTATGGTAGCACAACACTGTTTCTGTTGCTGAGTAACAAATTTTATGGACAGCAACTGATATACAGGTATTCATGTGCTACATGTCACTACTACTATAATGATGGCTAACAATGTTAACAAACACAGTTCAAAAGAATTACATAGATCTGGGCTCAGAAACCAACATCTCTTCCTCCGTTGTATGCTGCAGGTCATGTTTCCTTACATGTCAGACCCAGCCACTTTATTGAAAGGAAAGCAATAAATCTTTGTGTCCAGCATGCTAATCAAAGAGAAAAATCCTGTCTGCAACCAAAGTACTCATCTCAGCGACAAACCTTTGCAGGCTCAGGAATCTCACAAGAATAGTCCCAAACTATGTGTTGAAAGCAACTTTAGGAGTCTTCACAGCCATCTAGATCAAAAATGAAACAGTTAAAAAACAAATATTGCTCATTTTCTATTCATTACAAGAACTGCTAGATATTATATCTACATTATTAATCATTTAGCAAATACATGTAAATGTATGTGATAGTACATGATAATGTACATGATATTAACATAGTTACATACTTGGGCTTACTCAATTTTGTTTTTGTTATATGTTTTTATTCATGAATCTGAACATGTAACTATGTAACTGTATGCAAATAAGCTAAAGATTTGATACTAATTACATGAATGCTATAGATTTTATTAACCCCTTTACTCCGGGAGTCAATTATGGAGACATGTGATGTAGTGCTAACTTTTGAGTCTGTGGATGAAATCCTATGGTGTGACCATTCAAATGAAATCTCTTTGGCAGTACTTTTGCAGGGTACTGTTTGTTTGGGGGGATTTGAAAAAAAAAATGAAATTTAGCATATTCTTGAATTTTAAATTTTGGCCACTACTAGGGGTGAAAGGGTTAAGTAAATGTCTGTGATAGTACATGACAAATATCTACCTGACATTAAAATAGTTACATACTTGGGCTTTTGGTTACTCAATTTTATTTTTGTTATACATTTGTATTCACAAATCTGAACGTGTATGTACCTATACGTAAGATTAATAAGCTAAAGATTTAATACTAATTACATGAATGCAATAGATTTACCTAAAGTTAAGGGTTGGTATGTTTTCTACATGAAGAGACTTGGTAGAAGTCACTGTGTTGTAACAAAATCAAATAACTACAGCAGGCAAAGTGCAGACAATGTGTAGCCTCAGGTGTAAAAATTCATTAAAAATAATCATTTTTTTAAAGAGCAAAAATGGATAGGTCTTAAAATTGGGACTACCAATAGTTGAAAGACAATATTTATGTCCTAAAGTAACAAGACCTTTAGGACAGAATGTCACATGACAAAGTTGACACCAAAGAATATGAAATTCATGACAGCTAGGGTGCACATAGAATGCTTTATACTTGAATGAGCAGCTACAATTGTCCATGTAGATCACATTTGGATGACAAATACCACTGTCTATCCTTGCAGTTGAAAGTACATGTACAAACGTAGTAACCAATGCCAATAAAGACATTGTACAGTACCATTCAAAAGTAAGCTGACAGTTTGTTGTGAGTCTCAATTCTTGACTAGCTACTCATTACTCAATTCCTGCATGAATTAAGTACCGAAAATTAGAATCGAGACTAACACAACACTATTCCAATTCCCACAAATCCAAAATCGAGTTTGAGTTAATTATGTATAGAGCTGAAACATTTTGAAATGTGGGGAAAGATAATCTTTTTTGGTTTTGGTTTTGTTTGTTTTGATGTTTTATTGAGACACGAGGCAAATACCCGAAACTGAACAAAGGCTGTTCCGGTTGGGTGATTTGTGCAGGAATCAAGTATTGTGAATCAAAAATCAATTATCGAGCCTCGATTCTCAACACTTGATTCACGTGAGGATCAAGTATTGAGTGTCAACTTACTTTTGAATGGTGCTGTATAATTTGTAGAAAAGTGACCAACATGTTGATGCCTTTGTATTTAACTACAAAAACATCAACATCACAAGCAATGTAACACTGGAATTAATTAAAAATTCCAAACAAGCCTGATCAATAAAGGACTATTTCCTTTTCTTGTAGTAATATAAAGGGAATACATGTATATTAAAAGGGCAAGGTAGCTAGATAATCCCGCAATTATGTCGACAATTTGTATTGGTAATCCCAATCTTAAACATACAGTGGAATTCCGATTTTTTGAACCTCCTGGGGAAAAGGGAATTGGTTTGAATTATCTGGGGGTTTGAAAAATCGGGGTAAAATTACAGTGTCTGATTGGGAAAGGGAAGCCAGTTTTCAGAAACTGAGAACTTGAGAAATCAGGACTCTACTTTATGTTATTACAACGCTGGTTTGTTCGTCTCACCATCCCTACTTCCCCTTCCCCCACCCCTCCCCACAACCTAGGAATCGCTCAATCAGATAAAATTCATTCATTAATTATGCAGTTCTCTTTATTCAGACTTCTTTTAAAACAAGGAAACACAAAAAATACATTCCCATAGAAAAACAAATTGTGTCTACCCATCATCGTAAAACGGAAACTTCGAAAACACAAGACTACTAACCTCGAGTCTGCTTGAGTACACAGATGTCTGCCACATCAGGAGTGCTTCTAAACATGTCCGCGGTTGGTTTCGATACTGCTTCCAGCACTTTTCTGCGAGTGTTAATTACCTTCCCAGTGTTAACACAACATACTGTGACTACCGACGTTTTCTTCATTGTATTATACTCGGGATAGACTATTTTAATTGACGATTCCTTTGAATCAAGGGTCACGAGAGGCAAAAGTTTGAGCGGCTCCGTTAGAGACGATATCAGGTATCACTGTGCAGAGTAGTTTCGATAGAGTGGTAAGACTTCCAGCACTTTACGTCGAGTGTTAATTACCTTCCCGATGTTAACAATCCAAACTGTTACTGCTGGCGTTTTCTTCATTATATTTCACGCATCATAGGCTATTTAAATTGACAATTACACTGAATCAGGAGTCACGAGAAGGAAAAGTTTGATCCGCACATGTATTGAAAATTGCGACACACTCGCCATGACATTGCACGAAGCTGCCTGGAAAATGCCATCAAAACTGTACTAAACATTTCTGTTTTGCCAATACAACAACAACAACAACAACAAGCTTTATTACCGAATAGAAAAAGGAAAAAAAGTTAAACTTTACAATATAATATATTAATACAAAAATAGGTAATGTTTACTCAGGATAACTAAAAAGCTAATCGAGCTGAGTAAAACAATATATCGGCTAAAATAGATAATCCAGTAACTTTGTAACATCTCTGGTATTCAAGATAAGCAATTGCGTGTCAGTGGTGGTCACAAGAAAGAAGAAACCATAAACTCCCGAGCGTCCATCTTGCAACTCACTGAGCGAGCTGCTCGCCGATTTTTGAAACCGGATGTGACGTCAATTTTCGGTGGATCACCAGGTCACGAAAATTGGCGAAGTTTGCTTCCCCCCCCCCCTGTGTTGAACAACTCAAAATCCGTTCTTCGTTTCAAGACGCCTACAAAATGCAAATGGCGCGCTCCCGCGGTCAGCCAATCAAATGTGAGTAATTTTTGCGCTTGGCCAATCAGGAATAAGTAATTTTGCCCTCGTCCGAAAGAAAATTAAGAAAAAATGCCCTCTGTCTCAACCAATCAGCATTCAGTAATTTTGCCCTCTATGTTATAAAGCTTGTCACACAGACGCGAAAATTAAACTTGTCACACAGACGCGAAAACTAAACTTGTCACACAGAAGCGAAAACTAAACTTGTCACACAGTCGTGAAAATTAAACTTGTCACACAGACGCGAAAACTAAACTTGTCACACAGACGCGAAAACTAAACTTAACACACAGACGCGAAAACTGAACTTGTCACACAGACGCTAAAAAACTAAACTTGACACAGACGGGAAAATTAAACTTGTCACACAGACGCGAAAACAAAACTTGTCACACAGACGCAAAAACCAAACTTGTAAGAAAGGCGACAACGAAATAAGTAACACGCGGAGAGAAAATTCGTCACACAGACGCAAAACTAAACTGAAAACACGCACGTGGAAAGCAAACAAAAACAAAGACGCGGAAACAAGGACCAAATTCGTAACGTACACGTGAACAAGAATTTGTAACACAGACGTGAAAACGAAATAAGTGACACAAGCAAATAGACGAAACTAATAGAGCGACGCGAAAAGTATAACAGTATAAAAACTAAAACAACATAGTAAACCCAGAAAAGAGAAACTAGCTAAATAACGCCCAGCCCGAATAACGCGGGAAGAAAACGAATATAGGGACAAGAAAAACGCTAACCTCTTGAGCAACAGGCGGGACTGCAGGAACTGCGTTGTCGTTGAGATTTTGCACGTTGTTGCCGTCGGCAGCGTCGGCTGGAAGTAGTAATGTAGGCTGATACAGGATGGTTTGCCTCGCTTTCATGCGGCAAAAAAACCTCGCTTTCATGTGGGGTCTCAATATGAGGTCGAGGCATAGGGGAAATACGTCATGGTCGGTCATAGCAACAAGAACAAAATTAACATTTTAAAAATTAAATTTTAATCAATAATTAATCAAATTGAAAAAATACAAAAATAGCAGAACGGGGTTTCGATCCCTGGACCTCCTTGCATACGGCAACTGCGCCCGCGATACGAGCGGCAGTCAAAACCGTGGTGTCCTGTCATTGTTCTCGGTTACGGTTCAGAATACTACGACTGAAAACAGAAGAAACCCAGTATTTTGTGTCTGTAAGCAAAAGCAAGAGTTTATAGCGCCTGAAGCTATATAGGGATCTCGATCCATTCAAAGGCAGGGTATTTTCCAATAGTATTGTATTGTCGCGCTTGCAAGAAAGGTAAAAATTAGTACGAAGATCGAAGCTGCTAGCGTTTGCGTTTTGTGTAGCTTGTGTTGGATTAAAAGTGTGCATTGTTTAAAGGATAAGAAGAGTGACAAGATGACGACTAAAACCGTCTAAAACCGTAATATTACACCAGAATTTATTCCTTATATCAGAAGAGTTGACTCGACCTGCTCTACTTCCAGCGGGCCCCACTGGGATCAGATTCGGAGAAACAACAACGCCATCATGAGAGCTACAAAACAGCTAATTCCAGTAAGACTTTTAGCGGTTTTGTATGATCTACAAAACAAAAGTTGAAGCGACATTAGCATCGTTACAAGTTGAATGGCGTTACGAGTGCTTGTTGAGAAAGGAAAAATTATCACACTCTCCCATTTTCGGATTTAAGCCGCCCAAGTTTCTAAAGGCACGTTTACATAGCTTTAATAATGCAACTACCACCCAAGAAATAAGCTTACACTAAACAGCCGGATCATAAATTTTTTAATTGGTTTCTAAAGAACACCTTCATCTCTTAGAGTCGCCTGTGATTATCGGTTCTTCCTTTTTGCAACGAATCCGACGTAACGCAAAGTTTCATAATTCCAAATCTCTTTCGGTACTGCGGACTGATGCAGGACCGCTTGACCTGCATTTTGCTCTTTTAAAATTACTTTCACTTCTCCTTTTTGAATAAACTCCTCCTGCCTGAATCCTAGAGTAGTTCTCAAATTTGTTCCTTTTAATTATAACAATTTAAATCTTCTTGAAATTTCGTGAGAAATTACACATTTGCCTCTCTTTGCTCTCTGTCTGTAAAAGTCGATTGATTGCAAGTTTTGAAGGATACCTTATCTGGAGTGGAAATTGAAGCGAGAAAAAAATAAGCATATCGATATTTGACTAAATAAGCTTTGTTCCTGCAATTACCGTTCCAATCCAGTTAGTCAAGTTAATTACCCACTTATAAAGACGGGCTAGGAAATAATTATTTTAACTTTCCGTGGTGAATAAAGCAAGCGAAAGTGTCGTTTCCTTGGCGGTCCGCATGTTTTCTTTGTTTCGCTTGGCCTGAATTTCAGGTGAGTTTTGACTTTTGAGAAGAAAAGTAAATTTTCTGCAGCTTTTCACCACGAGCCTTTTGCTGTTACGATAAAACAAGGAAGCTCCAAATTCCAAAAAGGCCTTTTCGTTTGTCTCCGGGTATGTGGGAAATTATACAAACTTGTCTATTTCCAAATTGAAGCATGAGCTGTGTAGCGCAACCATACAACGACTGTAGATCAAATTTGTCAAACATTCATGATGTATCTCTGATCTGATGAACGGGAACACTTTTCCCTAAGCGATAAGACCAATCTCGTTGACAGCAGGCAATCACAGCTGGAAGTTGGAAGTTGGTGTGAATTAAAACCAGACATGAAGTACACGATGAAAACAAGTATGAAGTGATCGAAGATCTTTACAAGGACAGAAGACGGATTGTACCCGACGCTACTCAGAGCTGCTCAGTTAGCAGACAGCCATGTGATAAACGATGGCAAGGAGAGTGAAAGGGATGTGAAGTTTCTTGTGAAAATTGATATTCAGTAGGACAAGTGGAAAACCTTTATAGCCTCCTTCGCATTCAAGTCCAGTTAGCGATGTCTCCCGCCGCAGAAAAAAGTTTTGAATCGATTCTGGTTGCTCATCCAGCCCATATAATTGCAAACAGTTGTGGCTTTCATAAATTGAAGTAAGGCAAGCGGTTAATTTGAAGAAAACGCTGAAATAAAACCGCATCTCCACAGTATAAACTTTCGCTGAACACGCAGAAATCGAAGCGAAGAGCACAAAATCTGCATGACGTCAGGACACCACAGTTTTTCCCGCCTACTGAATGCTGATTGGTTAATTCAAATTTCACCGTATGCAAGGTTGGGTTATGAACCCAATACGTGCTTCCACTGCGCCACTCTGCATTTCAATGTTCAAGTGTTCAATGTTAGTGTTTAAAAATCGGGTTGGGCTTGATATCCATAAGGATAAGTTTCGAAGGTGGTTGGGTTAATCACTCTTTTGTTGAACACGAGTTGATAGGGTTTGTTTTCAGGATAGGTGTAAAGTTCATAGTTTCTGGCGTCACGCACAATTTGGTGTGTTTTGATGACTTGTCTTTGTCGGGGTTTGTCCAGAGGTTTCTGAATCTCATCCAAAACATTTTGACGCATGACATCGTAGTTTAATTGAGTTTTGCCCTCGCTGTTGAGTCGGAAACCACGGACTTTGCATTCGACTTAGAAAATGCCCTCCGTCACGCTTCCGATAGAGGATCGGCAGAAGAAACCCTTATGGAAACATTAACGCATTGTGTGTTACCGTTTGCATCGAGACATTGCAATGACTTTTCTACATCGGCGAAATGGGCAAGACCCATGTCGATGGAGGACTTTGAAAAAATTAAGATGTGCTTGGATTTGAAGTTTCCAAACTTGCGCGAAACATCTAGACATTGGCGTAAGGTTTGTCATTATTATGAGGGAATATGGAAAGACAATCAATAAGACATAGCGTGACGTTTTCATGTTTATTATTTAACCCAAGTAGAACAATTACAAATGTTTATTAGCTTTATCTAACAATTGTTGTAAACGCACACGTTTTTTGTCACTGAATTTTTCTTTTCGTCGACTATGAATTAAATGCATGGATTTTTTCAGTCGTTTTCGTTTTGATTGAAAAGGAGAAGATCTCACAGTTATGTCTTCCTCTGAAACAAGAGGTTCAAATCGGAGTAAATAAAAAGTGTTATTGTTCATGACAGGAGTGTAAGTTTTGACTTGGTTTGAAAAACGAACACGCTTCATGTTGTACAAATGAAGTCCTTCCAGCTCTAGTCTTACTTGCTCAATGTTTTCGGGTAGACAGAATGTTCTCTGGAACAAGTTCTTGATTGCTGCCCTTGTTGCAGGAGTAATGTCTCGCGAACCAACCACAGCACTGCTCTGATGAAGGGTGGGTAGTCGAAGAGTGCCCCAGGGTTTAAATGATGTCACTGTTTTGAGACAGGAATTTTCGATGTTGTAGGTATTTTCTGACCGATACCACTGATTGGTGTTGGTGTCAAACAGGAAGACTTCTTTACCTTGATCTATGGCTAATTGCACAGTCCACCCAGTTCATCCTTCCACTGTCTTTTTGTCTGCACACAGTTTTCCAAAGGCAAAGACGGTATGGGCTTTTCTGGCAATGTGGTAATTGCGCTGCAAGAGGGAGAGAGTGTAAAAGTGAGTTGGAACACGTTTACACAACTTGTGAGCAGCAGCACCTATGGCAGGATCGGCTTGCATCAGCACTTCGACAGAAGCAGGTGAAGTGAACTTTGCACGGAGATGATTTGGCGGAACAATCACTTCAATTTGCATTCCATATTCCCTGACCATTTCTTCTGCTAGGGTGTCTGTTCCGTCTGCACCCCCCGTATACAATACATGTCCATGACCAATAGTCAATTGCATTTCTTCTTCATTAGTCATCATGTTTGGATGCATTTTACCTGAGTTCTCTCTCTCTCTCTTCTTCGTCTTTTTTGAGAATGAAGAAACAAGTTAAGAAAACACCGAATTTATGGACAAAATGATCAAGTGAAACAACCAATCAGAAAAACAGTTTCCTTATATAGGCAAAGCGTGGGGTATTGAGGAACCAATGAAAAAACATATTAACTGACCAATTGGAAACAGTTTTTCCTTATATGGTTAATGTGAGAGGTATTTTCTGACCAATGAAAAAACAGAACGAAAGGAACCAATCGCGATTAAGTATGTCCTTATATGGATATTTGATGAAGTTTTGAAAACCAATCAGAATTAAAAGTGATTGTATAAAGGACGACTAAGTTGAAGGGAAAAATCACAGTTGAGAAGAGAAGTTTCAGAAAGATGGCTGAAGTCGAATTTGTTGGCGAAGTACCTTCCAGAAAGAGAAAAGGTGGTTCTCACACGGACAAGAACAAGAAGAAGAAGAGAGAGCCCACGATTGAAATTCTTGAGAGCCCGATCGCCCCTGTTGAAGTTCAGTCACCTGCTGAAGATGAAACGGCTGCGGCTGTTCAAGAGTTGTTGAACGAATTGAACCAAATTCAAGTTGAAGATTATTCAACTCCTTTGGAAAACGTGGCTGCTTTTACGTTCGACAACAAAAGCTCTGAAGAAAAAGAGAAAAAGTTTGATGAAGTCGCTGATAAGAAGAAGAATGAAATGTCTCTCGATGAGCGTTTCAAGAAGGCAGTGAAGTCTGTGGAGGTCTTTGACACCGTGGAAGATTTTGAAAAATACCTCAATGGTGAAAAGAGAAAAGCGTTCAAATCTCGAATGATCTCGGAATCAGAGGATTCCGATTTGGAATATGGTAATGTATCCCCTGTGCCTGGCGTGTTTCCAAAGTTGAACTCAAACCTCAAACCAAAAAAAAACAAAAGAGGACGACGGATTGGCAAGAATGGTGAGACTGAGTACCATGTTCCAAAGACCGGGATTTCTGAAGGACAAACCCTCCCCAAAAGTGCAACCCCCACCCAACAAGACTGACTACATGGTTTGTCTGCGGCACGACGTGTGTTTGGAGAAACGAGTGTCCAAAGGGGGATGGCATTACGTGAAATGTCCCAGACAACCCTGCCTCCTCTTTTGCCCTGAAGATAGTGCTGAAGAGTACACGAGACAAGTGTACAGGAATGTCCACCCCACCATTTGCGATAAGTGGGAAACCCTGGTCTGCTTCTGTCGTCAACCCGTTACCATTCGTCAAAGTAGTTCAGAGAAGAACCCTGGACGATTGTACGTTGGTTGTTCCAGTTCTGGAAAAAAGTGCAAGTTCTTCAATTGGACCGATCTCCCCCTGACTGAAAAGTACCTGAAATGGTTTGACGAAGAAAAAGATCTCCCTCAAGTCAATGGAAACACATGGGGGGAACAGTTTACAGAGAAAGATCTGCAGTTGTTGAGAGCCATCAAAGAAAAAGACCGAGTGGTCGATAATGTGGTATCACCATCAGTACTGTCACCACCAGCACTTCCACCACCCAAGTACTCAGATAGAGAAGACGTGTGGAGGCGAACCCTTGCTTCTGCACGATGGGGAGGACGATCAGACTATGCTGCCTGATTGACATGAACTGATTTGAATTGCTTTATTATTTTGAATGTATCTTTTAAAAGTGTGTGTAATGAGAATAAAGATCATTTTGAACGAAAAAATGGAAAGTGTTTTCATGCGTGTTGCATGGGACTGTTTGTGGGAATGGGGAGGATCTCTTGTGCAATGGGTTTGTCACAAGTCCCTTTGTCAGTGTTTGCAAGAAAGAAGAGTGGGGGATATTGTGGACACCCTGTTGTCAAAAACCCGCGCATTTGGAGTGTTGTCCTGCACCCATTCATATTAACCGCGGTTTGCGTCAAGTGTGTATGATATTGGATATCGAAGGTTTCGTTCTCCGAGGGAATAGAGTGATTGTTCGCGAAGTGGGATGGTGCGACATGAATGGATTTTCGGATAGCTTTCATTTTAAACCTGAAGTTCAATACAACTCTTTATCTCCGAGGGATAAGCGGACTGTGAGTTACGTGTTCCACAACATCCACGCGCTTCCTTTTGAAGCACGCTCACAAGAGAATGCCGCCGAGGGGTATTTGGTCGAGTTTGTAGTGAAAACGTTGCACGAGAAACTCTCTTCCCTCGATAAAGATGTTGTCGCCTACAAGGGAGGAACAATTGAAAAACAGTTATTGTCCCGATTGAATATTCCACACGTTGATTTGGAAGCTTATGATTGTCCCAAAGCCAACTGTTTGCTTTGGAACGGATTCGAACCTCTTTTTGATTGTGGTCATCACACTCATTCTCATTCCCATTGCCCTCGAGTGGAAACGTATTTGTTTTACCAATGGATGACTTGTCATTCTTGATAGGTAATGGAAGAAATGAACACGTACCAGAATATCTGGCATTGATAAAAAAAACTTTTGTTATTTAAATATCTCGCATTGATAAAAAAACTTTTGTTATTTAAATAGGTGATTAAAGAAATGGAGGCGTCAATGATTTGGTGTTCTTATTGTCATCAATTTCACTATGAAAAACATTTGGAAGACGAATGTCAACATCGTCGTTTTTTATGTGGTGCTCTTCGTGCCAGAAGTGTTGCGTTTTTAATGACGAAAAGCTTTTGTGATTTTTGATAGGTGTTGGAAGAAATGGAACTGACAACAACATTGATTTGGTGTCCTTATTGTAAACAATATCACTTTCAAAAACATTTAGACAATACACCCGAGATGATGTGGTGTTGGCTGTGTTGTGCACACCATCCATTAATTCGAATTTATTGACTTTGTAGGTGATTTCAGAAATGTGGTCATCGTCTTTTTTCGGTCGGTGCTATTGGTGTAATAAATATCACCTGTTGGCATCTACTCGATTACTGAAAATGCTATGTGACGATCTTTTCAGGTGATTACGCAAATGACGAAGGAAAAGTGGCATCGCTTTAGTTGTGTTCGATGCGAAATTGATTTTTATTGTAAATTTCAACTGTGGAAAAAACAAATGGCTATTGTACGCATGATGAGAGTGTATCTGGAAAGTGGACGAACTTGTTTCTTATCCTTTTCTGGTCCACGTTCAGATGGACTGCTTACTCAGTTGGCATTGCACTAAGTGCCCTCCATGTTACTTTAAGTTTAGACACATTTTTAAAAATAATTGGAATCACTCGTATTATTCAACATTATTCAACTTGACGCATTGTAAGTTTAAAACGTAGAGATCGTTTTTAGAAGACACTACTTGTTCCTTTTAGGTTCACATGCAAATGGATGCATTGTTTAAATGGTGCTGCCCAAAGTGTTCTCCTTGTTTTAGGTATGGGCTGACATGAAGAGCTTTATGGTGTGGCACCGTTTTCTTTTTGACCTCAAGAATGAAATTGCCATGATTTTTGTCTGCGAACTTTAAAAATGTATTTTTTCAGGTGCAAGACGAAATGAAGAGTTCTCCAAAGTGGCACCGTTTTTGTTGTTTGGGATGTGAATTGAAATTTCAGCGTAATTTTTCATTCTCAGTAAAAATGTTAATTTTGAAACGTCTGTTGAAGTTGTGTTTTGGTTGTGAGCGTACACTTCGATTGTCCTCCGCAGGTTCATTTACAGATGACCTCCTCCGTGAGTTGGCATCGCACTGAATGTTCCCATTGTTATGTAATGTTTTTGCAAACTTTGAGACGTGCCAAGTTGTTGAGATTAAGAAAACATGCTGTTAAGAAAAGTTTTTTTTATTAATTTTTGTTAGGTTCAACAAGAAATGAAAGCAGTGTGGTCCATTTGCATGTGTTCTCACAAACACATTTTGAAAGAAATTGTATTTTACAAAAAGTATAAACATATTTACCCTAACGCTTTGAAGAAAGGATATGGAAAGAGAACGATATTAGAACTGAGAGGATGGCGTGGAAAAAAAGAAGCGTGGGCGAAGGTCACTGGGTGTAAAAAATACGACACATGTTTTGACTGTAACGCTAATGATCACATGTATTACGATGCTTGTCTTCGATGTAATTACTTGTATTTTGATGTTTTTAAATGAAAATAAAGAAATGATGTCAATGAAAATGTTTGTTTTTCTTTTATTTGATAACAGTTTGAATGGAAACCCCTCGACTCACCCATTCGCCCTTGGCAGTGTTACCCCGGAAAGGTGAAACGTTACCCGACCAAAGCAGACATGGCTGAGGAGGCATGAATGTGTTTTAAATACTTTTTAATGACAACAGTAATAAAAAAAGAGTTTACATTTTCAAACGTTTTTTGGCTTGCATTATTTTTTTGACAATGCGCTCCGTTAATGTTTTTCTACCGGGTAGACGGTCAATGGCCTTGATCATTTTGGCGTCTGCTTTCCATTTGGCTTCCAAATTGTGTCCCGCTTTGCTATAATCAATGTCGTGCTGCTTGGCAATCTTGTCCAGTCGGTTGATGCCGGGATCTCCTCGTTTCAAACGTTTGGCCAAATGTGTACCGGGCCCCATGTATTGGTATCCAGGCCAATGAAATTCCATGCCTGTTTTGGCAAGCCATTTTTGAATATCAAATCCCCATCCTTTTTGGCTTCTTTTTCGTTTGATTCCTTTTCGTCTGGTCGGTGGTTGGGCTTTTCTCTTTCTTGCTCCCATGTTTTTTTAATCACTATCGTCGTAATCCAACTTGCGCCTCAACTTTTTGCCTTTGGCCCAATCTTCCCAATCTGGTAAGGGTTTCAACTTTTCAAGTTCTCTACTAGGTCCTTTGCCTTTGTCTTTGCCTTTGCCTTTTCCAATGTTGTCAATGGATTCCAGCAAAGCTTTTCGTCTTTCCCGAATATCGGATAACCTTTTTTGAATGCCCTCTGCTTTTACTCTAACAGGAATTCGGCTTGTTGAAGCAGCTTTGCCTTTTTTAGACGGTGAAGCAATTGTGGGTTTGGGTGTTGAGGGGGTTCCTTTTATCATTTGCTTTAGCCATTGTTCAACAGGCCCTGTTACCAAATCGCCTTCTTCCTCGTCTTCACCAGGAATCCCACCTTGACCACCGGGTCCAACTCCACCGGGAAATTGACGAATGCGTTTTGTAAGCTTCATTAACTCTTGACTCACTGGTTTTGTTTTGGCATTGATAACAGGTGGAGGTAACCCAGAATTCAACAACACATGTTTTTCCGCGGCCAACTTGGCTGCTTTTGTCAACTGAGCATTCTCGGTCAATTCTCCCTTGTAGTATTGGATTAATTTATCCATTTCATTTTTAGGAATCATGTAGACTTCTTCCATCCCGGTAGTTCTCGGCACTTTGAACAAAGTTCTCCGTCTTCTATTTCACAACAGCTTTCGCACAGTTGAGATACCAGAATGCACATGTATTCGCGATACAGCTCTTCATATTTATGTTTCCAATACCACGAATTTTCTTCCCATTTCGATGACTCCCGGTTCGCGTCTTGCAACAATTTCACCCAAGCAACTAGATTCATTTGGTACATTGGCATAGTACGTCGTTGAGACCCCGAAACAATCCGCTCCCTTGTTGACCTATCAATAACTCTCGTCGTCTTTTGACTGAAGTTTTACGTCGTCCAACTTCTCTCAAGGTGCTTTTATGAGGTCGTAGTTTGGCCATGATGGGTGGTATGATGGGAATCTTGTTTTTCAGTAAGTTCAAAACCACTTCGCTCAAGGCGTTGATTTGATCTGCATTGGCATGTTTCAAAAGATCTTGACGTTTCAAACGACTGGCTTCTTGTAATATGGACTTCAAAAATGGCAAGTGGCGCTTAACGCGTTTCATCGTTTCCCACGCTTTTGGCGTTTGTAAAATTTGACATTGTCAGTGATGCCTTTTAAAGCTTGGGATCCCAATTTGCCAAAGGCTGTGGCAAACGTAGGAGCCGGTCCGGCTAGAAACGTGCTCATTCCCTCAGTAATTTTGTCCACTGTTCGGGGTTTGCGTCGAATCAGAGCACCACCTCTTTGTACCCTTCTTCCTTTTCTTCTTTTTCCTCTTTTTTGTTTGCCCCGTCGGACGACCATGGTGTAGAAAGTGGCAGTGGTGGATGGGAGCACTTTTTTTTTATCCTTTTCCTCCCAATGACTTTTGGACATCAAGGGTCTAGATCGGCCGTCAACGTAGCATTGTCCGCTCACTGATCGATACCGATGTAAACGAAGATACTTCTGTACACAATGTTTAGGCAAGGGGGGTGTAAAGTCGATGATAGTGTCATCCAAGGTTTGCATCTTGACTAAAAACCCTTCCAAACCCTCTGGTGGCAAACCACGCACAAACGTACGCAACTCGATCAAAGTTTTGGCATAGGTGGTGAAGGCAAATCGACTCATCTCTTCTTTGAAACGATAGTTTTTGAAATCATTCCATCCTTTGACAACAGTTCCAACCGCAGCCAAACAAGTCACCAGTATGACGTTTTCCAGAACGGGACCCACGATCGTTCCAATGGCCACCAGCAACAAGGCCAACCCGTTGAACAGAGCATTGCGACATTTGAAATGATTCAACATATTTTTGTAACACCACCATTGTTTGTGGTAGAAAGCATACAACGAGTCCATGCGTTGCAATAGTTCTGGTTCCAGTTTGGAGGCATTGTAAGTTGACTGTGGGTCGTTTACCAGAGACACTACAAGTTGCTCCTTGGAACCCATTTTGCTGTTCACGTCGAAAGTCGAGATGAATTGGTTTGCACCGAAGGACTACCACCCTGTTTATAACTTGTCACTATACTATTGGTCATGGTGATGTTTTTGATTTCTCTCCCCTGTGCTAATTGTTCTTGGTCTTGCATTAACATCTGCAAACGGCGCTGTAAATCAGCCTGATTCAAATTTCTCGGGTGATACGACGGTGTTGAGTTTTGACTTCGGGGTGAAATTGGTGAAGAGTGCAACGGTCTTCTTGTCAAACCTCCCCTTACGCGTGGTCCACAACCTCGTCTTGCACGACCTCTCCGGGCTCCTGGTACTCTTGCACGAGGAGTACTGCTGCGACTTCGACTTTGACTCCTACTTCGACTTCGGTTGTTTCTATTCACACTCCCTACACCAGTCGCGTCTCGCGATCCACCCGCCGAGGGTACACTTATGTGACTCGCAGGGGTTCGTGCACCACTACTTACTGGGGAATTAGACGCGCGACTCCCAATGCCAGCTGGTGCCAAAAGAGAATTAGGAGGGGGTAATGCATCCAAATAAGCTCTCATGTCAGCAATTCCCATGTTTGCAAAAGCTTGATCAATTGGCTCTGTGTCTTCTAATTCTTGAAGTGTGTCAGGAGATACTTGATTAGAGACCGACGTTCCGACCCCCGCAGGTGATACGGCACCTTGAAAAGCTTGTCTACGACGTCGGGATCCATCATCAGACGACATGCTTCCTCTTGCAGAGTTTGTATCAATTCACGAAAATAAGTCTCGTTGTACTCTCTAACAAGTTGTCGAATTTTTTGTCCTTTTCTCAAACGAGCTAATTTATATACCTCTCTCATCTTTTCAAAATCCATGTCCTCCATACTCATTCCATTGAGATGATCCCCTATCAGTTTTTCAAAGCACATCCAGCCCAAGTCGGGGCTACCTCCTCGCAGTCTCTTACTTCTTCTCGGTGACTCCATTTGGTTGTTTGTGATAACTCCTTGTCCAACCCTCTCCTTTTAACAGATTGCTCCACAACCTTAATTCATCCGACGAGGCCGGGTGCAAATCCAAAACCAAGTACCCAAAAGGGCGGGATGTTGCCATGTGAAAGGTTTCCAAACAGTCTTTCCAATCGGAGGGAAACGATTGCAACAAGACATTTCGTACACCCAGTTGATCCCGGGGGGTTTTGAATGCCACGATGTAATGAGCATTGCGGGAAATGCTTTTGGCATATTTCCCTACAGGAAACATGTCCTGGCACAAATACAGCACTGTAATGTTTTGATGATGGGAATGTTTGGTGAAGAGATCCAAAACACGCTTGTCGCCACTTCCTTCATCCATTAAATCGTCCAACACCAAAACACCTCTTCCCTTTGGGAACAATTTCGCTAATTCCTGGCGGTCTGGAATCCCCTCGTGAAAAATAACACCTTCATCTTTCATGGGTCGAAACCCATCTTGCCATGCACCGTAGCAATAATGAACTTGAGATGGGGGTGTTTCAAACAAATCCGAGTTCTCCAAAAGGAGTTTTTGTGTAAACACGGTTTTACCACATCCCGAAGGTCCCACTACCAAAATTGAAGAAGGGGTGTGAAAACGAAATGGTTTGCACCTCTGCATGATGACTCAAGAATGACTCAAGTTTTTTCACATTTCACTCTTTTATTTAAGTAGTAATCATTTGATCATGTGGTGATTGACAAGTTTGAAGATGAGTGCAACAACACACTTTTTCCCACCCTTTTTCATCTTGATTAGTAATTAGCTCTTTGATCATTTGTCCTACTTCGTGATCATTGTTTACTCTATCATATGCTGAAAAATTGTTTGTAAAATCTTGCAAGTTCATGTCATGAGCGCGACACTTCAAATACATCAAGGCGTAATGTCCACAAGCTTTACTGTGAATTCCTTGAAGGGACCTTCCCTTGCTCACCACGTACTTCCAATGTTTCATCACCCAATCTTTCAAGGGAGCGGCTTGATGGTAAAAGTCCAAGGGTACGGCGTAACTGTCCATCACTTCACACACATTTCCTTGAGTCCACAAAGCAATCCAGTGCTGACCGGGCTGGTCGTGAGGGTCTGTGTTCACAATATAGCCCTTGGGTCTCGTCATGTCTTTGACGGGCGACTTGGGTAAACCATCACAGGGCACCACACCATAAAACTTTGGTTTCAACTTTGGGTCTTCTCTTGCCAAGTAAGTTAACTGTTGGTCGGTCAAGGCAACATGCTCCATCTTTTTTAGTGTATGTAGATGTCGTACAGCACAGCTCCGTTCTTGTCGATCTCAATGAGATTCTCAAATTCTCCGTAGACGATTACAGTTATATTGCTGCCTGGTGCTGCTCGGAATTCAAGCTTCAGTTGAAGGTCTCCACTTTGTCTGGGGTTGAGATTGGCACTGTCGGCACAACCACTGGCTACATTGTCAAACATGAACAGAGTGCATCCTTTGCCTTGCCCCCAGTCATCTTGTTCGACCATGTTTCCTTTCATTTTACACACAGCACCACTGGCTAGCAGAAATCTAAAGTATCCCAACAGATCTTTGGAGGAGTTGTTGCCCACCAGCTGGAGGGTTTCATAGGGATATTCTTCCCCTTTCACAACCTGCTTGATGGAAGTCAACTGAAATTTCTGAAAGCAGAAGGATCTCGGGTGACTGCTCCATTGAACGCACGGCTGTCCACTAGACCAACAATCATTCTGTCAGGCACTCGGTTTTGAAACAGGTTAGGTATGTCAAAGCGAGTCAGGGCCCCATCCATGCTGAAGGTTCTGATTTCACTACGAACAGTGGGATAAACAGCAACTTCACCGTCTTCCCTCTTGGCACTCAGATTCATGAAAACGGTTTCATTCAACCTCAGTTGACACATGTGAAACCGAATTTTGATATCAGCTTCATTCAAACGCGCTGCCAAACCAACTCCATTCATGAAGAGATTGGGGCTATTGAAATGAAATTTCATTTTTATTTCCACTCCAGGCACCAACACTTTGCCAGTGTGAAAGACTTCCAAATGCGGTTTGAAAACCAAAGATCTTGTCCTTCCTCCAGCATACTCAGCAGTTTCAGCAATCATGGCATCCAGAGTGTTTTTCTGATTCTGGGGCAAATCAGTGTAATGTTGATGAGGTCCTGCCTTGTTGGTGTTGTTGGCTGTCCACTCGGGGGGGAGAATCCAATGCATTGTACCATCCACTTGGTCTCAAGATGGTTTTACCATCGGCTCGGTCAAAGTTGAGAAGAGATTCAAAGTAAGCCTTGTAGTGGTACGTGTCCGATTGTGGGCTGATCAAAGTTCCATTCAAGTGCAAATCGATTTGTTTGATAATGGTGTGGGCCAAATTGTTGGCAGGCGACAATTTTTCAGCAGCAACCAAATTTCCCCCATCGTCTTTTTTCAATGCCAATTCCATGGTGAAGTAACTCCTTCCCAAATCGGTAAAACCATCCAACCCAGGAATGACAAATTCCATGGGGTTAATGCCTGTCGTCGTTGGTTGAATGGTAACCATTCGATAGGCAACCGTACTGATGTCTGTTTTTGGAACCTTGAACAGATTGAGAGCACCATTCGTCGTTCCCTCAGACATGTTGTGAGTCGCTATGGTATTTTCAGTCATTTTTTCAGCGCCGTTGTCTTCTCCTTCTCGGTCTTTTTCGTTGACTACTAGTACCTCTTCTACGTTGGGAACGGTTTTTATACTTTCCCCGTGCGAGCAATCTTGAGAAGTCGTAGCCAGGAGGTCGACTTACGTCTTGACTTATCCATCCCCCTCGCTGTCGAGGCATTTTCAAAATTTTCCACAATGGTACAAATCCACCACGTTGAGGCAGTCCTCTTTCACTTCGAACGCGTCGAACCCTCGAAGGAATCGGTTGCATTTTTACACACCAAAAATGTCTCGAGCTCTTTTGGCGTGTTTTGGAAACAAAGCAGCAGCAACTTTCACGGCTTTATTAACTTTCGTTTCAACACTTGTTTGGCTCGTTTACTTATTTCCTTTTTCAGAGCTTCTTCGGCTTTTCGTTTCACACCTCGTTTCAATCCTGCTGCAAGACCATTCAAAGTGTTTGTTGGTACTTTTAAAGGGTTACGACTTTTTATAAGACCTTGTAAGCCTCCCTGCAAGATGCCTTTCAATAAGCCGGACCCATCTTGACCATAGGCCTCGTCTGTACGAAAACGTGTCAAACTTCCACCCCGCATGATGTTTTTGTGATGATTGTTTTTCCACTCTGGTGTTCTCTTTTTATACTCACATTATGTTACATGTGAAAGATTCTCCTGCATAGCGTTTTCGTTTTCCACTTCGAATCTCCTCCATACCTTTCAAATGAGATTTTCTCGCATTCTTTTTGGCGAGTTTTTCCAACCCTTTGGTAATACTCCAAGCGGCTTTGGGAAGTCCTGCTATTACGCTTGCAATTCCTTCACCCACTTGATCGTCAACAACAAAATCTGGCACGGGCACTCGTTGCGGATGTTGTCTCCGTCCCCTTCGCACTGTTGATCTTTTGGTGGTTCGTTTTTTGGGCCCTTTCGTCCTCCGTTTGGTCGTTCTTCGCTTTTTAACAGACATGATTAAAAGCAATTCTGTAAAGTCTCCTTTTTTATCCTTTTTTGAAGTGGAGGGTCAAAATGGTATTACTTTCTACAAATTTAACCAAGTCTCCGCCTGCACCGCTGGTTCCCGCCACTTGTACTTCGATGAATTCAATCACTTCGTAACGCACAGGTAAATATTGAATGTGGAGTGGTTCAAAGTAAACTACACCTCGACCTTCTCTCTTGAACTTTATTTCTCGGAGTAAATCAGTGATGCGATTCCCCACGATGGAACTACCACCCACGTTTGAATACACGTGAAGGGATCTCGTGGGTTCCTTTACAATCGATCGGAATGCCACATTCAAATTGATAAATTCCCAATTAACTTTCATGTTCAACCATGTCCATGTAATGTCATTAGAATCTTTAGTAACTTTCCAGTACAAGGGGTTTCCAGAAGCATCTTTGAAGTCGATCTCGTTTTTGCTGGGGACTTTTCCATCGATGTAACTCATTTTCAAGTTTGTACCGAGTTCCCATTTGACGAATACACCAATTTTGGTTTCCTTGAACCATCCCATTTTTTCTGCCAACACTCCATTCACGGCAAAATGGGGCACGAGTGTACCACCACTAACTTTCTTTCGGGCAATATTTTTGTTGTCGATTTGAAGATTCTCACCATTCCATTTAAATAAAGCACAAGTGTGTTTTCCACCATCGTCTGTAACGGACCCATAGAACGTTTCAAAAGATTGCGTCATCTTCTGATCCAACCATCTCAAGTAGGCTTTCATGAACGTGACCCCATTCACAATAGAAGGGTCGTCCTTCAAGTCTTCCATCTTCATGTTAAAATTCTCGAATTTGGTTGCAGACGACGTCTTTCTGTAACACGAATTCCCAAACACGGCATGCCCTCGAGGAACGAGTTGAAAAATGTCAGCACCGGTGTCTGGCAAGGAAATGGAACTCAAACCAACATACCATTGGTCTCCACCCAGTGTGAGTGGTTGTGGCAATCGAATCTTGAACCAATTGGCTTGATTGTTTGGAAATTCACCACGGTTTGAATGACTGGGTAAAGTAACGTAAAACGACATCTTCTTTAAAGCTTACTCACGCTCGCACTGGAAATCCAACTATTGTACTTGTCGGGCCACCCTTTCCACTTTACTAACATTTGACCTTTTTGGCGCTTAAGTACCTTTTCGATGCGAAAGAGCGCTTCGTCAGACACATGCACTTTTTGCAAATCTTCGTGGTAAAATGTTCCTTTCACCGGTGTATCGTCCCACTCGCGAATCTTATAGGTTGGTACACTCCCCTCAATAACTCGATGAAACACAAACACCTCTTCGGTCCATCCCGGCAAATACCCTTTACCAAAGGTGCGATGAATCTTGTTCAAACGAACGCGGTCTCCCACTTTCAACAAAGAACGTTTCTTTTTGGCTTTCAATCGCTTGCCATACAGTCGTTTCCACACCTTTTCTTCATTCTTCCAAGTCACTTTGTTAGGAGCCATGCCAATACTTCGATGAGGTGTAGCATTGTACCCATCCACCAAGTCTTGAAGAGCACCGTCAAATCGTAGCGTGTTAGCTGACGTGAAATAGCGATATAACCTCTGTTTCAACGTTCTGTTAAACCTTTCAACCACACTGGCTTTAGCATCCCCCCTGGTAGAGAAGTGTTGGATTCCTCGGTCTTTCGTCCAATTTTCAAACGAGCGATTGTAAAATTCCTTTCCCTTGTCTGTTTGAAGTCTGTTAGGTTGACGTCCTTGACTCACAATTTCTTCAAAGGCTTCCACCACTTTCGCTCCAGTCTTGTCTTTCAAAGGATGAACCCAAGCAAATTTTGACAGCACGTCAACCACCGTCAACAAATAACGAATACCGCGGTTGTACTTAGCCAAAGACTGAACCTCCACCAAATCTGCAACCCATTCGTCGTCCAACCCACCCACCACAACGGGTGCCGTTGGAAAACGACGTCGGCGTGGTTTATGCAGGGTGTAAGCTAAATCCCGCTTCAAAAGATTCTGTGCCACTTTCAACGGTACTCCCCATGCCTTGGCAAATCGTTGAATTCCTCCCAAACTACCCTTCGCTTTTGGATCATGATAACGCTTGAGCAATGCTTGTGCCACGGATACTTTTTTCACGGACTTCTTCTTTCGAGGTGCCATAGCTCATTCAACAGGGTAGGTATTGAAGGAATACGAGAGGAGTGCGTCTTTTGAATGATTCGATACCAGCGCCAAGCGTCAGGATGATGTTGCAACCACAACACAAATACCATCCAACGGTACAAATTCAATTCGACATGGGTTTCTTCAAAAACTTGGAGCGGGTGTGTCTCCTCAACATAATCGGGAATGGGTATCCTATTTTCTTCTTCTTGTCTTTCGTACAAACACTGACAAAGGGACTTGTGACAAACCCATTGCACAAGAGATCCTCCCCATTCCCACAAACAGTCCCATGCAACACGCATGAAAACACTTTCCATTTTTTCGTTCAAAATGATCTTTATTCTCATTACACACACTTTTAAAAGATACATTCAAAATAATAAAGCAATTCAAATCAGTTCATGTCAATCAGGCAGCATAGTCTGATCGTCCTCCCCATCGTGCAGAAGCAAGGGTTCGCCTCCACACGTCTTCTCTATCTGAGTACTTGGGTGGTGGAAGTGCTGGTGGTGACAGTACTGATGGTGATACCACATTATCGACCACTCGGTCTTTTTCTTTGATGGCTCTCAACAACTGCAGATCTTTCTCTGTAAACTGTTCCCCCCATGTGTTTCCATTGACTTGAGGGAGATCTTTTTCTTCGTCAAACCATTTCAGGTACTTTTCAGTCAGGGGGAGATCGGTCCAATTGAAGAACTTGCACTTTTTTCCAGAACTGGAACAACCAACGTACAATCGTCCAGGGTTCTTCTCTGAACTACTTTGACGAATGGTAACGGGTTGACGACAGAAGCAGACCAGGGTTTCCCACTTATCGCAAATGGTGGGGTGGACATTCCTGTACACTTGTCTCGTGTACTCTTCAGCACTATCTTCAGGGCAAAAGAGGAGGCAGGGTTGTCTGGGACATTTCACGTAATGCCATCCCCCTTTGGACACTCGTTTCTCCAAACACACGTCGTGCCGCAGACAAACCATGTAGTCAGTCTTGTTGGGTGGGGGTTGCACTTTTGGGGAGGGTTTGTCCTTCAGAAATCCCGGTCTTTGGAACATGGTACTCAGTCTCACCATTCTTGCCAATCCGTCGTCCTCTTTTGTTTTTTTTGGTTTGAGGTTTGAGTTCAACTTTGGAAACACGCCAGGCACAGGGGATACATTACCATATTCCAAATCGGAATCCTCTGATTCCGAGATCATTCGAGATTTGAACGCTTTTCTCTTTTCACCATTGAGGTATTTTTCAAAATCTTCCACGGTGTCAAAGACCTCCACAGACTTCACTGCCTTCTTGAAACGCTCATCGAGAGACATTTCATTCTTCTTCTTATCAGCGACTTCATCAAACTTTTTCTCTTTTTCTTCAGAGCTTTTGTTGTCGAACGTAAAAGCAGCCACGTTTTCCAAAGGAGTTGAATAATCTTCAACTTGAATTTGGTTCAATTCGTTCAACAACTCTTGAACAGCCGCAGCCGTTTCATCTTCAGCAGGTGACTGAACTTCAACAGGGGCGATCGGGCTCTCAAGAATTTCAATCGTGGGCTCTCTCTTCTTCTTCTTGTTCTTGTCCGTGTGAGAACCACCTTTTCTCTTTCTGGAAGGTACTTCGCCAACAAATTCGACTTCAGCCATCTTTCTGAAACTTCTCTTCTCAACTGTGATTTTTCCCTTCAACTTAGTCGTCCTTTATACAATCACTTTTAATTCTGATTGGTTTTCAAAACTTCATCAAATATCCATATAAGGACATACTTAATCGCGATTGGTTCCTTTCGTTCTGTTTTTTCATTGGTCAGAAAATACCTCTCACATTAACCATATAAGGAAAAACTGTTTCCAATTGGTCAGTTAATATGTTTTTTCATTGGTTCCTCAATACCCCACGCTTTGCCTATATAAGGAAACTGTTTTTCTGATTGGTTGTTTCACTTGATCATTTTGTCCATAAATTCGGTGTTTTCTTAACTTGTTTCTTCATTCTCAAAAAAGACGAAGAAGAGAGAGAGAGAGAACTCAGGTAAAATGCATCCAAACATGATGACTAATGAAGAAGAAATGCAATTGACTATTGGTCATGGACATGTATTGTATACGGGGGGTGCAGACGGAACAGACACCCTAGCAGAGGAAATGGCCAGGGAATATGGAATGCAAATTGAAGTGATTGTTCCGCCAAATCATCTCCGTGCAAAGTTCACTTCACCTGCTTCTGTCGAAGTGCTGATGCAAGCCGATCCTGCCATAGGTGCTGCTGCTCACAAGTTGTGTAAACGTGTTCCAACTCACTTTTACACTCTCTCCCTCTTGCAGCGCAATTACCACATTGCCAGAAAAGCCCATACCGTCTTTGCCTTTGGAAAACTGTGTGCAGACAAAAAAACAGTGGAAGGAGGAACTGGGTGGACTGTGCAATTAGCCATAGATCAGGGTAAAGAAGTCTTCCTGTTTGACACCAACACCAATCAGTGGTATTGGTCAGAAAATACCTACAACATCGAAAACTCCTGTCTCAAAACAGTGACATCATTTAAACCCTGGGGCACTCTTCGACTACCCACCCTTCATCAGAGCAGTGCTGTGGTTGGTTCGCGAGACATTACTCCTGCAACAAGGGCAGCAATCAAGAACTTGTTCCAGAGAACATTCTGTCTACCCGAAAACATTGAGCAAGTAAGACTAGAGCTGGAAGGACTTCATTTGTACAACATGAAGCGTGTTCGTTTTTCAAACCAAGGCAAAACTTACACTCCTGTCATGAACAATAACACTTTTTATTTACTCCGATTTGAACCTCTTGTTTCAGAGGAAGACATAACTGTGAGATCTTCTCCTTTTCAATCAAAACGAAAACGACTGAAAAAATCCATGCATTTAATTCATAGTCGACGAAAAGAAAAATTCAGTGACAAAAAACGTGTGCGTTTACAACAATTGTTAGATAAAGCTAATAAACATTTGTAATTGTTCTACTTGGGTTAAATAATAAACATGAAAACGTCACGCTATGTCTTATTGATTGTCTTTCCATATTCCCTCATAATAATGACAAACCTTACGCCAATGTCTAGATGTTTCGCGCAAGTTTGGAAACTTCAAATCCAAGCACATCTTCATTTTTTCAAAGTCCTCCATCGACATGGGTCTTGCCCATTTCGCCGATGTAGAAAAGTCATTGCAATGTCTCGATGCAAACGGTAACACACGATGCGTTAATGTTTCCATAAGGGTTTCTTCTGCCGATCCTCTATCGGAAGCGTGACGGAGGGCATTTTCTAAGTCGAATGCAAAGTCCGTGGTTTCCGACTCAACAGCGAGGGCAAAACTCAATTAAACTACGATGTCATGCGTCAAAATGTTTTGGATGAAATTCAGAAACCTCTGGACAAACCCCGACAAAGACAAGTCATCAAAACACACCAAATTGTGCGTGACGCCAGAAACTATGAACTTTACACCTATCCTGAATACAAACGCTATCAACTCGTGTTCAACAAAAGAGTGATTAACCCAACCACCTTCGAAACTTATCCTTATGGATATAAAGCCCAACCCGATTTTTAAACAGTAACATTGAACACTTGAACATTGAAATGCAGAGTGGCGCAGTGGAAGCAAGTATTGGGTTCATAACCCAAAGGTCCAGGGATCGAAACCCCGTTCTGCTATTTTTGTATTTTTTCAATTTGATTAATTATTGATTAAAATTTAATTTTTAAAATGTTAATTTTGTTCTTGTTGCTATGACCGACCATGACGTATTTCCCTATGCCTCGACCTCATATTGAGACCCCACATGAAAGCGAGGTTTTTGCCGCATGAAAGCGAGGCAAACCATCCTGTATCAGCCTACATTACTACTGCTGGAGCTGGTGGCGCGGGGTTAACGTTGTATGGAGCGGCAACAGCCGCTACAACAGCACCATCCGTAGGATTCACAGGAACTTGGTCCGGCATGAAGGCAGAGAAACATAAACCGTGGAAAGTGGCTCAGCGATGACCGAGAGCAAACAGAGCACCAAGCGCAAGACTGGCGTACGTTTTAACGAAAAGAGGAATAAACAGGATAAAACAGGCCTATTTATACCACAGGTAGCCGAAGCTCACTATGAGAGGAGCGCATATATTAACCTGTTCCATTTTGCATATATCATGACCTCGGCAAAATATAAGAGTTTCTATGAAAAATGCAGCAAATACGTTTTAATCGCCATAAATGCGAAATAATTCACAATAATGAATGGTTCACCTTGTTTCTGTGTTATATTACTTGCTATTTAATGGCCTTTTGGGGTGATTTAAAGCGTTTTGACCGAGAATAAGCGTCCTTGATTATTTGCACCCATCACTTAATAAGCGAAGCGAAAGGTAACACACTGTTGGCCGTCACGTGACCGATTCAAAGTTATTTACTTGCTGTAAATCTCGAATTTTGGCACCTCTCTCTAAAATTCTCTAAGAGACCAAAGGCTTTATATCGTAACAACAAATACATGCCAATTGAAATTCGCGTCCTTTCCCTTTTCAAAATCGCCATTTTCAATCTCTCCACCATATCGAACCATCCGTGTGACGAACTGTTCGCGAATTCTTGTCATTGGAAGGCTTGCACAATAAGCCCTCAGGACAAAAATATCCCGGGTATGAGTCGCACGTGAAACGTGGTCGAAACGGCCGATTACTTTTTAATTCTAAAAGTTTAATATATAGATTTAGCCAAGCCTAAAAGCGGAGCCGCGAAGGAATAAACTGGTGTTCGTTTCTCAAAAATAGTCCTGAAACTTTTCCGTCTGAAATATATTTCGGGGCTTTTTTGGCTCGTTCGCTTTCGAAAAGTGTTTCTCAAAAAGCCTGAAGGTGTTCCGAATTGTCCTCCAATATTTTGGGGATCTGTTCTGTAAAACCAAGCTCGAAAGGTCATTCAAGAGGCTGAGCACAGCTTGATTATTTTTTTTTCGGGCATCAAACTGAACACATTTTACTCACGAGCCGTGTTGCTTGGTGTTTGCAATGTTTCCATATCCTGTCATTAACTGTCAAGGGTTGTCAAATCTCCTTGGATTATTGGCTGTTCGCTTGAATGAACTTGAAACGGCGCTCATTTACAAAAACAAAATAAAAAATTATTCGAATGTTTAAATGGGTTATCTTCATCGCGTTCGGATGTTAACAAATAACATGTACTGCCACTAAATAAAAATATTACTCTGTTCAAAAATTTATACTGACATTTCACCGGCATTTTACTGGGACTACCCGAAAGAAAGGATCTGGGGAACTTCGAAGCACTTGTAATAAACTTATCGAAGAAATGTCGCGTAGGTTTTAGCAGCCGCGAAAAAATTCAAGCACTTTGAGGAACACACATTACTTACCGGATAAAATAGCTTTAAACTCAAAACTGCTTCGCTTATAGTTACTTAAGTAACCCTTATATTTCGTTCTCTAACTTGAGACCATCGAGATTGAAAACAAACAAACAAACAAACACCGTCCAAACATTCTTAACTCTGTGGCATACGTTTTGCGGCTGCAAATTGTCTGAAATTAGAGCGCTTTTAAAAATCCACAGAACTGTTTTTGGAAGCTTTTCGGATATAATAGGTTTAAACCGACAACTGTTTCGCTTATAGTTTTTCAAATAACTGTTATATTTCGAATCTTACCAGCAATTTACCAGCTGAAGGCGAATTTGAAAAACAATAGCGATTGTCTTTTTGGTCCTACGATTGGCCAAAGGCAAAAATCTCCTAGCAACGGCCCAAGCACTTCCTACCCAGTGGCTTTTAGGGCGGCTTTAGGAGGTCTTCTAGTTGGCTGCGTAGAACTGGGAATGAAAAGAACTGGGAATGAGTGGTTTTTCAAAATGGCGGGAGGTAAAGTAAGATATCGAACTCAACGAAGAATCGGGGAGAAACAGGGATATTTGCAGAAGATAAAGCAGAAATCAAAGACAAGGGACAGCAGAACTGACGGTAAGGTGATAGTTTCATTGAATCGTCGAATTATTTCATCGCTGTTTGCTTGAAACAACGTTCAATGAGAACTCAAAATCCATGTTTCCTGTAGCTCATATTTAAACCGACAACTGCTTCGCTTAAAAGATTATTACTATTGAAAACTTCTAAGACAAGAAAATCGACAGTTGCACAAAGAGATGGACCGGACAGTCAAAATTGAAAGCAAAGCTTGTGCAGTTGTCTTGCGACTGTGCTTAGACCTACTGTTATGAAAAACAAACACAAAATAATGGACAGAGAAATCATTTTTGATAAAAGTTTATTCGAAACCCGTAAGTTTATACTTAAATGCAATTCGCGTTACACTTCCAAAATCATAGGTCAGTCCACGCTAGTGAAATCGGCTGAGCATGGCAAAATATTCCAGAATCTGTCACAAATCTGAGCGCGTTTTCTAATAATTTTTTAAAGTCAAAAGTAAATGACACATTTCTAATGGCGCAAATCAAATTTCCATTTCAAAACGTAATTTCTTTCACCGTAATACTCGAAATCATGTACCTTAGACCTTTTAAAAACTTCACTTACTCGGTTGTGTTTCAGAACAGGGCAAACTCTCCGCCGTGAAGAAAACAAAGCGATCCTTTGAAGGCAGCTTTCGTAACTTGAACTTTTCGCCTTCTACCAGTATTCTTTTGAGCTTTTTCTTTCCATTTGTAGATATTAGATTTTTTTTTGTCAACTATAAAACTTCAGTACTCTCGAACAATCGTTAACTGCTTAAGAAGCTTAAGCTTTTAAAGAAACCTCTCTTTCAAAAGCGACGATGGTCATGCGATTTCCCGCCAAGAAAAACGGGGGTTGCCCAAAAGCACCGCGTGATTTCCCGCCAAGAAAAGATGGCATTCTCTACCCCCGTCGGGTTGTCTTGGGACTCCCCTCCCCCTCCCAGAGTCTGTGCGGACGGACGGACGTACGGACGGACGGTCACGTGACTATTACTTCACAACCAAAATTTCTCGGATTGATAGGTTACAGGAGGGAGTGATGAACTCGCCAGCTGGGCTGGTTCGAGGTGTCTGGCCATCGTGACGTCACGACGTGAAAAGCGCGCGAGTTTGCCGAGTCTTCAAAAATGGCGCTGGCAAACTGATGTTAGGGTTCGGGCTACAAACGTATTTTTTGTGCTATTAAGCTTTTAGCTAAGCTTGTTTTCTTGGGTAATGGAATTTTAGTCATCCCTTTTTTCGATATAGGTAAGTGGCTCTTTGTCTTAACGTTAAAATCACACTTAAATAATGTTTTAAGAGTCATGTTTACTCTCCGCGATCGAAGAATTATGCACCGGTATCGCAGAGGTCAGGGTTCGAATCCCGGCAAGCCTGATTTTTTCAGGCTTTCTTTTCGCAACTGCATAAGTTGCGCTAATAACTGAGAGGATCTTCTTTACATTGATTTCTTCATTCCGCAGTTCAAATATATGAATTTCATATATTCATAATTTCATCTTCATCTTTCCCGGGTATATTACGAACCAATTTAATGACCAGCTCCCAGTTGGCTTGCTAGCTCAATTGGTTAGAGCGCTGCACCGGTATCGCAGAGGTCAGGGTTCGAATCCCTGCAAGCCTGATTTTTTCAGGCTTTCTTTTCGCAACTGCATAAGTTGCGCTAATAACTGCGAGGATCTTCTTTACATTGATTTCTTCATTCCGCAGTTCAAATATATGAATTTCATATATTCATAATTTCATCTTCATCTTTCCCGGGTATATTACGAACCAATTTAATGATCAGCTCCCAGTTGGCTTGCTAGCTCAATTGGTTAGAGCGCTGCACCGGTATCGCAGAGGTCAGGGTTCGAATCCCGGCAAGCCTGATTTTTTCAGGCTTTCTTTTCGCAACTGCATAAGTTGCGCTAATAACTGCGAGGATCTTCTTTACATTGATTTCTTCATTCCGCAGTTCAAATATATGAATTTCATATATTCATATTTTCATCTTCATCTTTCTCGGGTATATTACGAACCAATTTAATGACCAGCTCCCAGTTGGCTTGCTAGCTCAATTGGTTAGAGCGCTGCACCGGTATCGCAGAGGTCAGGGTTCGAATCCCGGCAAGCCTGATTTTTTCAGGCTTTCTTTTTGCAACTGCATAAGTTGCGCTAATAACTGCGGGGATCTTCTTTACATTGATTTCTTCATTCCGCAGTTCAAATATATGAATTTCATATATTCATAATTTCAAAATTGTTATTGTCCGCATCCCAAAAAGTGTGTTTATTTCAGTTATATTCCACAGGGAAACTTGAAACTTGGCTACGGACTATCCTATAGTTTAACAAAAGTACCCAAGTTGAAACAATTGGTATAGTATTTGCCAAAAAAATGATCAGACCGTTTGTTTAGCTGAGTATAATAGAAGGCGAACCTAGAAGGGTATGTTTAGCACTTAAAAGTTAACTTTTCTTACAGTATTTGCTTCCATCTTCTGTATAAGGAAAGAATACTGATATTTAATTGCTAGGGAAAGAGTCATCGAACTTAGTAAATTTTTGGCACCTCATTTAACCCGTGTAAACTACACTTTTGCAGAACAACATAAAGATCTGAATCAGGTCGCAAATTATGCGGGCGCCAGTGGAAACAAGTCTTCGCTGATCTGGTTCTGTACTTTTTTATGAAAACTAATAGATATATTTGAGTACCATTTGGATCAGTGATTCAGTGATTTATTCTCAATACCTCCAGTTTCCTCTAGATTCAGTTGCTGTCCAGGTTGCATAGTGTTTGAGAAAGAGTTTGACCGTCTACTTGATCCACAACTGACGATGACCGTTTCGCAAATAAAATTTAGTTGGTCCTGTCCTTTGATTTTCAAAGATTAATTCTAAAACACTCAAACTGAGGACCATTCTAGTTAAGAGAGAGCCTTGTTAACTCTTAACATCAGTAACCTGAGAAAGTTGGCGTTTTAGATAAACTGTGGTTTTTTACAATTATTCGATAAGAGATCAGCACAAATTTGGCCGGAAAGCCGGCGCGTCAGCTGTTTTGCCTCGCCTCCAGCAAATGTTGTCATCTTTGTCGTTTTTTACAAGATAGTTTAGCAAAGTAAGGAATTACTGTGGTCCAATTAACTTCGAACCAAGCACATGAATTCACAGTAAACGTTTCTTTGTATTGGAGTATTCTTTTCCACATTTTAATGATGTTTAAAGCCACTGATCATTCTAATGAAATTGTTACGCAATTTTATTTTCCTAAAATTGGAAAGAGATTATACATATAAAAGTTATGTTTTTGTCTCCAAGCGACACATCTTAGGGTTTGTGAGATACAGATTCTGAAAGGTGATCTTGATCACGATTTCAATCGATCGACCAAAGCGTCCATGAAATCTTTTGAGTCTTATCGCCAATTGGTTATTTTGTTTTGAGGACCAATTTGCATTAAGAATACTTTTTATGTTATAGCATGCAGCATACCTTTTGTTCTTTTATTGTTTTGATCTGTTCTTTTTGAGAAACTGGACTGTAAACATTTGCGAGGAAGCCATTTGTTAACTTTCCTTTGAATTTCCGGGGCAGACTTATATGTGACGTCACGATGGCCAGACACCTCGGTTTTTCATTCGCCAATACCGGCGCTTGTGCCCAGGCCCAAGTTCATCACTCCCTCCTGATAGGTTACCAAATTTCCTTAGCAATGGAGCTCCGCTGGCGGGCTTTGCCCGTAGGTTCCGCTAAAAACCATTGCTGATAATACTGCAAAAAAGGTCGAAATTTATTTACGTGCCACACATAATGACAGTTTGAATATCAACCTTCAATACTATCAGAGGGAGTCAAAAAAGACCTCCGCTTAGCTTTTTAGTGTTCAAGATAAAAATACGAAAGTAAATGTGTTTTTTTTGTTGAATTCATTTAACCACGTGTGTTTTTCCCAGCAAGGTCAAACTGCTAAAACTGGCGTAAATCAAAAGTTCTGCATTTTGCACACTTCACGTGCGATTTTTAAATTTCGCATGTAATTTGTCAAATACACCTCCCATACACGGGATTTTGTTGCCCCGAGCGCCTATTGTGCAAGACTTATAACAAATAATAACAACTAGATTTAAGTGCCGGGTGTTTAGCACGGTAGTGCTAATTGGGGACACTATAAATATCTGAAAGTAACACTACAAATGAAACATAAACTCTTTTTTTAAAAATCCCAACTGATGGGAGGCTTACCAGTTAGTTATTTACAAGCACGGCCGAGGATTTGAGCACGGGACTGCCGTGAAACAAATCCATGTGATCAGAGCGGGACTTGAACCTGGGACCGCCGGATTACAAGTCCAGAATTCCAATGAAAAGGGATCAGAAATTTGCATTCGCGAACAGTTCGTCACACGGATGGCTCGATATGATGGAGAGATTGAAGATGGCGATTTTGACAAGGGAAAGGACGCGAATGTTGGACTCTTTTGGTATGTATCTGTTGTTACGATATAAAGCCATTGGTTTCTTAGAGAATTTTGGAGAGAGGTGCCAAAATTCGAGATTTACAGCAAATAAATAACTTTGAATCGGTCGCGTGACGGCCAACAGTGTGTTACCTTTCGCTTCGCTTGTTAAGGCTGCGTTCACACTTGGTGCCCGAGCACTAGTGCCTGGGCACCGGCACAAAATGGTGCTGTGTTCAGACACTGGGTGCCCGATATGTAGATATGTTCACATTCAATAAACCAAGCACGTGCTCACTGCATTTACAGTGTTCGAATCGCATCATGCATGCGTTCCGCGTTCAATATATCTGCTTGATTACTAGTTTCTATGGCTTTTTTACTTTTTTAATGCTGTGTTTATATATGAAACACTTAAGAGACGCCATGGACTTCGACGATAGGCGACGATTAGCGCGAATTGTTACGGAAACCTGCGCTGCCATTACAACAAGATTGAATGTATTCGTTGCTGACAGGAGTGAAGTTGGAGGGAGAGCAGCTTGGAAAATTCCACGAATTCAGAACGTTTTGGAACACGAATTCCTTCATTTTCCTGACAGAAAATGGCTGGAAAGTTATCGTATCTCTAAAGATATGTTTGAACAGTTGACGCATGATTTGCGGGGCCTTCAGCGACAGGTAACCAGACTGCTCAATCCTGTACCTGTAAGAACAATTGTAGCGATGCTGCTCAAACGCATAGGAAAAGGATTGGACTTCAGAGAGATCGGAGACAAATTTGGAGTCGGTACTTCTACAGCATGTATGAAAGTTAACGAAGCTATGAAGCTCCTGGTTACTTCTAAGATGCACATCATAAGCAAACTACAGAGGGGTATAGACTTTCAAAGAATCATAAATGGTTTCCAAAGAAAGTGGAATTTTCCACAGTGTTTGGGAGCCATTGACGGTACCCATATACCCATAAAAGCCCCCCTCATCCACCACGCTGACTATTACAACAGGAAAAGTTTCCATTCTGTAATTCTGCAAGGTGTTTGTGACAGCCAGTGCTGTTTCACTGACGTGTTTGCTGGCTGGCCTGGTCGAGCACATGATTCGAGGGTGTTTGGTCGCTCTCAGATAGGCAAGATGATAACAGAGGGAAGACTGATACCCGATGATTCAAATTTGTCACGGGTTATTGATGACCACATCATTGAGCCATTTCTTATCGGTGATCCAGCGTACCCTATTTCCAAGCATCTAATGAATAATTATCCAAGCAGCAATCTCACATCGGAAAAAGAACATTTCAACTATAGACTCAGTCGCGCCCGCATACAGATCGAGAGAGCATATGGACGGCTTAAAGGGAGATGGAGATGTCTGCTTAAGGCGCTGGATTGCGACCTCGACAAAGTTGTACTTCATGCTACATCAGCCTGTATCCTGCACAACATGTGCGAAGAGAGAAAGGAGTGCTACCTTGAAGACTGGAACAGGCTGGGAGAGGATGAAATTGGTGACCTACCTAGGTCTGATCCGTTGAATGATGATGATGCAGATGGCAACTCTAATATCATTAGGAATGTCTTGGCTCATTATTTGTACAACTGATCACAAAAGTCATGTTAGCATAACCTGCATGATTTCATATTTTTAACTTCCGGATTACAATAAGCGGAAAGGAAAGACAAGCCACACCCATTCAAAAGTTCAACTGTATTCCAATATAGCTACTTGTTAACATTAATTTATGAGCATTTGAACACAGTTCCAGACATCATTCGTTATAAAAGTTATAAATAAATGCCCAATAGGTTTTGTTTTGAAGAACAGTCTTGTTATAAAATCAGTTGTGTTTTTACTGTGCAGTTAAAAAATATTATTGTGTATCTCCAGAAAATAAACATACCCCTTAGCTATGGCGCGTTATCAGTGTCAAAATTATCTTTGTCCTAATATTATGAAATCTATACTGAAATTAAAATGTCTGTCGTGACATTTAGGTGTTGGCAGCGTACACTTGACGTGAAAATAGAGACTGTATTAACATTATGATATTCGTTACGACATTATGGTATTCGACATTATGATGTTCGTTATGACATTATGATATTCGACATTATGATGTTCGTCATGACATTATGATATTCGACATTATGATGTTCGTCATGACATTTTGTCTTGTCTTGACATTATTTCTTTTTATTTTATTAGTTTATAGAATACGTTAAAGATACATTGAATTACATTCTTGATATTCGTCTTGATATTTGATCGTTTGTCTTTGACATTAATAAAGCATGCACTGCGCGCTCATTTCCCGCCACCAGAAATCACGTGACGTGTTCTTCGTGAATAAAACATGGCGGAGGGAGAGGTTATTGATAACCTGAAGAAGGTTAATGAAAGTTTAATCAGAGTCGTAAGCATGCTGGAGAGTGGAGAAGCCGAGAAGCGAGGTGGCGAAACTTCTAATAGTACCAAGCCTGGTCCAAGTTCTAGCACAAGTAGTATCTTTGCAGAACACCAACGCTTGTTCGGTAATGCAGCTGTACGCTCGAACAGTAGAGTAAATCAGATCGCAGCAGCAATTCGCTTCAGACCACTGTCGTCGGGAACAGCACAGTTGACAGCATCCACAGGGAAGAAACGAGCGAAGAAAACCACTGGTGGATTTGGTTTCCGAACAAAGCGAAACCAGTGGACCCACAAGTTTTGTTGTTTGGCCGAAAAAGATGCTTGTAAGATACCATCTGTGGAAGAGAAGCTTAAGCTAAGAGCTGCAGGATTGGGAGAAAGGGAAATCACGTTGGACAGAGGCTGGTCTGCGAGTCTTTTGCATGAGAAGTTGTCAGAAACATATCCCAAGCTTCGTGACGGCGGAGGATACGAATTTTTAAGAACTGATGGAAGATCTACTTCCCGACTAGTTCTAATACCCGGTTCAAAGTCCGAAGGCTATAGTGTCCAGTACTTAAAGGACAATTTAAACCAAGCAACAGCATATATTCGTCCTCTACAAAACGATCTCACATTTACGCCCATGGAGGGCGATGGTGATGCAATTGTTGTAAGTATGAGGTTAATAATTTATTATTATTGGTAACATTCTTTATTGTTGATTCCACCGACTATTAACAATGGCTAGTATAGCGGTATGGGAGCATGCTTTGGGGAAATGTACATAAGGCATTTACCGAATTTTTATTCTTTCAAAAGAGGGTTGCAACACCCTTAATCCTTCCCCTGGATCTGCACCCGAGAAAAATAATGGACATGACATACTAGTACTAACAAACTCGGAAACATTAATTAAAATCCCTGAAAAATGTAAAATGTATTCGAAAATAAACCCAATATGTCACAATGTCTGGACATCTCAGTAAATAAATAAGATGGACTATCACCTCCAACAATGATAAAATTTCAGTTTGCAGACATTTTTTTATCACACAGCACCAAGAATTCTTGTTAACACAAGATAATTAAAACCAGACTACTTTCCCAAGTCAAGTCATGTGACTTACATGCAACCAAAATTATGCAATATTGAATTTTTTTTTCAGGGTGACATTCCAATGGAGGAATGCAAAAAATGTGGATTTTATTTTTCTATGAATGACTTAAAGGAACATCTTTTCAATTGTAATCAAGGGTAAGTGATTTCTCTTGTAACGTTTCCTCCCATGTGCCTTGTTGCTTGTACTGACAAAGTTAAAGTAGTGTTGAAGGTACAAATATCATTACAGCTCTAATCCTGTTAAAAGCTTTTATTTTCCTGGTTGAGGAATTTGTCATTACTAAATAACAGACATGAACAGTCTGTTTATTTGATGAACCTTAATTAATTCCATAAAATAGTCAGAAATTTGATCTCATTATTTCCTATTGTAACCTACCACAATAAAATGTTATATCCTATGTAATTAACTGTGTAATTAACATGAAAAACATGCCAACAAGTGACCTTTAATTTACAAGACAGAAAAAGTTGGAATTCTATCATAGCAGCTATAATCATATTAGAAGTTTAGAAACTAAATTACATAGTTTCAATGTTTGCCTAAACATCTGTCTTTCATCTTCCAATTCAAAACAAAAAGGCAGGAGATAGGAAAGCAAGCTTCAAAGCAACCTGCTATTCCAGCGGTAGAGATGGGTGATGCACCTCCTTGGCAAGATGCAGGACCAAGTAAACCCAGACCTGAACTGTCCAGTTCATCGTCTACTAACACTGCAGTAGACTGTAAGTGCACTTTTGATATCTACTCCTTTTCGGTGAAAAAAGTAATCGTCTTTAATTGTTCTCCATCTATATTATAATATAATATGATTCTCACAGGTTGTATTTACATGTAGTTATCTTTTTCTGTGTTAATTATTCCAGCCTTGGCTGCTCTGCAAGGTCTTTTTCCAGAATGGGATGTGACTACACTCAGGGACATTTTGCAGAGGTGTGACGGGGTTGTAGCTGATGCAGTTGACTTGGTATTTGCTGAGCTCCCACCCATGAATGTGTGTCATGATGTTTCTGTATCAACTAAGCCAGGTAACTATAAAAACTAATTTTACTGCAAAAGTAACTACCTGTAAAAAAATAATTCACATAAGATATAAAGGAGCTAGTGGGTTCAACAGTTTATTCATGTGCATGCCTCATTGATTAGGTGATGTTTTCCACTGGAATTAAAAGTCACTTTTTTAATAACAATACCTTTTTTTTCAATTTTTATTTCATTGTTACATTGAAAGTCCATCTGATCTCAGTCAGTGACTGGTATTGTCATCCAGTTGTAAGGTGATTCCTGTTTTACAAGAGGTTGCAAGAACTTGGTCATAGTTTTAATAAGAATAAAAATGCCAATCAGGCAATTGGTTTCCAAATTATTTATTTAATGTTTCATTCCAAAGATTTTTACAGTTCACAAAGGTAAAGTATTTTTCCTCCAAATTTGCTACCAAAGATAATCCTTTGTGAACAAGAACCAAAATGGGTCATTTTTTTTACAACCTCTGGTTGAAACAAATTTTTTTGTTGATGCTTTTTGTGACTCACACACCATTGTGCCAGTTCTCACATTCTTTCCCATTGACCTCTGCACCTGTTTGAATAACTTTAGCCAAAAT
Organism: Siderastrea siderea; assembly: GCA_964030785.1. Classification (NCBI taxonomy): domain Eukaryota; kingdom Metazoa; phylum Cnidaria; class Anthozoa; order Scleractinia; family Rhizangiidae; genus Siderastrea; species Siderastrea siderea. Next base: position 14,855,928 of record OZ034979.1, read on the forward strand.
TGAAAATTGTAATCAAAATAATTGGTCTGCCAAAATTATACCAGAATGTTAAAATCAGTTCCTTTTTATGATAAGTAAGGATGAGAGAATATACACAATTAAATATATGAACTATATATGAACAGAGCACTAATAATGGTTAATGTAATGGCATTTTATCCGGATTTGTATGACTGCTATTGGTGTTTTAATACTTTAGGTCAGAACTGTTTCTATTAACTCTTGCAGATGCCAAGCAAGAAATCACAATTAATGATTTCTTTGAGGAAGAAGACGAAGAGAATGTAGACGAAGAGAATGCATGCACACTACTGAAGAACCAAAAAAAGAAAATTCTCAGAGATGGTATTCAGCGGATCAATGTTGCGAGAAACTCCTTATTTGAGGACAGTGTTGCACTCTTCAAAAGTGCAAGATTTGATCCCCATAAGTCGCCGAGAGTGAAGTTCGAGGACGAGGAGGGAATCGATGCTGGTGGTTTGCGAAGGGAGTTTTTTACTCTGTTAATGAGAGCGGTAACCAGCCACCCAGCTCTATTTGAAGGCCAAGCACACAAACGAGCCCTTACATACAACGCAAGTGCCATTCAAAGTAATCTATATCACATTGCTGGTCGCATGATTAGCTGTGCCATCATGCACTGTGAAATTGGCGCACCTGTTCTCTCTAAGAGTATGTATTACTTCGTATCACATGAGACAGTGGACATGACAGAAATGCCCCACTGTGTAGAAGACATCCCAGATTACTCTGTCGTGGATCTAATACGCAAGGTAAGACCATCCACCTAGATGAGTTATGGGTATATTATGTATATTTTGTTTACAAAATGCAAGTTTTTCAAGACATCCAAGACAACATTGGTTCATGTAAATTGTTCTGAAATGTCAAAACTCTAAAGGATGTACAACTTGTTTTTCCAATGTCTCGAATGCATTTTTCAAGGCATATCAAAATGACATGAAAAAGCAATAACATTGATATAATTTGGCGATTTTCTTTTTTTTAAAAAAGGTTGAAAATGCAGAATGTCCAGAGGACTTAGAAAACCTTCGGAGTGATTCGTCAGAACTACTGCAAGCCGCAGGGTGGGATAAGTTGCTTACCTATGACAACCGTGTGGCTGCCATGCAGCTAGTTGCTGCCCATGAAGCTTTCTATAAAAGAAAGCTCTCTATTGACCAATTCTGCAAGGGGTTGGAGGTTCTTGGCGTGTTAGATCTTATCAGAGGCCATCCTGATTTGATGGAGCCGTATTTTGTACACACAGCAGTGTGTATTCTGACACCAGCAGTTCTTTTTAATCAATTCCTTAACATCGAAAAGGAGGAGGATGGATTGAGAGAGGTGATGAGACAGCATTTGAAGAGGTGCATCTCTGAGTGCTTTGAAGGTAAGAGTTGTCACTTTGGTTTAATAGCAATCAAGTAATACAAAATTTAATCACCATTCCATTTCTGTCTCCTCAGTTCTAACCAGTAAGGGGCATGCAGAATCTGATTACAGTAGTTAAAATTGCAAAGCTACAGCGGGAAAGGCAGAAAAGAAAACAATAGCAATGGGCTTGACTTAGAGTGACTTGGGGGAAGGGGAAAGGGTGTTAGTAGATGAAACTGACCAACGATGTGCATTTCTTATCTGATTAGGATGATTTGATCAAATATTGTTATTATTGTGCTTTTGCATGGGGTTGATAAGCACTTGTAATGACTGGCCCAAAGGGAAGTGTTAAGTTTTGTACCCCAGAGACCCTCAATGTTTCTCTAGGCAAAATCCCCAATGCGAAGCCAAGGGGAACATTGTCAGTCTAGGAGAAACAAACTCATTGTTATATATCCATGGTTTCCCTTGCTCTAAGTACGATTTTCATTTGCTGATAAGTGATCATAAATTAATAAGTGATGCATTAATTAAAATGTATCCCTCGAGGGAAACATTTTTCATCAAATGTTTTCCTCGTGAGATACATTAAGCTGACTGAATGTGATCAATGTCCATTAAAAAGCACGTAATCAGAATGTGACTGAGGCCCGTAGCGTGGTTTTGGCGTCAAGTTTTTGAAGTTTTAGGCAGTTTGTCGCCTCAGGGAGTTCGTGAGTTTTGTTCACCCCAGGGAGTTAGATAGTTTTGACACGTTTATGTGATACATTCTTGTGCAATATAAAATTTCGTTTCTGTTGGGGGAGGGGGAGGGGGGCGTATATGTTGTTTAAATTTATTAAACTAGGAAATAGTACCACTACATCTTCATTATTATTATTTCATATAGTAACGACTGTTTTTTCCTACTCAGAATTTGGTTCTTCAAAGCTGGGCGAGTTCCTCTTTTTTGCGACAGGACTTGAGGCTCTACCTCCTATGGGGCTGGAAGAGAAGATCACTATTCGCTACAGGGAAGATAATTCTCCTCATTTTTTTGCAGAAACATGTACAGTGGAATTGAAAGTTCCCACTGTTCATGAGGAATATGGAAAGTTCTACAATAGTTTCCTGGAAGCTTGTGTGCACAGTGAATCTGGGTTTGGCTGTATGTAAACACTAATGCTAATAAGGCCATGCGTTAAGTGACAGTTAACACGTTTATTTTCTGCTTTTCTTATGCCTTGTTACATTTCTCCTTGAAACCAGAAAATGATTATCTGCTTACGACATTGCAGGCATGGTTTTGCTGGTAGCATTAAAGTTGCCACGGATACCCATATTGTTACACCGGCTAGTACCTATGGCTATTTTATATTGTTGAAAACACGTTTTTCTTACCTCGGTGTCCACGTTTTGATTCTTATAGTACCGATATTTCTGTAAACTTCTAGAACTTGTATTGTAAGTTCACAAGTTAATGTTGACAACTATGTTGCAAGCTCGAGACTTGACGTAACAAGCAATAAAGTTTCGATAAAAATATCAATTCCATAACAGTCACTGTTTCTCAGTGGGTCAATGGCTTCTGTTAGTTCTTGTGTTTGTTGTCTATTCAGTGGACTCTCTGTCGAGGGCACTTCAATCAATTCATCAGAATCTGACTCTGGCAATGGACCATCCCAGTCTAGACCATACTGCTCTAACTCATCCTGAAATTTGGAAACACGGGAAAGTTCATTCAATAGTTGTTACTTGGGGTGGAGGTGAAAAATGATCTCATTCTTAAGTTTGATCAAATATTTAAAGGTCAATGTCATTTCTGAAGAGATGCCGATATTGTATTTTTTTAACCTTACCTCTCTCAAATCTTCAAACATTTCCTTAGCAACTATATGAGTACTTCCTGCTATTCTCATCATGCCAGATATGAAAAGTTGCCTTGGTGTCATGCCATTTTCTGTACAAATTGGTTTTCTGATCCAACCCTCTTTCCACACATGTAAATGATTGTTGATCCTGGGAAGGTACACATAATGCAGACAAAATAGGTGAATTTCGTTGTCTACATCCAGTGTCCCTGTGCGCTCCAAATGACTAAAAAGGTTGTAGTAAAGGCTAATCACACCAGCGAACACATCACGCCACAGCCTTTCAATTCTTTGGTTGTGGACTGACGATCCAGTAATCATGCTTCCGCGTCCAGGACCTCTTGCAGGGTGGGAAAGCATGAATAGAGACACTTCCACATTTTCCCCACCTTTGTCCGCTCTAACCCGAGACGGAAGGCCATAACTGCCTACAGCGTTTTGAAAAACATCCAGTACTGTTGATGCGCGATTATTGTCTGAACATTGCAAGAACACTGGGATTCTTGAGTAGCCATCTACTCCTCCGTGTACGACGAGGCGCCACCTTAGGAAAAATATACAAAAACCAAAACTGATTCATAAGTGTACAATGCAATACTAAAAAATGTCTGCATAATGTCTGATGTAAAACAAACCCTTTAAGCGAAGTAATGTATGTACGTAAAACTTAGTGAACTTACACTTTTAATTAATAAAATGAACAAAAACACATCGTTATGGCACTGAGTGGAGTACAATAAGTCCATTTCTCCAGACCCAGGGGATTTTGACATTTTTTGGAAGCCAGAGTCAAATTCCCCACCCCTGGGCACGTAGTGAATGTCAAATTTCACACATCTCCGCTTAAAGTTCTTACCCAAAATCACTAACCTGGGAGAGCTTCACGATGTCAAATTCCCATGGGTTGCCCGTCCCCCCTCCCCCCACACCCTGGGGCTTAACATTGATAGGTGCATATAAATATTCATGCATAATAATAACATCACTACCTTATTAATTTGTGGTGCCCGTCAATATGCCACAAGGCATTTGGCCCGTAAACGCTGTAGGATCGTCTTTGTACAGTATCCATCCATCTACGTACAGCGCCTTCTGGATCAGTTCGAATCATGGATGCTCTTACTCTTGCGTGCTGGATGACTATGCCCCGACGGGTCAGTTCACCCAACATACGACGATACCCAATGTTGGGAAAGAATGCCTGCACATCTTTAACAACACTGTCTAAATCTGCATCGGAAATGGTGGAATACGGTACTAGGTTTACCAAATCGTACTCACGAATCCTACGAGCCACAGTGCTTAGCGAAACGCGTAACATGTCGGCCACCTCTCTTCTTGAAAATCGTTCTCTGAGAAGATATGCCAGTTGTTCTCTACTGATCTGGTAAGCAGGTCTTCCACGGATACCAGAGTTTACTAAAGCTGCTCTGTAACCTACTTCCCCAGTTTCAACTTCTTGTGAACAAAAAGTTAATTTTTCGTAGGCGAACATGATGCAATTCAATACACTGATATCTAAAACATTGGCAGTTACCAGTCTAGCTACCTGTCGCGCTAACTGTTCGCCACGAAAACACAGTCCATCTAATGTTTCACGTTCCACGTTGCTGGCATGAAGCTGCCGCTGCACATCGCGAATTATTCCTTCTATTCTCCTTATCAACGTCTGTCGAAAATCATCCGCCATGTTTTATTCGCAAAGAACACGTCACGTGATTTCTGGTGGCGGGGAAATGAGCGCGCAGTGCATGCTTTCTTAATGTCAAAGACAAACGATCAAATATCAAGACGAATATCAAGAATGTAATTCAATGTATCTTTAACGTATTCTATAAACTAATAAAATAAAAAGAAATAATGTCAAGACAAGACAAAATGTCATGACGAACATCATAATGTCGAATATCATAATGTCATGACGAACATCATAATGTCGAATATCATAATGTCATAACGAACATCATAATGTCGAATATCATAATGTCATAACGAACATCATAATGTCGAATACCATAATGTCGTAACGAATATCATAATGTTAATACAGTCTCTATTTTCACGTCAAGTGTACGCTGCCAACACCTAAATGTCACGACAGACATTTTAATTTCAGAATAGATTTCATAATATTAGGACAAAGATAATTTTGACACTGATAACGCGCCATACTTAGCTAGTTAAATGCCTCCCATTAGGGTGGTATGATATTTTTATGTAGATTGAGTTTAATAAATAAAAGTTATTTTACCTGCAATTCCCTTGCGAACACTTTATTTCACACCATGTTCGCAGAACACAAAATTGCAACGAACAGTTTAATATAGGAAATTGCTAATTGCTCTTTGTTTCTTCCGACTTTCTTTCTGGAAACATAATTGTGTACATCATAAACAAACAGCAGTTAACAGAAACTGAACTATACAATATCAAGAGGAAATTGTAATGAACAAGCTAATAATATCACAATATGCTGTTGTGGATAGAACAAGCTATCACAGGTTCAACTCAACATAACAACAAAGCCATCGTTATTGACTTAAAACATGCACCTGTATGAAGAGTTTCTAGAAGCTATAATAGTCGTTTTCTTCAGATGATGTTGTATTGGAAATCACCAGTCCACCCAACACTAGTCTCGTTTCAATTGGTTTATTCGTCTCTAAGCTCACAATAAGTTTTTAACCGTCACCGAACACGTTCTCTATTCTACTCTAAAATCACAGATCATTCTTTTTGTTATATATACTATTTCACGTGATCAGCTTGTCGCTCAAGCTAAGTTACAATGTTCTGATTGGCTGTTAATCACTGTCACGATATGAATTCCTTTTTTGTCACGCACCTGTAAGTAACGCAGCTATAAATCTCCAACAGTTGATTCACTTGTAATTGAGCTTGATGATGATGGTCTTGCTGGCGGAGTATGGAAACCGTAGCCCATGCCACTAGGTGGAAAGCTGTAGTTTGGCTGAACACTTTGAGAAGTATATACCTGGTTTGGTGAATGATATCCTGGGCCAGCTCCTTGCACAAGCATTTGGGTCATCCCCATCATAGTTTGGGACATCATACCCAACATTTGGCGAAAGAATTCTCGGTCTTCTTCTCTTTCTTTAGAACGTGCCTCTGATGTAATTGAACTACTCTGTATGTAATCTTGCATCTATTTCATTTGTTGATTGGACTGTTCCACTACATCACATAGGCGAGGTTTTTTCTTAGGTTTACCAGCCTTACCACTCTTTTTCTTTGGTGGTTTTGATGTCTGAGTAGTATTTGCCTCTGCTGCGCTTGATTCTTTGTTTGTTTCTGTTGCACCTGACTCTGTTTCATTCAATGCATTTGGTTCTGCTTCATCACATTCTCCTACAGCTGAGCTTTCCATTAAATGTTCCTCAGGTGGGTCTTCAACTGGGTGAGTACCTGGATAACAAACACACAGTGACCACAGTATGATAAGAACACTTATATCAAAAATAAAACAAATTGTATGTTTTGTTATCCCACATTAATAAACTTATATTACGTTTTGGTTTACCTTGTCTAAGAAAATAATAAAATAACCAATAAAAACAATCATTTTGCCAAAATCATGGATCAACAAAAGTATTGCCCCAGGTTGTGAGTTTCAATTTGACTGGTGCAGAACTGGTCCTAACGTCAGGTTCCAGAGATGCACAGAAAATGCTTGAGGGATCATTTCAATTCAGATGAGGCTAAAATGCATGTATCTATTCAACGAACTGTTTTATCAATATCACTGACACCTCATCCAAATAAACTACAACACAGAAGATAATAATGACAGCGATCTCTTTCCTCTTGAAGTCTGCATCAGGTACGCCCTTGAGTCTGCATAAACATTTAATTCCATTAAATCTTTCTAAACGCTAGTCTGTTATAAACAGGTACTCTCTCTATATAAAGATTTATATTTCCTTAAAGTTATGGCTTACAAAGGCTAGAGTTAAAGTTCGCAAATGCCTCACATGGCCACTTTTCCTTCCCTTCTCTCGGACTTGAGAATCATACATGCATAATTATTTTTACAATGACATAACTCAACCTACCCAAAATGCGGTCAAGTTTATCCCAGTGCTGAAAAGCGACTTTCTCCACACTTGTAAGAGATTTGGAGTCATAGGGTCGCTCAGCTCCAGATACTTACATACGGTCTTTCAACTTGCTATAACCTGATTTTAATTTCTTCACCTTTGTCTCAATCTGCTTTGGTGAGCGTTGGACGTCATTGTTTTGTTCAAGGAGGTCGTTAATTGAGTTATAAAGCTCTCTGTTTGTTGTCATTGGTTCTGCTGACGTTTTCGCGTCGCTGTAGGCATCTATTAGAGCGCTAATTTCATCCTTACTCCACTTTGCACCGTCAGCCGCCATTTTGAAACCTCAACCAACCTTGAGCGTAGCAAGGAATTGTGGGTACGCAAAGCAGTGGTTTGTGGGTAAAGTGCCAGGGAACTAACGAAAAACGTGTGCACACAAGGAATCCGTGCCCACTACAGTGCCCGAGTACAACGTCGAGACCTTGTGCTCGGGCACGGGCACCTTGCCAGAATTCTGGCGTGGGTACTTGAAAAAAGGTGTGTTCACATTAGTGCCCAGCAAGAATCGTACTCTGGCACCGTGCTCGGACACCCAAGTGTGAACACAGCCTAAGTGTTAGGTGCAAATAATCAAGGACGCTTATCCTCGGGTAAAACACTTCAAATCACCCCAAAAAAGGCCATTAAATAGCAACTAATATAACACAGAAACAAGGTGAACCATTTATTATTGTGAATTATTTCGCATTTATGGCGATTAAAACGTGTTTGCCGCATTTTTCATACAAACTGTTATATTTTGCCGAGGTCATAATATTTGCAAAATGGAACAGGCGGTTTATAATATATGCGCTCCTCTACCTGTGTTTATACCAAACCTATGCAAAACGGACTCTCCCAGGAGACTACGTGCACACGGGAATTTTTCACCTTGAATCCCAAAGAGATTGGGGGCGTTTGTGCGAGATGGCCCCAGTGAGAATAATAGGCCTACATACGCTAAAATTCATTGTGTCCGTTGATTCTAATGTGTATAGAGCTTAACTACTAGACTACTTATCTTGGCGACCGAGCGATGTTTCAGTTGTTCAATAAATTAGCCCTCACAAAACACCCCAATCCGCAATCGCAATACAATAGTGCCGGAGAACAAAAACTGATTTGAGAAAAACAACACCAACTCAGAGTAGAATTCTTAGTAACACTAGTTTTCGGCTAAAATACCCCGGTTCTAAAATAAGGATTGCACCTATTGGCACTTATCGTGGTGCACTGCGCATTGTTTGTTTTGATTCGACCGGACATGGGCCGCGATCTCTCGAGAGGAAAAATTACAGCCTCTCATCTCCAGGAAGAAATGAACACTGAGATTGAAATGTCGGTCGTAAGTAATTCTTTAGTCTCAACAACAGCCTTGTCAGATATCAAAAGCGCGTCAAATACTTTTGCAGACTTTGTTTTGGGCCGCTCAACCCGCCTTCGTATAGCAGTCGCCGAGGACATTTTCTTCGCCTCGAAAAATCCCATTGAAAAGAAAAATAATAACGCCAAGACGCAGGAAAATTGTTCCTACTTTCACCGAAAGTTTGAGATCGATGCGAGCGAAATTGAAATCTCCAGAGAGCCGTGAAGTTTTCTGTATAAAAAACATACTTCCAGTCGGCCCTTTTTTGTCCGTTGCATCTAATTTGCATTGGGCATAATTTCAAATGAGCACCGCCGGCGGACGCTGCTTTTAGCCACTTTCGAAACTCACATCGAAAAAATTTCGACGGCCAGAGAAGCGGAAAACTTCCTTCAACTTTCGCCGAAAGTTTTATTTCAATGCAGAACAAAACGAAGCCGCCAGCGAGCCGAGAAGTTTTGTACTTCATCTATATTTTGCCGTGCAGACAATACTTTGTTCTGGTCGATCGGTCACGTATCGATGTTGAAAAACTCACCTCACAGTAAACGAGTACACTTTCCCTGCTAGCAGAGGCCCCTTTTCCTTTGTATTCACTGAGCTTACGGACGGGACGAAAAGGGACCTCTGCCATGCATACTTGTCCAATACTCCGACAAATTTATGCATAGCATTGTGAAATTTCTTATTGTTTTGCTTCATTCTTTATTGTTATGCTTTTGTACAGTATTGTTATGTGAAGTGATTACAATACAATGCCATGCATAAATTTGTCGGAGTATTGGACAACCCTCCTGCCATGGGTCGAAATGAACTGTGTTGAGCATGCGCCACGGTTACTTAGCGACCGAAACGTCACGTGATGCTTTTAGCACGTGATCAGCTGACGACTCCCACCTTTCTCAACTAGCACGCCAAGAAACACCTGCACAGTTTTGTTGTCGTGAATGGCGAGTTCACCAAAACCCTAAAAAAGTAGACAGTTCGTCTAGAGATAGTTGTTGTCTAGTCTACGGTATAATTTCAAGTTATCTGGACAAGGAAGCTTTTTTAACATGACCACAACTCCAGGAATCGAAAAGAATTTAACCCAGTGAAGGCTGCGTGTTTTATGATCGCTTCACTAAATTAGCAGTTGGTAATAAACAACCCATGTGCAGTACAAAAGGACAATTTATAGGTTCGAAAAAACAACACTCACTTGATCTAGAATAGTTAAAATTTCTTACTTTTAAATAAAATACACCAGCTGTCAATTAAGAATTAGCCGGAAATACAATCTCAAAGTAAAAATTTTGAAAATTCCCGCAAGAGATTTCTCATGTTGTCTCGCGCGTGAAATCAAACCACAACAGAGCATTTGTGTCTGTTTAGGTCAGATTACTACTTTTCGAAAATTTATGAATGAAGGTACACAGAAGAAGAGACAGTAAGCTTTTCTAAATAATACATTTATTAAAACACGCCTTCAAACGCGTTCAACTCTTTCTTCGAGGGAAGCTACGCGCAAGCGATTTCGCTCGATGTGCAATCCCTCAATTAAAAAGCGATTTCGATACAAATTTACCATTAAATGTGTAATTTACTCTACCGTAGACTCGTAGAAGTGCTGGAGCATTTCACAGAAAGTCCGCAGCTCGAAAAATCTTTGGAGGTGGAAGGTTGTCGTTCGCCTTGACAGATGTTTTCTTCGCTCTAAATTCCATTCCTTAACTTGTGGAATGTTTCTTAGAGCTTCTTCTTTCGATTGTTTATCTTTCCGTCGTCCATTTTAACAAAAAAAAGAGAAAGTAAACGTTTAAACTCTTCACGAGTTTAGTTCTCTTTCCAGGACGGCATGTTACTATGCGGGCTCACTAAATGACAGCGGAATAACTGTAAAGGAATGCGCGAGATACAGTGGGCTCAAGTCACGGTCAGCAAACAATACAGGGAGCATGCGTTTCGGAAACCGCCGTCCACGACCATGGACGGCGGTTGAATCAAAGGGAGTTTCGACCCATGGCAGAGGTCCCTTTTCGTCCCGTCCGTCAGCTCAGCGAATACAAAGGAAAAGGGGCCTCTGCTGGCAGGGAAGAGTACACTGAAAAGAGATAGCAAAACGATTCGAGAATAATTTGTAAAATACAGGGGCACTTATAGGCGATCTAATAGACTTATTTCATTTACATGAAAGACCGAATTTGCGAGCCAAACCCGAAGGTTGCAGTTTCTTGCCGGCCTACCCTCCTACCCCTCGAGCCTTTGGCGGCATCGCTCCACGGAAAAGTTCCAATCGCGACCAAAAATGGCTTCTACCACATCACAACGCGAAATATCACGTAGAATATATGGTATATAGTTCTTTGTACTTCACAGGTGAGCAAAATTGGCCGAACCTTGAACGATGGAACCAGATTACTTTGGATCTTTCAATGCACGAAATTCAATTACAACCGCGTTGCATTATGGAAAGTGCCAATGGGTCTTTAAGGACGGTGTCTCCTTTTGTTACTGCACATACGTTCTTTGCATCTTGGGATATTCGGGTTTCTTAAGGAATTTGCTCACTAATACAACAACATTTTTGCGCGGATTTGACTATGTGGAAAAAGCAGATGTTAGCAAGGGGTATCAGAATCCAAAAAGAAAATTCGGGGTAAACACGCATTTTTCAGAGATAATTGAGCTTAAATTTGGAAAGAAATCGCCATACTTTCTTTGTATTTGAACGCTTTTTGATAATTATGGTTGCTAAATTATCTCTGACAAATGCATGGCTACCCACATTTTTAACCGATGACGTCATGAAAATGACGTCATCCGGTTGATGCTGTAAACTGGAAAGAACGGCGCTGGTACACGGGACATGGTGGATGTCCTCAAGTGTGTGAGGTAGGGGGGAGGGTACTCTGTGAGGTGCTGGACGGGGGTGTACCACCGGGACACTGACACCCTTACCTTTTAATATCAGAGGGACACATCCATACGGCTTATAGATGGGAATACGACCCCCGGGCATTCGCGAGTCTCGATCAACACAATTTTACTTCGAATACGCCGTTTTGTATACTTGACGTCTGGCAGAGTCTAATTCGCATTGTAGTCCTGCATTTACTTTAATAGCGGTGGTAAAAATTTCCACAGCAACAAACACAGCGAAAGTTTTACAAAAGACGGACTCGTCAGTTTGAGAAAAGTCAGAATGACTCTTGGCCGCAACAAACCAGTTCGGCTTACCTCGCGAATTCATGCACATGTAATTTGTTTCTGTCTGTTTTCCTTTTCTTATAAGCGGGACACATCCATACAGCTTATGGATGGGAGTACGATCCCCTGGCTACGAAGGTTTTGCATTCGTGTTTCTCGATCAAGGAAACTATTTAAGTTTACTTCGAATGCGCTGTTTTTGTATACTTAACTTCTGGCAGGATTTTTAATCGCGCTGTAGTCTTGCATTTATTTAGTCGTGGTACAAATTTCCACAGCGACAACGACAGCAGAAATTTTACACAAGACGGACTCGTCAGTTTGAGAAAAGTCAGAGCAACTCGGCTGAAACAAACCAGTTCGGCTTACTTCGCGAATTCATGCACAGGTAATTTGTCTGTTTTCCTTTTTGTAATTTCCAAGCGGAATTATGAACTTTCGTACTTCCAACCAGCCTGACGGAGTCAATTCCAATACGAGACAAACATTTTTAGTTTTCTAGTGGCATTACAATTAAAGATCAAAGGAAAATAATAAGAAACCCGAGGTGATCAGCAAGCGGTTTTTGCGCAAGGTTCATAAAATTTATTTACCCTTGAAGAAGAAAGGGGCTGTTTACGTGGAGGGAGGAAGAATTCCTTGCGCTAGGAAGATCCTAGAAGGCGGATCATCCTAGCGCCATATCTTTTCTGTATTCAGTTTACATGCAAAATGTTGTACTTGGCCCTAGCGCTACGTTCTTGCTAGCTGAGAGATAGGAAGATCCTAGGGCTAGGAAGATCCTAGCACCATGTAAACTACCTTTGCTTGGAAGATCCTAGTTCTAGGGACAGAAAAACAAATATGGCGGCGGCCGGGCGTTCAACTGCTAAAGGCCGACAGTTTTAATTGATTTCCAGCAACCACCCCGACCGAACTTTCTGCATGTAAACCAAACGAAAATTTGTTTCGCCTTCTAGGATCTTCCTAGTGCTAGGATCTTCCTCTCTCCATGTAAACAGCCCCTAAGCTGGATATAAATATTTCGGTCGTGTTCGAAAGCAAAGCAAAAGAATAAGCACTACAAGCCGAGAACCGTGAGAACATTATCAACTCCTGCATAAACGTGTCTTTGCGTGTTTGGAATAAACTAAATTTGGTATATCAAATTTCAACCCGCTTATGCAAATAGGCCATTTTACAGTTGTGTGCTTAGTGACCTGGCCTTTGAGTGGAAGTGAGGCTGGAGTTGACCTTGTTTTGATAAAGACCCTCCCGCTTTTCACATGTAAATCATGTTATTCTCATGCTAACTAGTTTGTATTTACATATGAAAAGCAAGAGGGTTTGTATCAAAACAAGGTCAACTCCAGCCTCGCTTCCACTCAAAGGCCAGGTCACTAAGCACACAACTGTAAAATGGACTATTAGACCGTGTTTACAAAGCATTGCTTATCACTAAAAACACACAGAATAATAATGTCTTGAATTTTACCTCTCCATCAAAAATACAGATATCTGGCAACCGAACGGATTTCAAAACTGAAATCCGAAAACATATTCCGTATAAAAAAAGCGAAAAAATACATCAAGTTCACGTGATCACGTGTTTCAACCGCTTGATCTGTCCACGTGTTAAGATCATGTTGCAAAAAATGTCACAGCACCAACAAAATAATTCCGCGTGACACATGCGTCACACTACAAACAAAAATAATCCGTGACAAGAATAATAATGTCTTGAATTTTACCTCTCCATCAAAAGTACAGATATCTGGCAACCGAACGGATTTCAAAACTGAAATCTATTTGAAGTCCGCGGTTCGGTTTACATTTAAGAGCAAACTTTACAGACTTTAGGTCAGGGTATCTTGCAATTCGAAAGAATCTCAACGCGAAACGGCTTTTCGTTGCTTTAAAGATGTTGATTATTCGTCGGCTTCATTTCTACCCATTTTCAGCTCCTAAATAGAAGTATATTAATTTTAAGAGAAGAAAATACAACTTGAAAATCTAGGACAGATCCCAAGCGGTCGGCCAAAAATCGGCCTTTCCCCAACCTCGTCCCCAGGGTCTTCTCGGTTTTGAAAGAGTCTGGTGACAAGGTTTGGCGTTTCCCCTAACTCCTTGAAACTCACAAATATATGTGCAAAAGAGAGTTTCTGATTGGTTTATATTTCTCCTAAACAACTGACAGCACTAGAGGGCAGAAAAATGCGTAGTAGGGGAGGTAGGAGATAGTGTCCTCCACGCCGAACATGCGTGGAGCACGGCTGGTTTTGGCCGTGCAGCTTAGCTCGAAAACAACATACAAATAATTCATTGTTTGTGCGAGCTAAAATAAAAAAAAACGGCATCGGTTCTGCACGCACTGCGTGCCTATGTTTATTTTTGGATTCCAATAACCCTTGCTAAGATCTGCTTTTTCCCCATAGTCGTAACTTCTGCAACAATACCTCTGTATTAGGAGGCACCGTCCTTAAGGGCCGTGCCTCCTAACAGAGATGTAATTTTTCAAAGGTTATGACCATGGGGGAAAAAGTAATTAAGCCACAATCAAATATATAATTTTCTTTACCGTTGAAGTGAAAGAAGTACTTGAAAATCTAAACGAAAGACTATTCCTCGAGGGACGCCGCACGATCACGTGACTCCGTGACTATTAAAATTTACTCGCATGGATATACATTACATGTTCTTTCTATGTGGATGGTGCTCCGCTGTGCGGGTCTCGGCTCGAAAGGAGCTCCGCTAAAAGGACGTGAAATGTCGCGTTGCAGTTTCTTTGGGTTACGTGACATGAAAGCAGCATAGTACTCCCGCTCACTCGACTCGACTTCGGTGACATCACGAAATTTCGCGCCAAGTCTTGTGAGCGAGAAGAGAATGCCTGGGTACTAGGCTGACATGGAAGCTCGTAACTCAAGCTGAAGGCCAAAATATTTCTTATCTTCAATACGTCAAATCTGTACGCTACAACATTTTTTAATGTTATGAAAAAATTTTCAAAGTAACAGAAAGAAATTTTGGCTTTTTCGGCCGCAAACGGAACTCTCAAAGAGGACTGCAATTTTCGGTATACCTCAACCAAAGAAATCGTCAAACAATTGTCACCTTTGCACCCGTAATGTGAATGGCAAAGCTAGTTTAAAGCGTCGTTTCAGCTTATTCTGAGGTGAAAAACTGGGCAACATACCGTTGTCATGTGGTCATACTACTTTAACTCATACGAGAAAGCTCTAGAAAATTTCCATGTGATTCCAGTGTGCTGTAATTTTCCCCACGTGTGCAAATCTCCAGATTAAATACTCTCTCAATTCACACTTCAAGGTAGGCACCTGACCCCTTAGTGCGTGGTATGGGGACCCCTGGAAATGGATGCTGAACCTCTCTACAGGATGGTACCTTTGTACCATCTGACCTATAGTCCTCCCAGAAGGGCAACCCTCTTGTGGTCCGCTCCATGTTGCACCCTCTGAGTCGGAAACCTCACTACTGCACCCACTGAGTCGGAAACCTCGCTACTCTCGGGGATTTAGACTCTGCCTTCCCTGCCACCCACATTTTCCCACCAAAGTCAGTGTATCTTGTCTTTCATTTGTTTAAATAGCAAGGGGGGTATTTGAGAGAAGTATCTCCCTCTATTATCGGTAGTGGGTTTACTCTTATAGGATCACTGAAAGACTATACGGCGTCTCACTGCTAGTAAATTATTAATAAAATTAATTTCATAAACTAAAATAATCTGAAATAATAAATTACAAAATGTATCTAAACTTTCAAATTACTCCTTTTTTTTATTTTCAAGATCATTTTACGACGGATTGAATCATTTTGTTCTTCGTTTTTTCTTTAGTACTTCCTTCATGAAATATCCAAATATTTTCGCTCGCTGACACTCGTGACATAGCCTGGGTGTAACATAACTCATTAGTTGACATCGTGTTCTGTTGCGAATACGTTGATATGACTGGCTGAATAATCGTTTTCCATTCGCTGATAGAAAAAGGATTGCGCGCTATAGCCTTTTGGTTAACGAGTTTTATGCTTAACCCAGAAAAGCCACGTTCAATCTTGAGGCAAAACAAATACACAGTTTTTCCTCGCACACACAAAAATAAATAGATACATAAATAGAGAAAGTGAAAAAGGAAGCTAGTACCGACTTCAGTTTTGCATTTCTATCACCTCTATCATAAACGAATTGGTTCATGCTTTTAGTTGTGCATCTGTCGAGTTATGGAAGTACTTAGGGAGATTGAGGAGCACTTGTGAAGCTAGAGTTACTCTCGGCTATATCGAACTCTCACGCTTCCCTCGTGCCTCGTGCCTTCACGCGTGCCTCCACAATTGGATAGACGCAGGCCAAGCATGAACCAGGTTTTAAGTACAAGTATATACACAGAAGTAATGAATTGTCAGCTGCCATGAACCACTTCAGCTTGAACAACTTCACAGGCTAGAAAAGGGAAATAACACTCTGTAGGGTAAAGAAAAAAAATGTTTAAGATTAAAAGCTTAGACATTTTAACACAATCCTTCACCAGTTCAACATTTTTGTTAACTAATTGACAGACACACAACGGAGGAGACCGCAAGGTACCACACACCACCTGTATTTAAACAAGTGTTTCTGTTGAGGGACTATCGACTGATAGTTTCCAGCAGAAATTTAACACAATATGCTTCTCTCGCTCATACGCTAGTTTTAAAAGGACATCAAATTTCCAAGGGAAACTGTCGGACTGAAAGTCCCGAGACAGAAGCACTGCTCTATAGTTATTATTCTTCACCAATAAATTTCCCTTCACAAAAAAGTAATTGAAACTGGCAGTTCGAATTTACACCTTATCAGACCACCTTCAGTCTTTTTTGACAAAAAGTAAAAAAAAAAAAAGACGAAAAATATACAAGAAATAAGAAATTAGAACTAATGAAGGTGAAATCGTCTACCAGGTGACAAGAGCATGTAACTTGGGTAACGAGCTCACGAATTGCCACAGGCCGAAGAGACGCGTGTTGGACTAGTTTTACCGATTCATCCAGTTTCATGTGATATTCATGTGACCGGCTGAAAGTGAAGTTGAGTTCAAGACTCCATCTTTGGGATTACAATATGTGAATTATCCAACAACACTGCAGAAACTTTCTCCACACCAAAAATCTCTTCGGAGAAATCCCCTTGCAAAACATACACTAGCCTGTGTGCAACGGCCCACTCTATTCAAGATTAGGACAGATGGCGACTGTAGGACTTCGAAGTGGTGGCTTGGGCGAGTATCCAGGCCGCAGGCAGTTGTTGGCGAAGCGATTTTCCTATACCATACCTGTTTCAACTTCTTCCAAACGCTTTTCAATTTTCATACTTTGTTACTTTGTACTCCCACAACATTTACAGCTTTTACTGTACAAGTTTTCCTTTTTGCTTTTTGAGGATTCTCGGGTATAATCTATGGTGCCTCTATGAGTCACTGGAGCAGCATTACCAATGTGGGAACCGCCGACAACTCTCACATGCTGGGGTGGAGCGTCATTCCAAGGAAAAAACTCATTGAACTCCTCCAGAGTTGAATTCTTTTTCCGAAGCAGCCTCTCACGAGTTTTGTAATCAGGGATTCCAATGACGAGCTAATCTTTCGAGTTGTACAGTATGCAGTGATCGTAAGACTCTCCTGCTTCTTAAATAAATTCGTATCTCTCGAAAGGCACGTTTTTGAGCAGCTGAAAAGTAGCATTGTCAGCTCACCTACCCCACTTTTCCCATTTGTTCATTTTTTCTGATGTGTTCACTTTCCCATTTGTATCCTTCCCAAAATGACGTCATAGAAAACATGACGTCATAACTCTTTCCCAGGTCCTTTTCCTAGCCCTAGCATCAAAACGAGGCTGCCTTGTGGGACAATCAAAAAATCACCATAGCAACAAAGTCTAATTGAAAACGGATTTTAATGATTGAAAAAAAAGGAACGCTGAGATGGGGATTTGGACCTCGTTTTGCTGTAGAGGATATGATTGGTGGAGAGAGTGAGCGGAAATGAAAAACCAGAAATGACGTTGGACCTCCTTTTGATGCGAGGGTTGCTGATTGGTGGAGAAAGGGAAAAAGTCGGCCATGTTGGATTTTTTCTGGCTTCTGATTGGTCGAGAGCAGAACTGGAAATAAAAAAGCGGAAACGACGTCATGATGTTTTGCCCAAATATTGGGAGCTGTCAATTGGGCATGGATCTGTCAATTGAGAAATCACCATTGCAACCACAAGTTAAATCGAAAACAGATTTTAATGGATAAAAGCAAAACTTGGTTTTTACAAGTGGGAGCGTGGTGCCTGGACCCTGGACCCGAGCACCAATCACATCTCATCAGAAAAACAGATTGTCTGTATGAAAATAATTGTGGGAAAATGTCAAAGGAAGGAAATCCCCCTGGGAATGGGATGGTTTGCTTGGTTATGGAGCTTGGCATGGAGAGTTTTAAGGGAGTTGTGGTTGGCAACGAGTTGGGTTGCTAGGCAACCAAGCGAGGATGAGAATAAAAGGGATGCGTTGCTAGGGTCGGAAATTACCTTAGCAACAACACATGTTAATCAAATATCACCATAACAACCATCTTACCACGTGACCATGGACACTTCGTGATGCTTCCATGACATACTGGAATAGCCCTCTCACCAGTAGGTGAAAAGTGGATCATGGGCTCAGTGTCACCGTTGGGTGGTTAGAGGAGGGGGTACCCTACGACACCAGTCACCATAGCAACAGTGTAAAAAAATTGGAAAAGTACTGCTACGCTCCTTGGAAAGCGCGGACCATATTTGGGTGGTTAGAGGAGGGGTACCCCTTTGGAATATGCAAGGGGTGCTGTGAAAAATAGAGGAAAAATAGGGGGTGGGGGTACCCCCTCCTTCATTATAGGCCAACCAGGTATACTGGTGGAGATGACAGGTGGCACCCAACCAATCTCCATGAAGCGGGTGACTCACGTGATGTCTGTCACGTCATACCTTTCATGTGGGCGAGGCGTTTATTGTCACGTGGCAATAAATGAAGGGGTAGCTCCCTCCTCGTCTTGTCTTTGCCCAGGATTTTTTGTGAGGGCGAGTACAAAGGGAAACGATTTTACTTGGAGGCGCAACAACAACAACAACAACAACAATAATAATAATAATAATAGGTTACATGACCCTGCTGACCTGTAGGGTATGTAGGTTCACATTTCAGGGAAAAGCAATGTCCATTAAGGTTGCTGGGTCCGGTCTAAAAGAAAAAGACTGCTGGCTGATAGAGATTGCAGGCTCAGGCCTTAGCATAAGACCGTTGACGGATCAGGTCAGAAAAAAGACTGCTAATCAGTAGGTTAGGCTCTCAGGAGAATTGGGATCGTATGCTCCGGCCCAATGGGGAGTACTGCTGGTTAGCTCAATTAGAGAAGACCCCTGCCCATTAAGGCTTTTGTGGGGTGAGGCTTCAGAGGAAGACTACTGACCAGTCACTAAAGATCAAATTTATGGCGTTTTCTTACGACGATTTTCCGTGATACCTTGCAATGCCTTGCAGCATACCCAACCACCTCCACCCTCTCTGCAGGGTGCCCTTATTTGGACGAAAACTAGACCAAGAGAGGTACCTCACCTCCTGTCTTTTCAGCCCATATCTCTCCCTGCCAAACCTCTCTAGCCACAGAAAGCTCAGAGTAGCTTCAAGTAGCTCAAACATGAACATTTCTCAAGACAATAATAGTAGCAAAAGCAACCTTGGACAGTTCACGTGACAATCACTTTTATTCACGTTTGTTAGAATACAATTTCTTCTGTTCAACTCGGTTCAGTTCTTAGTCTCAAGGTCAAGTTTCTTTGTCTTCTTCTTTTTCTTCTTCTTCCTCCTCCTCCTCCTCCTCCTCTTCTTCTTCGTTCTTAAGGACTGGCTGCGGTTGAAAAATTTTGTTTAGTTAAAATTTTCGCCTATTCACAGCTGCATCCGCGGCCTCTTTAATCCATATCTCTTCTTTGTCCATGAAACGACGTAGGGTTTTCATGACTGCTTTGTGTACAGGATCACGTTTAAGACGAAGGAACCACTTGAGATAGTGCAAGTACAACCTCCGTAGCTTTATACTGAAATCTGGCGATAAAGCATTGAAAACTTTGGCTTGAGCTTCAGATGCCCCCTTTTCCAGTAACCGCTCCACTTGTTTTCCGAAGCGTGAACTAAGGGACTCTTTAACTTTTGCATGGAGATCTTCCCATGGATCACCACTGTCATATTCCAACTCACTGTTGTCTTTGTCCTCGCAATCAATTTCCATGTTTTCATCGTCATCTTCTTTATCCTCTGAATCCTCAGTAGTGCTTGCTTCGTTTGAGCCCACTTCAGACACCACGTCCTCTGGGGAGACAGTAGCCATGGTTGTACTTTCCCCTTGTTGTTTTTCTAAACGTTTCCACCAACCCTGCTTCTCGTGATGGTCTCTATTGTAGCTTCGACTGAACGGTTTTTGAGAATACTGGCAAAGATGTGCCATACACTGACTCGTGCAGACTCGGCACTCTTTTGCTCAAAATGAGCACCATGTGCTTGGCGCCTATTTATGTATGTTCACAGCGCAACTCAATTTGAGTGAGTGACTCAAACTCATAATGAGCAACACATTTTGAGTGAGAGTAACTGATAATGAGCAACCCATTTTGAGCATGAGTACCTCAGCTAGTCGATGAGTTGCTCACCCATATACTCATAGTATATGAGCAAGGTTGCTCAAGCCAAAGCTTTCAATGCTTTATTGCCAGATTTCAGAATAAAGTTATGGAGGTTGTACTTGCACTATCAAAACTGGTTCCGTCATCTTAATCCCATACATGATCCCATACATGTAGCAGT
The DNA here is from genome assembly GCA_964030785.1 of Siderastrea siderea. Lineage (NCBI taxonomy): Eukaryota > Metazoa > Cnidaria > Anthozoa > Scleractinia > Rhizangiidae > Siderastrea > Siderastrea siderea. Next base: position 14,876,666 of record OZ034979.1, read on the forward strand.
GATCCCGTACACGAAGCAGTCATGAAAACCCTACGTCGTTTCATGGATGAAGAAGAAGATATGGATTATGAAGAGGCCACGGACGCAGCTGTGGATAGGCGAAAATTTTTATTAAACAAAATTTTTCAACCGCAGCCAGTCCTTAAGAACGAAGAAGAGGAGGAGGAAGAAGAAGAAGAAAAAGAAGAAGACAAGGAGATGACGAAGAAGACAAAGAAACTTGACCTTGAGACTAAGAACTGAACCAAGTTGAACAGAAGAAATTGTATTCTAACAAACGTGAATAAAAGTGATTGTCACGTGAACTCTCCAAGGCTGCTTTTGCTACAACTGTCTCGAGAAATGTTCATGTTTGAGCTACTTGAGGCTACTTTGAGCTTTCTGTGGCTAGAGAGATTTGGCAGGGAGAGATATAGTCCATGGGCCAGACCAGATTTCGGTACCAAATCGAGGGACAAAACGAGAGTGCTATCAACTGATAGTCCTCCCTGAGGTGTTTTGAAATTGGTATGATAACCTTCCTAGAAAAGTAGCTTTTATGTAGTTTTTTAAATTTGAAATTTCTCAGAATACCCATTTAGCATGGAAACGAGGCTGTACATAAAACTCCTATAAATATGGGACGAATGCAGTTTTTCGGCAATTTTGATAGTAAAAAGGAAAACTATTGTATATTTTTTTATCGGATTTGGTTAAAAAAGGCTATTTTTGAAAGAATGTTACGACAATGGAGAAATAAAAAAATGGGAAATCCGCATGAGCGTATGGGTTAAATCCAACATGGTGGTTCCCTTGACGGGTGAATAGTGCTTCGTTGTGTTCTAAGTTTGGATGTTTTTTACAGCCCTGTCGTTTTTGGAGAATAATTAGCTATTAGGCAAGTAGATAAATGGACAAAAGAGCGAATTAGCTGAACATTGAGCTCTTACAGCAACAGTTTTTATCTCGTGGTTGCAATAGCAACCAAGAGATTATGTGACCACTTTGGTGCATTCCTGTGCTTACAGTATTTCTGTGACCGGTTGTGTAGATTCGGTGTTGTTCATGTGATGTTTGCCGTGCTTTCGGTCCTGTCGGTTAATGTTTTCGTTATTTTTAGGCGTTCATCTATCAAGAAAACTTAGGGTAATGGATTTCCCGCTGATTATATATTTTTGGAGTGATTAAACTCGTGTCGTTTATCAGTGATTTCACGTTTATTATTATTATTATTATTATTATTATTATTATTATTATTATTATTATTATTATCAGTAGTATTCAATATGTTACAGTAAACAGTAAAATTTAAGAGATATCGTTAGATCACCGGGAACAGTGATGTGTTCTTAGAATATTTTTGTCAGGAGCTTATCGTGATTATACTTGTGTTGATTATGAAGCAATACACAGTCGATAAAAACCGTCGATTTCCAGTTTTGATCACATAATCAGGAGATCTTGTATGGTACAGTTTGATTTTGCTGATGTGACTGGAAATTCTGTGTTGGAACATTCAATTCACTTTTTGCAGCTTCTGTCCACTGGCGATTGTTTTGCAAGAGATAAATAAAAAATGATTATTTTAACAAGAGAAAACAGGAAACACGAATGCAAACATTTGTGCTATTAAGCCCAGTATTAAGAGGAGATCAGAGAAAGCGTTTTAATATTCTACTTTGATGTCACTATTGTTGAGAGCGGTAATTGAAGATTATCCACAGAACAATAACGTTTATGGAATTTGGAGTACAGTGCTAAAGGTAGTGTCCGTGATATCATGAAGTCTACGCTCTCAAGAGAGTCACCTTAGAGTGCTCAACGCATGTATAATAATAATAATCTTTATGGAAGAAGCTCCCATCCCATTAAGTGGTTTTCAGGGAGGTCCCCCGAAAACAAAATGAAGATCCTACTGTTATTTGCATCGGTCATCCAGACAAAATTCATAACTTATCTTGGCTGTGCCTCATTGAAGTGTAAGTTTAAAATGCAGGTAATAGGTTCAAACTTAAGCATGAGTGGTAAAGAAGATGCTTTCAATCATCAGCCCAACAACACATAAGAGTAAAGAAAAACCGAGATTTTTACGTGAAAAATTCGTGATAAGAGAGACTGACAAGAGAAAGAAAGTTATAGAATCAGATCAAATTCATTGTTTATTAACCAGGATCCCAAAGAAGTTTCGGGCTCCAGGGCTCCGGCCTAAAAACGCAGGGCTCCAAGACAGAAAATTTGGGGCTCTATAGCTCCAGTCTACTGCTTACTATCTCTACTGTGTACTGCCTACTGCCTCTGGGCAATGATGTATGCCAGAGAGAATTACAAGACAAGTCCGTCTTTCTCAGAGTTCATCGCGCTTTGTGACGCCTACCTGGATCATCTTCTCTTCACTAACTGAAAACTGTGTAGCTTCTGGATGTTCTGGATGTCATATATCGAAATCGCAGAGACTGTTGAATTTGCTGAGAGCACCAAGAGAGGTAGACTGGGAGCGGCATCTATCAGCAAAAAGACAAATGGTTCTTTGGTGTTTCGCATATGATGATCTGAGCTATTCTCGCTACTTGTCTGCAGATCTCTCTAGTGTGTCTCACCCCGCAGAAGATCACCAGAAGCTTGGGAATACCTTACGTCTAGAGGATTCTCTGTCCAGTTAGGAAAATGAAACCCCTTTGGAAAAATTCCTATTGACCAAGCATGCAAAGAGACTGTCAATAAAGATACACAATCGGTAGGGGCACCAAGGGTTCTACTTTAAAGCAGTCCGCAAGTACTATCTGGCTGCCGAATACTGCAGTATCTTATTGAAAGAGATAAAGGACATGTTAGATTTGAAGAAATTAAGTTTCCAGCACGCCGATCTCCAGAGTACTAGAATTACAAGAGATGAGGCCGATGTACATGTCAAATCTCTGCTAGCGATGCTCCAAAGCCACTGACTAAACCCATTCAGCAGCAATATCCTGTAGGTCTGTCAACCGACAAAGTCGTTTCAGTTGAATTCGTTAAGGGGGAAGACTCTTAACTACAGATCAGGTATTTTGTCATACGCTGTTTTGCAGCGTTTCATGCCGCTAGATTGGTAAAATGTATGAGGATGAACACCTGAATTTTAAGATTCAACATTGTGCCGCGCGTAGCTAGTACCAGTCCCCATCCACGCAGTACAAAGAAAAACCCCTAAAACTCGGAAGAAAAGAGCTAAGGTTCCGATTTTTTCCCAAATTAGAGATAAATCAGCCTTCTTCACAATCTGACGAACGCAATTCCTGTTGACGTAAATAACAGAAAAACTGCAGTAGAAAATGTATAAATTTATGTAATTCTGACGTCATAACTTCTTAAATAATGCAAATTTCAAGAAACTGTTACATCACGTTTTGCATTTTAATGATCGTTAAATGTTGGCATCATTTTTAATAAGTAAAACTTTACACCGTTTGTGTTTTAGGCTTTCTTCTGTTAAGGTCACGTGACCCGCCAAATATGGTTGTGACTCGAGAATCTTGAAAATGTCTCCCATTATGCAAATATGGCCAAACAGCTTATCTGTGGAAGTTAGGGGTTTCAAGATATGACCATTAGGAACTTTTCATAGCAACAGTATGGAAGTTTAGAGTCTCCCCCTTTAAACTTCAGAAGTGCACGTGCCAGGTGTACAGCTCTCAACCAGGAGCATGTAATATAAATGAGCTCAGGCACAGGTTGTTCTTTGTTAAGAAAGGTAACATCGACTCAGTACCCAGTTACCACCATGTGCTGACTGCTTATACAAGCATGCTTCTCGTTCAAACTACCAAACGGCAAACTGGAAGCGGAGCCCTCAAAGCTGCCCTGAAATACCCACCCCCATCGGTTCTGGCTGGTTTTAGGAGGAAAATAAGCTGGACATTCATTGGATGAATGGTGAGCCAGTGCTTACTGCCATACTAGAGCTGTTGTCTTCGCCCTGCACAAGGTCATGCCAACGTTCGATCTGCAGCTGTCCAGCAAATGGCTTGAAGTGCACGGATATGTGCAAGTTACTAGACTTTGATAACCGACGTGAAAAACCCATCCAGGAATTTTTCTCAGATGACAAAGACTCAAGTAGTTTAAGGCCTGGGTCAAGGGAGTAATCAGGAATGAATTGTTTATTCGCGATATTTTTGGCTTGGAGTATGCAGATGAAACCAAAATTTGGCACGTAGAGAAAGATCATCGTCCTTAACATTTTAAGAGCATTACTGAGGCATTTTCGTCACGTCACCTGCCTGTTTTTCCCAGAAAGCAATTATTTGATGAATTGTTAATGGCTTTACGAGGCAACATCGAACAAAAACGCTTTCTAGATGCAGTTTAAGCATTTCCGGCCTCACATTTGGAATGTTTGTCTATTGATTAATGAACCAATAAACCGTAAAAATGCGTATATATTGCTTATATTAACTAAACCAAAGTTAATATAAAGTTGTAATTTCTTCACTATTTACATTCTACTGCACACTATGTTCAAATTCACACTGAAGATGGCAGACGTATCTGCCGAAACATGTTTGCAAAACTCAAGAGCGTCGTGTTGTTCATTAAATTTATAGCAATCCAGAACTTTCATAAAATTTCACATATTCACATATTCACTTTTAAAAACCAGGACGCTCATTTCAAACGCAGAATGTTAAATATGTCTAATTTCTATCGAAAACGCTGTTTTGTTTATCAGTACAACTAAAACTCGCGTGATTTTTCGAAATTTTTGCATTCTAGTCACGTGATCTGTCACGTGATCAAAATTGTATGTTAAGGCAAAAGGGGACGTTAATGTTAATATTCCAGGTAAGTTTCATGCTGTTCTATGCGATCTAGTGGAAGATATTATTGATCAATCATTTTTCCCACCCCGAGTTTGAACTCAGGCCTTATCCTGCTTGAGGATGATGACGATGACACTAAGGAGTAAAACGTTTCTTAAAAAGAGCTCCTTTCTAATTCAACCAGCTATTTGCCAAAATATCAGAAGTAATTATATCAACTCTAACTTGAAGTTGTGTTTGCTTCCACAACCACTTTTCCGTTTTTGTTCTGTCGTGAGTTTTGAAAAATTCTCTAAATTTAGCAATATTGTCCGTTGCCATGGAAACCGTTCAGGAGCCACACTTACGTTTAGTAGAGTTTAACTCTGGAAACCTTGCTTGGGATTATTAGACTCTAAAAGCCTATCCATAATGGTGCTTTCAGGCTTCCATTAGACTATTATTAGTCATCTCTGTGCACATTTTGGTCACTTTGTAAATTTAAGTGACGTCACTTTATCACGTGATAACCCCTTTAAAGCTACTCATTTGGCATGGTTATCATACACCAAAATAAACTGGAGAAAACAACGTTTTCAAAAATGTATGTTAGAATTTGTCCTTCTTTTTGGTACCAAATGGCCATTTTTGGGGTCCTGGCCCATGGACTAATATGGGCTCAAAAGACAGGAGGTGAGGTACCTCTCTTGGTCTAGTTTTCGTCCAAATAAGGGCCCCCTGCGGGGAGGGTTGGAGGTGGTTGGGTATGCTGCAAGGCATTGCAAGGTATCACGGAAAATCGTCATAAGAAAACACCACAAATTGTTCTTTAGTGACTGGTCAGTAGTCTTCCTCTGAAGCCTCACCCCACAAAAGCCTTAATGGGCAGGGGTCTTCTCTAATTAGGCTAACCAGCAGTACTCCCCATTGGGCCGGAGCTTACGATCCCAATTCTTCTGAGAGCCTAGCCTACTGGTTAGCAGTTTTTTTTCTGACCTGATCCTAGTCAACGGTCTTATCCTAAGGTCTGAGCCTGCAATCTCTATCAGCCAGCAGTCTTTTTCTTTTGGACCGGACATGGCAACCTTAATGGACATTGCTTTTCCCTGAAATGTGAACCTACATACCCTACAGGTCAGCAGGGTCATGTAACCTATTATTATTATTATTATTGTTATCATTATCATTATTATTATTATTATTATTATTATTATTATTATTATTGTGGTTGGTGTTGTTGTTGCACCTCCAGGTGAAATCGTTTCCCTTTGTACTCGCCTTTGGAAAAAAACCTGGGCAAAGACAAGAGGAGGAGGGAGCTACCCTTTCATTTATTGCTACGTGACAGGCCTCGCCCACATGAAAGGTATGACATGACAGACATCACGTGAGTCACCCGCTTCATGGAGATTGGTTGCATGACACCTGTCATCCCCACCAAGATACCTGGTTGGCCTATAATGAAGGAGGGGGTATCCCCACCCCCTATTTTTCCTCTATTTTTCCCAGCACCCCTTGCGTATTCCAAAGGGGTAACCCCTCCTCTAACCACCCAAATATGGTCCGCGCTTTCCAAGGAGCGTGGCAGTACTTTTCCAATTTTTTCACACTGTTGCTATGGTGACTGGTGTCCTAGGGTACCCCCTCCTCTAACCACCCAACGGTGACACTAAAAAAACAACAAATATAAGAACGTTTGCAACGTGCCAATACAACGTGGGAAAACATGGACACAGACAGAGATTGTTGTCGTTGTTGAAAAAATAACCAGTGTTGAATTCAAATTTTCACAAAAATTCATTTACAAAAAAATGTTATTTCCTCTTGACTTACAGGTCTTGTCTGACAATCAAAATAAAAAGTGTTCATTCAACTTGATGACTGTGCCTCCTGCTCTCGTTTAATGTTGTTGTAGTACTGGGCGTTGCGCCTGCCATTGACCTTTAATACTTGTGGACTCCCTCAGGAGGGCGTTTCTTCTTCAACATGTCGAATCGCTGTTTTTGATGCTTGCGGACTCCCTCAGGGTGTGCCTCGCGATACTTTTTCCATTTAATCTCGGTCAACTTCTCCCGATTCTTTTTGCCTGTATCTCCTGTTTTGGTCACGTATGACCTCAGGGTGTTTTTTGCGGTACCTTCTCTTGTGCTCCAGAAAAATCTCAGGGGGTTTCTCGCGGTACCTTTTTCTTTGCTCCCGTTGTTTCCGTTTCATTTCCATTAACTCCATGAGGAGGTCTCTTTTTACCCTTTCATTCTCTACCTCTGTTCTCTCCAGTTGCGTTCTTTCCTCGTCCACCGCCTCATTCAAGGTCCCGTGATCATGGACATTTAAAAAACTGGTCAGATCGTCTAAACCCTCTCTTCTCTTCTGTCATCTTGAAAACGGACTAAAGCTGAGAGTAAAGGCCCGCTTCACATACTAAGGATTTTATAACAAGAAAATTGCAAAGGATGATGGGAAAAATGGATAGGGGAGGGGGTACCCCCACCCATTTACTTTTTTTAATACCAAGTGGATCTAAGAGGATGATGGGTAAAAACCAAATAGGGGAGGGGGTACCCCCACCCCTTTATTATTTTTAAATTCACTTGACTTTCCCGTGCCAGGGGGCTATTCCGGTACCTCATGTAAACGTCATGGAGTGTCTCCCTTTTTGATATTCTGAGACTGCGATCCACTTTTTACCCACTGGTCAGCGGTACGTCATGTGAGTGTCACGAAGTGTCCATGGTTACTTGGTAAGATGGTTGCTATGGTGATGTTTGATTAACATGTCTTGTTGCTATGGTAATTTCCGACCATAGCAACCCATCCCTTAAAATCTCTTCCTCACTTGGTTGCCTGGCAACCCAACTCATTGCCAACCACAACCCCCTTAAAACTCTCCATGCCAAGCTTCGTTGCTAGCAAACCATCCCCTTCCCAGGGGGATTTCCTTCCTTCGACATTTTCCCACGATTATTTGCAAACAGACAATGTTTTTCTGATGTGCTGTGATTGGTCCTCAGGTCCAGGCACCACACTCCCACTTGTAATAACCAAGTTTTGCTTTTTTCCATTATAATCCGTTTTCAATTTAACTTGTGGTTGCAATGGTGATTTCTCAATTGACAGATCCATGCCCAATTGACAGCTCCCAATATTTGGGCAAAAAATCATGACGTCATTTCCGCTTTTTATTTCCGGTTCTGCTCTCGACCAATCAGAAGCCAGAAAAATCCAAAATAGCCGACTTTTTCCCTTTCTCCACCAATCAGCAACCCTCGCATCAAAAGGAGGTCCAACGTCATTTCCGGTTTTTCATTTCCGCTCACTCTCTCCACCAATCATATCCTCTAGATCAAAACGAGGTCCAAATCCCCATCTGAGCGTTCTTTTTTTTCAATCATTAAAATCCGTTTTCAATTTGACTTTGTTGCTATGGTGATTTTTTGATTATCCCACAAGCCAGCCTCGTTTAGATGCTAGGGCTAAGAAAGGGACCTGGGAAAGAGTTGTAACGTCACGTTTGCTATGACGTCATTTTGGGAAAGTAAATATATGGGAAAGTGAACACATGAGAAAAAATGAACAAATGGGAAAAGTGGGGTAGGTGAGCTGACAATACTACTCTGAAAGAACATTGAGAACCTTTGCAGTACTAGTGCAATTTCGTTTTTATTAGTCATGTGGATTCTCCCAATAAGCGAAAGTAGCAAAAACATTCGCTCTTCAACTCCAGTAGCAGTAAGCAGCATTGCGACTTGGCAATTTGTTGGCGCAGTTCAATTTTGCATATTTTCATGCTTGCTCGAACTCTTTTCACTTCTCTGCTGCATTCAAAGCATGAATATCAAGCGGAGGGGGAGGCAGAAAGGCAAACAAAGCCCGGCTTCAGCTACATCCTTTTTTGATCTCTCTTTTCACTAATCTCTAAGTTCTTTCAACATTGCACCTACATTCCAATATGCAACCCGCTGCCTTGCCCAGAGTCCAGGGTCCTGTTCACAAACTATAGCAGAGAATTACTTGATGTTATCTTTTTAGAGATGCCGTAGTGTAGTGGTCATTACGTAGGGCTTTCGATCGGACTATCACGAGATCGAAGGGTTGGTTGTTTTAAGCACCGTCTCCGGATTGTACTGTGTTGTTTTCCTTGGACAAGAAACTTTACTCCACATTATGTCTCTCTAGCCAGGTTTATAAATGGGTACCGGCTAACTGTTAGGGAATCCTAACAGAAAAGATGGGGGGTAACCCTGTGTTGGACTAGCATCCCATCCAGGGGGAGTAGTGATGCTCCTATTCACTTTATGCTGGGTATCCTGGGATGGACTAGCATCCCATCCAGGGGGAGTAGTGATGCTCCTTGTCACTTTATGCTGGGTATCCTGCGATGGACTAGCATCCCATCCAGGGGGAGTAGTGATGCTCCTAGTCACTTTATGCTGGGTATCCTGCGATGGACTAGCATCCCATCCAGGGGGAGTAGTGATGCTCCTAGTCACTTTATGCTGGGTATCCTGCGATGGACTAGCAACCCATCCAGGGGGAGTAGTGATGCTCCTAGTCACTTTATGCTGGGTATCCTGCGATGGACTAGCATCCCATCCAGGGGGAGTGGTGATGCTCCTAGTCGCTTCATGCTACAGAAACTGAAGTTAAGCGCCGGCCTTGGTGAGCCTTATGGCTAGCGTTCAGTCCAGTGGATTGGACACAAGTCTTATTATGTTTCAGAGAATGTGTGCAACAGCAAGTGAAATGGGGACAAAGGACGCAAAGAAGACTGCGAGTGGCGTAGGTTACGTTCGCACCCATGTGCACTATTTTAGGGTTTAGCATCCAGATGTGTCAACACTGCTACAGATAATAATAATAAGAAGGAGGGTCTATTTACCCTCCAAGTTGAATGATGGCCCTGAGACAGCGATCTTGGCAAAATGACTTTACAACTTTAAATGAATTAGACAACTATGTCTTCAATAGCTGTTATTACAGTTGAGCCTGCGGTCCAGTTTCCTGTTTAAAAAGGCACGCAAAGGAGGCTAGTGGGTCAATACCATGCGATACAGAGCAGAATGACCCACTAGCCTAGTTTGTATGTTAAAACCGCTGATAACTGTAATAACAGCTATTCTCAAATGGCTAACCCACTTGAATGTAACAAGAAACAAATGTGAAAGTTCAGGACAAGTTTCATGCTTGTAACACCAATGAATGATTCTACTGAAAAATATCGGGTTAGCTGTTAAGCTACAACGAGGTTTAACAAACTTTGAAGGTAACAAGCTAGGATTGACAGAAATACACGAATTTTTGTTTGTGGCAATAAATTTTGGATCTTTCTTTCCACCATTGCAATCATTTTAATTTGCTCTTGCATAATTATAGCAGGTATAATATGGTTTGTTAGCCAAAAAATCGCGCCAAACCAAAACATAATGCCCCACAAATGGAAAAAAACGTACTATAGGCCGTACTATGCCTGCTACAAATACACAAGGACCACAATTTTACTTTATAAATAAGGGGTCCGCAGGGGTCAGGTCCATGGACCAAGTTTTATGTCTGTTAGACATACGACCGATAACATTGTGAGTTTGCCGACCAATCAGGTAAACGACCCGAGACTTTTAACATTGACAATTCACAATTCACTTGATGTCTTCCACTCATGTTGTCGAAACTTCAGTCGATGTCATCAAAAACAGTCCTTCTCAGGCATACACTTACCCGGACGATCATCCTTCGACTTATGAGTTAGAGTACCGATAGTGTAATACTTGTGCAAATGTGAGAAATAGAATGCTACATGTCATATCTCAGTTAGTGGGGTTGTGTGATTTTGCTGCCTCCTCTCTATTATGTTAGCCTTCGTGGGGCCCAAAATGAAATAAGATCGCAGTAGAGCTACTCCAAGCGTATCAAGTGATCTCACACTGCAGTCGTAACACTGAATATTTGTTTCCCTTTGCTTTAGCTGGGTTAAGTGGACAGTACCTCACTGATGGTGTCCTTGAACTCCCTGTAAGCTCTTTCAAGATCATCATTGATAATTACGCTTTGGAAATTGCCAGGTTCCGAGGCTAAAAAAAAAAAAGAAAACGACAAAAATCATAACTTCCACTTCAGTCCTCTCTACCTTCTGCATAAGCTAGTCAATTGTAACGTGAACAAAATCGAAAATCATGATAAGCAGCTTTTTAAAATGATGAAACGATGTGAATTGGAAATTATGAGGAAAGATTTAAACTTTAAAATGATAAAATAGAAGGATTTTTCTTATGATTGGAGGCCACCACAGAAGTGGCTGTGTCTTTTATGCGATTCACACGTCTCTATGTAAACCACATACTTTGCACTGTAGTGCCAGTCACCTACTGATGACCTAGCTGGTATCTTATATGTTAAAGCTAAAGGAGTTGCCAAGCACCTTACGATATGAGGGGGAAACAACTATAATCGGTACGATAGCCTGGTAACGTTTTAAAGAAAGCTGGTGAACTGGCTGTAGAGTTATGGTCTTGGCTATAGGAAAAGAAAGAGACAAACAAAAAAGAGGATCGTCAGCAAAAACTTTGTCAAGCCAAACATGATCAATTATAGTGGCTTTAGGACACAGCGGAGAAGTGGTATGAAGAGTAGTATAGCTGCACTGAATAAAAACTCTTGCGAGGACTGGAAAAAGTGAGGACTTGTGATGCCACAAAATATTAGATAATGGAAGGTTTCTCTGTCAAACATTCTGCGTTAACTCCCGAATGGCTTATTTACAGATTACAAGACACCTTAACGTAATAAAAGAAATGCCAACAGAGTGTGCCTCATGTTAAAAACCACACAATTGAGGGGTATTCACACAAAGAGATGTTTGACTTGAAGGTAACGTAAAATAAGTAGGATATTATATATTGAACTTAAAGCACGGTACAGGCAAAATGTTTAAGCACTTTTTGTTGTTGTTGTGATCATGGTCCTGTACAGCCCCCAAAAGTAATGTTGCATTACTGTGGAAAATGGAGCCTGTTCACGTACTGTTTTGAGTTTAGCAACTAAACGTCAATTCGAACATAAACAATTCATGGCCATAATTAATTAATGTTCACAAATATATATCTTCAAAATGATGCTTATTTGGATGATGGAATTTTTTTTTAGATAAAGATGCATGTGTTTATTATTAACAAACTCCTTCAAAAATTCCCAAATAATGTCAAGTTGTACGGACATTATTAATTGTTGGGTGGTGGAAAAAAGATTACGAAAATTAAGGATTTCCAATTTTACGCTTTACATAAACAAAAAGGGAAAAATTCAAATAATTTTCCAAAATTCAACCTAACTTCATAAAAGGACCCTTAAGTTTGTGTTTGAGAGGATATCAGGAGCTTCTTACCATATGCAAGCTCCTTTGCTGCTATAGCTAGTCTCCTTGATAGCGACTCTTCTGTTTCAGAACCCCGATGACGAAGGCGTCTTTCCTGAACACATAACACGAAAGAACATTAGTTTCACAACATCAAAGGTTACAAAGGACATAGTTCCTGAGGCAGGGGTGGGCTACCCACCCATTCACTGACCTTTTACCCTCTTTCGCAATTCACAGCCTTAAATCTGTCCTTTTCATCATGTTGAGAATAAAATGACAATAATCTAAATATGGTGTAGCTACTATGAAAAATTTTTAGACCAGTGGGAAAAGAAAACAATTGACCATTCAAAAACGCGACTCGTTACCACAAGGTTATGCCTTTGTTTGCACTTTTTGTAAAGCAGTCACAGAGATGAACTGTGATTTTGCATTTTACGTTTTTGACATAAGTACCTAGATAATCTCAAAAACAATTTTCAAGGGACAATTTTTAAAACAGGGAATGGGAAAAAGGCATACTGTAGGAAGTGAAAACCTTGAAAACATGATGTTTTAAAATGTCAGTTGAGGTTGTACAAGGACTGAAGTATATTAATCAGGGTAATATTTTCTACTGGCTGTGTCAAATTAGAGGGACATGAATACCTCAAGGCAGTGTTTTTACTCTGCAGAGTAATCAAACTAACAAATAAGAAATAAATTCAGTTGTTTTTCATCTGGAAAAGAAAGCCACATCCCCGACAGGTGGTCATGTCCAAATTTCTTGTGACAGGAGGCACTGAGGACTAAGCTCTGCTAGCTAAACTCACCTTCTTTTATCTATTAGTCATTTTCTTCTTTTTATTTTAGCATCCAGTAAAAATATAACCAGATTTTACCTTAGCTTTTGATGTTTCATACTAACTCTATATAAGGTCCCCTCTATGGTAAAAGGCAGCTAACCACGATGTCAACGCCAAGGGAAACGCCACTTAAAAATGACTTTTCAATCTTTTAAACTTCTCTGTGGATATCCCGACTTGTTTACCAGGGGAAACTGAACGACCCTTCAATCCTCAGAGGGTTTTGCTTTGGGTATTTTCTTTTGTTTTCAGCAACGTTACTACGAAAGTTTAACTGGCTAAATTTCCCAAGGTACTCGGTTACACGGAAAAATGCCACTTTCCCCAGCGAAACGTGGCAAGTTTGTGAAAATGTGGTAAGGTAAGGTTGCCTCATGTAACCACAGCTAATACTTTGCAATTTGCTCTGTGAGATTATGTGGCACAGGTGTCATGTCGAGTTTTTTATACAACGCTTGAAACAAAGCACACTGATCACAAACCAGTTCCTCTATTGAAGGTGTCTTCACAAAAACATAATAGCAGTCCATGTTGGTTTTCTTCAAACTGATAACTCCCTGTGGAAAATTACCAGAAAATAAGCTGACATTAAAGGCAGGTTCACTTTCAACTGTAACGGTACATCATGTTTACATTTATGTCTCAGGTGGAAGACACATTGTCTTGGCAACTTGCACTCTATTATCAACTGACTAGCATAACATATTTTCTTCATCAAGACTTGTTGCTCAAGTATATGCATGTACAGTAGATATGTGTCTTTGCTGAAAAGCTGGTACTGGCCATCAGTTCTAGTGTAATCAAACACTAATTATGCTTGTGTGGAGTAATCAGCAAAGACCCCTTCTCAAAAATTGGTAAACATCTAGTTTACAGACCCATTGTCCATATGCTTTTTTATGTTGGGATACTTTTATTGGACGTTTCTGGGCGCCATTGTATTTACTTTGGAATGTAGGAAAGCCCTGGTTTGTTTGGATTGGTCGTATGTTTTTTAGTAAGATTTTCAAGCAGGATGGCATTCTCATGTCAGATGAAAACTGACACTTAAATGATTTAGTGCAGATTATAGCGCCACAGTGGTATAAACATGGTTTCATATTTACGGATTTTATCACAGCAAATGGCCAGTACAGAAATAATTCTTGTCACTGTTGAAGTGAAATTCATCACAGTTATTCCTTCAAGCAAAAACAGAAAAAATGTAATGTAATTATATTTGTCACACTAAGTATTCCGTGAATGCAGTCGGCTCCTCATGCCCCTGACTTTGCACCACGCTTGAATAACTTTTGTTAACTAAAGGTAGATCACAGGTTTGCATTATCTTCCAAAGCCAAAAGCTGAGTGTCATGTATTATTTAGTGCTATAAGAGCAAAATAGAGGTTAACGCAATTCATTAAGAAAAGCACATTTTAAACTCAAGCCATAGAAATGAAATAATTCTGGCTCAGCCACAGTCACAGCTACTCTTATTTTAACATTAGTTATATTATTTAAAGTCAAGTTCAAAGTGAATGAGAACTTAATAATATTTGCCATAAATTAATTTATATTTAATCATATCGTTGCATTTACGGTTCAAATCAAAATAGATGTATGGCAAGAAGGTTTCTCATGCTTTAATCCACCCTTGGCGAAAAAAAAAATGGTAAGGCTTCAGAGTTGAATTGTATAACTAACAACGGGTGTAACCGCTAATGTTAGATGTTAAGATAGCGACTTCGTTTTTTGCAACTCGCCCCCTGAGAAGTGTTCCATCAGTTACCTCATTAGTTAGTTTTGATTATCCTCAGTCTGTTGTATTAAAGGTGGTGGCATGGGAGCATACTGTAAATGCCTTAATTGTGAATGGCCTAACTTTGTCAAGAAACATGGCACCATAAGGAAAGGGGATACCCCATTGTCCTAATCTTTCCTCTCCTACACGTAGCTTACTCTAAAAGTGTTCAAAGAAGACACATCTCTATATCTGAGTCATTAAAAACATGCCCATAACGATGGGAAATACGAGGTAATGTTTCTCGAATAAATTGTAATCCACATGCAAATCAAAGGCTCCTATGAGCCATGCCAGTCGTGAATGAAAATGCGAAATAAATCTTTACTCTGTGATCAGGCACATTTTTCACCAAACAATTTAGTTCAGAAACTAGAGGCTCTCTAGTACACAATATTGTGTTTCCCATAGGAGTTATGGCTGTAGTTATGACTGTCTAATCATGTGCTTGAGTAGTATATAGTGGGGATGAAAAAAGCCTTTTTTGCAGTGGAATCTCATTAGTTTGCGGTGGAATACATTAACAATGATGACGTTAAAGACCATTGTCTTGGTCTCATGAATAAAACGCGGTGGATTCTCATTAGCGTATAGCTGGTTTGATGCCTTTGTCAATAACGTCTGATTCTATTTTTAGCTTTTGGCGGTCTTGGTTGGTATAACCGGTTTGACACATTTTTTACTCGTTTGGATGAGGCATTCTGGTTGGCTCCTCTAGCTTCTATTGTTTGAAGCGCACAAAAGCTTTATTCACTAACAAGCGCCAACTCACATCTCACTTGTGAATCAATATCACTGAAACGTGATGTCCTTGTGCAAGCTTCTATTTCTTGTCGCTTTCATTGTACTGCAGACAAGTACTGTTATTTAACAATACAGAACTTTTTTGGTGCACTGATTCATAAATTGTGCATTTTACTGATGGCACCAACAAACCACCTACACACAGATTTTATGTACTAAAAATTTTATTTCAGCAGACAAACATTTTCCCTATCTTCTTGATTTCGAGGTAATCTTTGACACAACAGTATCCTAGTTCAGGCCCGTAACCAGGATTCTATGTGGGGGGTGCTAACGAGGGCAAAATGAACTAAACTACCGAAAAGTATTTTTTATTGTCTGATCCGTTTATTTAGGAAAGTAGCAATACATGACAAATTGTAACGGCAAAGTACACGGTAGGAACTGAATATCATATTTGTCGAAACGACTAATTTACGATGTAAAATGATACATCAAAATACTGCCGGACTAATCCTTCAGGATTGTCCCGAGCTCCAGCCTCCGTGGGTGTTTGGTGGCAAACGGATTAACCACCTCAACCAGATCAATCTTAACTTGGTAATGGATGTGCATTAGTGCCAGGGACGACAGATTTTCTTGGCCCATACAAATGTCGTCGTGGTTAGCTATCATCTGCAGAGCCGCTAAGAAGTTGCCTGTATTCCCACGACTCTTACTGTTCAAATGCACTGCCGACCACAGAAAAGGATGGCTTCTGAAACACATTTAACGATGTGCTTATGTGGGGGCGGGGGGCGGGGGGTGCGAACGCACCCTGTGCACCCCCTCTGGTTACGAGCCTGTAGTTTCTCATCACGGCCTCTATTTCCTCCTCCAAAATTTTATTCTCCCTCCTCCACAGTTTTATTTCCCTACTACTACTCGTCCTCCTCCTCCTCCTCCACAATTTTATTTCCCTACTCCTCCTCCACAATTTTGTCCCCCCCCCCTCCTTGTCGTGGTGGTGAGGCTTGCATGTCTCAATGACCTTAAGAGCTGTGCTGGCTGGGACTCTGTTCCCTGGCAGGTCTAACCATGCTGGATTGGTCGAGGGGAAGAGGCCATACAAAGAACAGCCCCTGGTCCTCCAGGTTGGGGGTTGGGCAGTGGGCCAATCACCTGCAGCCTTAAAACCAAGCAAATTACAGAAACCTTAAGCACTCAAAATCAACCTTCTCTTGGGGCCACTGCGTTACCTTGCCTAGGTAAGCAAAGCACGACACCTTTGGGCCAAAGCCTAGAGGATTCTCAGGAGCCGACCAAACCATTAGCGACCCGAGAGCTCAGCTTAGAATAGGGAACTGGAATGTGAGAACTATGCACACTGCAGGAAAATCAGCACAAGTTGCAAGAGCGATGAACGAGATGAAGACCCAAATTATGGGAGTGCCGATGGGTAGGAACAGGTAGTAAGAATGAAACTGAGCTCAGGTGAAACAGTACCATACTCAGGATGAGATGAAGATCAACACATGCAAGGTGTGGCGATAATGATGACACAAAAGAGGCAACAAAGGCCTTAATTGACTGGTCACCAATGAATGAAAGAATAATAAAGGCAAGTTTCTACTCTAAATTCAAAAAGCTTACAATGATACAGGTGCATGCACCAACTAATGATGCAGATGAGCAAACAAAAGAAGACTACGAGAAACTACAAGAGGAAGTCGAGCAGGTACACAAACATGACATGTTAGTCATCACAGGAAATATGAATGCGAAGGTGGGAAACCTTGTCAATGGCCTTGGAAGAGTAATGGGAGGACGCAGTCTGAATGGGTGCGGTTAATGATAATGGTGAAAGACTGAAAGAATTCTGCGATTTCAACGATCGCGAGTTGGTAATCACTGGAACAATACTTCCACACAGGAAAACACATAAGCAGACATGGGTGTCGCCTGGTGGAAGGACAAAAATTTAGATAGACCATATTCTGGTTAACAGAAAATTCAGAACTTCAGTGATAGACACCAGAGTCATGAGGTCAGCAAATGTGGCCAGCGACCATTACCTAGCTACTAGGGTACAAGAAAAAAAATAACACAAGCCATGGTTAAGTCAGGAAGCTTGGACCCTAATGGGTAAAAGGAAAGCCATCAAACAGAAGTTAACCGGTGCAAGATCAGAGAGACTCAGACAAAGATGGCAAGATGAATACCGAGAGAAAAATAGCGAATTAAGTTAAAAGACAGGTTAGAGCGGATAAAAGACGAAGGACTGAAGAGGTCGCAGAAGAGGCTGGAAATGCGGCCAGGAAACAGCACATGAAGACACTGTATACCCTGACCAAAGGATTGTGCAACAAGAAAGCCCATTGGGCATTTTAACCGGCCATTCTGACCCTCCCCACCCCTAGGTTTCACAAATGTTAGCGTGATCCTCTATTTATACGAACCAGCGTGACGAAAAGTGTGATTGTGTGACACAATATTTTGACTATAACGTTACTGGATGGCGTAATGTGTAAACTCTGATGACTCAGCTTATCTTTCTTATCGCTTTTATTTGTGCTGAAAAACGCAAATTCACTCAAACGTTGAATGTCTATATAACTTCGTCCACAACTGAGAATGCTCACACCGGGACGACGAAGTATTTTACTGTTGTGCCTAGACCTTAAATACAAACAGTGAACATAGCAGTAGAATCAAAATATAACGCTTGATAAACACGAGCTCGAGCAGATCGTCAGAGTATGGGGCACGTCAAGGCATATCTCATGACGTGATGTTTAAATCCGGTTTGCTAACCCAGGAATCCCCTTACAAAAGTGAACAAGCGAGCGGGGACGAAAGTCGCCCAGGTCTTTGAAAGCTAACGCGCCTGTCGAGCCACAATCGATTTAGCGCTCACTCGCTTGTTTTTCTTTTCCTTCACTATCTCTGAATGGAAACAGAGACTGCTCGTAGCTTTTAGCGAACACCACACGCAAACCACACAAATCCGTCGATAATATTCAGATATTTTCGTTCTTTCAATGCAAAAAGACTCGTAACACCTACCTTATTAATTGATCTCCTTATTAATGACGATTCCTTCGTATTAACTTCTCGCCTCAAATAAACACTCATCTCTCTCCGTTCACAAGAACTATCATGTACTGATGGTGCAATCCACTAATATTGCATCATCATACTAGTACCAATTCCTTCTCTTCCTAGCCCACGCCGGCAAAACGCAACTGTCCTTTTTGTCCGCTGCGAAATACAAGTTAGCCAATCAGAAACCTTAAAATCCACTTAGCAAACCACCCCCCCCCCCCCCAATAAAATGCCAAGGGAAACTGCCTCTCATGCAGCACAATATTACATCCCTCCTATACAAAAAGCAACTTTCAAAGCAAATCACATTCACAGAAGCGTCATATGCTCCTGACATTCACAAATCCTTCTGACTCCCACATTTTTACACCCCTCAAAATGTCAATCCCAATAAAAAAAAAACTCCTGCGCTAAAAAAATTTTCACCATAACCACTAACTAGATCAGACAACACAGCCAATTTCACATTCAATCCTATTAGCTCCTTTACTCAATTGCGCATGCGTTATACAAGACAAATACAAAAAACCCCAAACTTAACAACCCTTCGCCGTTCATATCTTAAATACTGTAAATTAAAAGACAAAAACATAGGAAGGTAACATTCAGAAGACTAATATGCGCATGCATCTTATATAAGACAGTACCTCTCTTGAGTACCCGTACCACAAGCTTTACAACACTTTCTTCGTCTGTTAAGGTGGCCGAACACAGTTTTCTTGTACCTATGCGTTATTTATCGTTATTTTCAAACCACTGGCAGTTGGGCAGCCAAAATTGGCAAGGTGCAAGTTCAACTAAAGAAGATTGCATTTTGATATGTTTTATTGGACTAGGGTACCGTTACCATGGCAACACATTAAATAATGGGTTTGATTTATTTTCAGAAAATCCAGTCGTTAGATTTTTTCCATCATTTGTCACTAGAAAACTCAAAAAAATACTGGCCTATTGACGCTGGTCTCGTGAAATTTTGACATAGAGATCTCCTGTTATTTTGTGTTTTGCATTTTAACGTTTTCTGAACATGTCCTCTGTCTGATTTCAATTTTTGTTTGCAGGCGAGCTAAGCGTGTTCCGACCTATTATTCTACCAAATTTCATGAAATTCTAACAAGCGGTTCCGTAGAAATCAGTGCATTTCCACTAAATCGTGCAGTCACAATTTTCTGGTTAACTGCGCATGCGCTGCATTTGACAGGATTCTCGATCTTTCTTGATCCATACAAACAATCCCAGAAAGGCAGGGTATTTTCCAAGAGTAATACCTTTAATACATTGAAAAACAAACGTTTTTGACACATAACAAACTGTTTGATTGTTAAGACGGAAAAAACACTTGCACAATCTTCACTGAACAAAAGGAAATGATCGCTGTACAAAGCCTTGTGCGCGCGCTTATTCACGTCAGCAGTACAAATCGTAGAGCGTGCGCAAACTGTGTTCAGACACCTTAAGCCAACTTGCTTTCACGAAAAACTGTGTTCATTTTATAAACCGCCGGTCGCCATGGCGACGGCTGGTTAATGAGAGCTGGAGTAATGGACAACAATGGCAAGATCCTTAATGATAAAGAAAAAGAAATGGATGATGGTTAGAGCACTTTACTGAGGTACTTAACAGAGAGAACCCTAGCAATCCAATAAGCGAAGCAGAGATAAGACTGCTGGATGAAGTAGAAGAAATTGATACATCTGATTTCAGCAGAGCCGAAGGGAGGAATAGGCAATAGGACACCTGAAGAACGGAAAAGCACCAGGTATTGATAACATGCAAGCAGAGCTGCTTAAAGCTGACATTGACTATGCTACCACTTAAGTCAAGGAGATCATAGACGTAGTGTGGAGAGAAAAAAAGACACCAGAAAAATGGAGGAAAGGGCTGATCGTAAAACTGCTGAAAAAAGGAAATCTGAAGGAATGTAAAAACTGGCGTGGAATTACGCTGCTGTCAGTCGTCAGTAAGGTCATGGGGAAAATTGTGATTAACAGAATACGAATTGGAGTCGAGTGGAAGCTCAGAAAGAAACAAGCGGGTTTCAGACCAAGCAGAGGCACCACTGAGCAAATTTTCATATTAAGAAATATAATTGAGCGGTCAATAGAGTGGCAGTCAACAGTATACATAAATTTCATAGTCATTGATAAAGTGTTCGATTCAGACCACAGGGATAGTCTGTGGCTGATTATGAGAAGCTATGGCATTCCATCCAAGATAATCAACATGGTGAAGGCACTCTACAACAACTTTGAATGTGCCTTAGTAGATGGAGAGGACAAAACACAGTGGTTTAAGATTAAGACTGGAGTGAAGCAGGGCTGTGATATGTCAGGTTTACTTTTCCTACGAGTCATTGTCTGGGTAATGAGACATACATCACAAGAGGGAAACACCGGAATAAGGTGGGGGTTCAACAAAAAGCTCGAAAGTCTCGACTTTGCAGATGATATGGCCCTACTATCATTGACCAAGCAACACATTCAGACCAAGGCCCGATAAGCTTACCCATGAAGCAGAAAAGGTGGGACTGAAAGTTAATGTGGACAAGTGTAAACTGCTGTAAATAAATTTGCGCAGCAGTGATGCAGTGGAAGTGAATGGGCAAGGCAGATGTCTTCAACGGATATTTAAGATACGCTGGCAGGACAGAATTACAAACAAAAAAGTCCTGCAGATGGCTGAAATGGAAAACATCAGTGAGGACGTCCAAAGGAGGAGATGGCAGTTCATCGGCCACATCATGAGGAAAGAACCTAACAATGACTGCAGCATTGCATTGACCTGGACCCCGGAAGACAACAAAAGCGGGGCAGACCCAAGACAACATGGAGAAGGACGGCGGAGAGAAAAAGAGAAAGAGCTGGATGGAAGAACTGGAGTGAGGTACACATTGCAGTGGCCGACAGAGCTGGTTGGCGGGAGAGTGTTGAGGCCTTATGTGCAACATGGCGTGAAGTGGCGTAGTTACTAAAAGAAGGAATGACCTACAATGAGCTACAATGAGCTACAATGATCTACAATGAGCTATAATGAGCTACAACGATCAACCACAATGACCTACAATGAGCTACAATGAGTTACAATGATCTACACTGAGCTTGAACGATCTACAATGAGCTACAATGACCTACAAAAAACTACAATGAGCTAAAATTAGCTAGAAGGGGTTCATAATATCACTATCCTTACCTTTTTATATGGTAGAAAGGTCGGTCCCGTGAGAGGAGAATAATTAGCGAAAAGCATTCAGACGTAAATAAAGGCTGTTCTTTTAAAAACTTTGGCATTCGATATTTTACGTTATCTTTTAACCGGAAGTGGCCTCGATTGTTTGTTGAGGACCGCTCACTGGCGTAACTTACAAAGGGGTAAGGTGCTCGTATTGTAAGAGGCACTTTCCGAGAATACCAAACATTATCCAAGGTGTCCAAGAATTGCTTTTGAGAGTTGCTACACTACCGCAAGAATTACCCAGCATGTTCTACGATTTTTGCAGATTTTCTATGATTGCAGCTTTCGCGGCAGGTGAGAAGCGTTGCGTGACAGTCCATGTAGCTACATCTAAATGCAGTACTCTTCGTGACATTAAGTGTATAAATAATGCCCAGCATTTTATAAGCCTTGAATAACTATACATCATTTCAAAGCTAATAAAATAAAGAATTAAAAAATCCTTCCAAGATATGAAGAAGGAATCATGGGACCTTTCGCAGAATGCCGATGCTAGCCGTTGATTTCCGAAGATTACCGTAATCCTTGAATAAACATTTGTGATAAGAAAAGGTTAAGTGAAATGTTTGAAAGATGGTATTTTTTTGCCGGGAATAAAGTTATTTATTTATGCATCGCATCTCGCTTGAGATCACTTTGTCATTGAAGAAGGCGCAACATAAACACATTAGAACAAAAATAGCAAACCAAATAAAAACAAGACCAATATTTAGAAGTTAATGGCCACACCGGGTGGCGGTTTATTGTGTAAATCAAAACCTGATAATTTTCTTGTCAACAAAATCAATTTTCCGAACATAATCCATGTGGGGCCTTAAAGGCCAAAATACTTTAACTTCGTCTAAACATGTTATGATGTTACACAATAAGATTAGAAGTGAGCCAGGCTGGCCGATCGGGGAGGGAAAAAATTTAAAAATGACCTTTGTGAGCTCAGGAGCAAAAGGGGCCAAACTCTGAACAGCGTGGTGATAAGCTCGGCCTGACTATCACAACTATCTATTGTTGCCTCCGATAGCGCCGCATAAATCAGATTATGCTGTTACATCATCTTCGTTTTATTATTCGAAATAGCATTCTAGAGTGCGAATTGGCGAATATTTTGACGACTGCCAAAACGAGTGCTAAGATGACATGTTATCACATGACCTGTACTACCTTGCGAGTGCCTTTTTTTAACGCCCGTGACAGGTCATCGACAAACAATCGAGGCCACTTACGGTTAAAAGATAACGTAAAATCGTAAAATATGGCATGCTTAAGTTAATTCTTAAATGATACTTCCGGTTGTTTTCTGAAGTGATCGGGTGGTCGCTAATTATTCTCCTCTCACAGGACCGACCTTTCTACGGTATAAAAAGGTAAGGATGGTGATACTACTAACCCCTTCTAGCTAATTTTAGCTCATTGTAGCTTTTTGTAGGTCATTGTAGCACACTGTAGGTCGTTGAAACTCACTGTAGATTGTTGTAGCTCATTGTAGCTCATTGTAACTCATTGTAGGTCATTGTGGTTGATCGCTGTAGCTCATTGTAGGTCATTGTAGCTCATTGTAGGTCATTGTAGCTCATTGTAGATCATTGTAGCTCATTGTAGCTCATTGTAGATCATTGTAGCTCATTCCTTCTTTTGGTAACTACGCGTTAAGTGGATAGGTGAAGGGTGAAGGTGAAGGTCTGCTGTAACAATAAAAGTGGCAAGAAATGGAAGCTTGCACAATAACGTCACGGTTCAGTGATTTTGGATCACAAATGAGATGCGAGTTGGTGCTCGTTAGTGAATAAAGCTTTGGTGTGCTTAAAACAATGTGTGGTTCCAGAAAATATCCATACCCCTCCCACGGAACGTTTTTGGTTTGCATCCCCCCACCCCTTCGGAATTTCCGTTCCAAGGGGGTCTTTGATGACCCCCCCTTGGGGTCTTTGATGACCCCCCCTCCCCCCAGGAATTTCCACGTTACGCAAACATGGTTTTTGTTGTAACAGTTACTATTATAACATCCATTTTCAACATATAACGCTTTGTTATTGTTCTATACTATTTGCATGTTTGCTATGCGGTTTGAATTGTTCTATGTTTTTCACGAAAATTTGTTTAAACCGAGTGTTTTAACGTTCTATTAACGTTGGTGCCGAGGGTTGCCGCGAATAATTTGCGTTCCGAATGCGACGTAAACATTAACAACGAAGCCAAACTTTCAGAATCGATTTTGTGTTTTCCACACTCAAACCTGCCATCAAAAGCGAAACTGTTGAATGTAAATTACACTAAAAATCGACGGCTATGATGTTCGAAAGAGAATTAGAGTAAAATAGCAGCTTTTTTCCTGGGATTATGCACAAGTGAATTTGCATACCGTGAGTCTAAAAATAAATTGCACGGAGGGATAACAAATCGAACCTGTCTTCCCGCACCTTATCCTTTGTTTAAAATTGAAATGCTAAATGAAGGTCAAATGGAAACTCAAAGATAATGACAACTGTAAAAGAATTTGTAAGAAATAGCTAATATAGGCTGAACTTTTAGTTTCAGTTCAAAAACGCGTCAAATTTGCATAACGCATGAAATCTGACCTTTTCAAATAATATGAGCGTCACTGTTTATGTAACGCAACAATTCTATCTCGATGATATCTGGTGAAAAGCGGCTGAAAACCCTTTGCTGGATTGCGCGATAAAAATATTTTTGTATTTGTTTAAACAACTTTGGTGTTTAACGAAAAACTTTCCCATTGAAAGGATTGAAAACGGTGCAATATTCACCGAAGGCCAAGGAGACACGCAATTTTCCGTAAACGCGAATATGCAAATCAGGTCTACCGAAATTTTATACAAATCAAAGTCGCAAAATTTGGCATTTCGGTCAACATATTTGCGTAGTTTTGAAGGTCAAAACAGCCTACGTAAGTATTACTTCGTGCTTGGCATCAATCGTGCGTTGCTTTCAATTTTTTCGTGTTTCTTCACCCTCTGGAAAATGAGCTTCCTATGAACCCCCCACTCCCCTCGGAAATTTCTGCCTTTGAACCCCCCTCCCCCTCGGAATTTCCAGTGACCTTCCGTGGGGGGGGTATGGATATTTTCTGGAACCACACAATAGAAACTATGGTAACCAACCAGAATGCTTCGTCCAAACAAGTAAAACATCTGTCAAATTGGTCATACCAATGAAGACTGCCAAAAGCTAAAAATAGAACCTGACGTTATGCCAATGAGAATCCACTGCATTTTATTCATGAGATCAAGACAATATAGCCTATGATATTGTTAATGTGTTCCACCGCAAACTAATGAGATTCCACCGCAAAAAAGTGGCTAATTTCCCAGTTGTATGTTATAAATGAATAAATCTAAACAGCAACCTCATCCCCAGGGTCTTCTCGCTTTTCAAAATGGCGGCGGCTCGGGAGAGGACCCTGGCACACAGCAGATCACGTGTCTCCAACGAGGAGATGTATTCAAAATGGCGGCTACGGCGAAAAGGGTGAGAAGAACTGGGCACGAGATGGTAAGGTGACGATAAACAAAATGGCGGAAAAAGCAGAAGTTCAGTTCAAGAAAAAAATAGGGAAAACAGACACGTTTTGCACGTAAAAGTCTTAGGAATACGGCAAAGTGTTAGAGGTCTTATTTTTGCTGTTCATTGTTTCTTTTTTGTTATTTTAAAGTTAGGAGTGATAGGTTTGAGCGTACTCTACTGCGGAGCTCCGTACCGCTATAATAGCGGTACGGAGTTCCGCAGTAGAGTACAATGTTGCTCAAGTGAACATATTATATTTTTGTTTCATGAGGGTTTAGGCAATAAATTGTCTTATTGTTACATTGTTACAAATCTGTCCTTCTTAAATATTGTTATAAATCCGTCCTTCTTAACATTATATCCTTCAGCTTAAGACTTTTCGAATTTATCAGGCTCAGATTAAGCTTGAAATATAAATATTATTGAGTGAGCTTAGGCCTTTAATAGAAAATGTCGCATTTATTTATTTATTTACTTACTTATTTACTTTATAAGCTTATTTACAGTGCAACCTCGATTTAACGAAGTGCAAGGGAATGGGAAAAGAGCAGTGTTGTATGGACTGGTTAAACTAAGTTTTGATCTGGCATCTTCCAGGTGCTGCTTTGGAGGCAGTGATAATCATTTTGGCTTTCTTGAATTTATTTGTGCCCATTCCTTGTGCTACAGTTTTGCTTGTACAGTTGCAGATCTCCAGGCTTTGTCGCTTTCAATATTGTTTTCTACATTTTAGTTTCAGTAAGTCTCATTAAATACTAGAACTGAGGAGATTGTGAGACTGTAAATAATGGAGAAATAAAGCATTTTAACAGTGGATAGATAAAGTCCTCTTTGCATGTTGGACCAGTTCTAGGAATAATATTCTCAGGTTTGAAAAATTTTCTGCTTAACAACTTCAATCAATTGAGTTATCTGGGTGCAGTTTGAAAGTGATTGAAAAATTTAAATCAATGGGAAAGAGAGGATTTCAGGGAAAAAAAGGAGAGAAAAAGATTTCATGAAGTTTTGAAATTGGAATTTGTAGTTAGGCCTTTAAGCCCCAATAGTGACAAACAAACATCTAATTTCTCCTTACAGTATCACTACTTGTTCAAACATACAGGCCCTGAGAATAAAGGAAATGATCACCAAAAATAAAATGCCTGGATGTTTATGTGAATTCTCTCAAGTAGTACCATAAGACATTTACGGAGAATAGTGACGAGAACATGTTTGTTGATACCGGGGCTTAAAGTTAAGAACAAGGAAAGGAATATCATAATTGACTGCTATCAACCTGGGGTGCTCTTATGTGGATATCAGTTTTTGATGGTCTCTTAAAATGATTTCTCATCTCATGTCTCTACTTTAAAACTATTCTCATGTCAATCTAAGCCAAATAAAAAGGGTTTGCAGATCCAATTAGAACACCACAAAAATCCACTAAAAGTTACAACAGAGGTTCAAAGAAATAACGAGTCATCCTAAAAAAGTGGGATTTAATTGTAACTTAAGGTTATGTGCTGATCAATTCGAATCTTCAACATCCCCCCCTCCCCTCCGGGCATACCTCAGACATTTGCCTACATGTATTTTCCTTGCCCGAGGAGTAGGGAATATGATGCAAAGGTCCTGTGTGTATCACTCGGTCAGTTGTACGATAATTCTATCAGTTGTGTATTACCCCGTCAGTTGTGCGTTACTTGGTCACTTGTGTAACCTTTCTGTCAGTTGCATGTTGCAAGTTGCAGTTGGAAGTTGTGCATCACTTAGTCAGTTGTGCATTTTTCTGCCAGTTCTGTGTCATTCAGTGGGTTGAATGATAATGCTGTCAGTTATGTATTACTTGGTCAGTTGTGTACTTCCCCATCAGTTGTGCATTACTCGGTCAGTTGTGTACTTCTCTGTCAGTTGTGCATTACTCGATCAGTTGTGCATTAACGCAGTCAGTTGTCTCAGACTTGGTCAGTTGTGTTACACTCAGTCAGTTGGATGATAATTCCGCCAGTTGTGTACTATTCCATCACTTGTGTATTACTCCCTCAGGTGAGTTCAATCCTCTCTTTCCCATTTCTATTTTTGAAACACTTTCAAACTTCACCCAGCTGCAGGTTACTCAATTGATTGAAGTTGTTAAGCAGAAAATTTTTTCAAACCTGGGAATATTATCCCCAGAACTGTTAAAATGCTTTATTTTTCCATTGTTTACAGTCTCACAATCTCCTCAGTTCTTTAGTGTTTAATGTGACTCACTGAAGCTAAAGTGTAGAAAACAATATTAAAAGTGACAAAGCCCTGGAGATTTACAACTGTACAAGCAAAACTGTAGCGCAAAGAATGGGCACAAATAAATTCAACAAAGTCAAAATGATGATCACTGCCTCCAAAGCAGCACCTGGAATATGCCAGATCAAAAATTAATGAGTCATTTCCATAAATGAGTCATTTCCACTGAACTCACAGAGATGTAAGCCATGTAGAATAAATGTTTTGTAGCACTAGTTTTATTTAAGGCCTAAGCTCACTCCATAAAATTTAAGCTTAAGCTTATATTTTAAGCTTAAATCTGAGCCTGATATATTTTAAAAGTCTAAAGCTGAAGCATATAATTTTAAGAAGGACAGATTTATGACAATATTTAAGAAGGACGGATTTGTAACAACGTAACGATAAGACAATTTATTGCCTAAAGCCTCATGAATCAAAAATATAACATGTTCATTTGAGCAACATTGAATCAACTACAGTATGTTGCCCAGTTTTCGTACGGGCCCAGTTTTCGTACAAAAAGAACTTTATTTGATTATTTTCGTCGGTCATTTAAATCTTCGTCAACCGAAGAATTCCAAAAGTAAAAGGAACATTTCAGCTATAAATTGACGGTTTTGCCGGGCTTTTTGACGAAGAAGCAGGTCAGTGCGGACAATTTCTTTCGAGGTGAGTAAAAGTTTAGCAGCTTATATTTGCACTTTTCACTGCACAGTAAAGGTATTGTAGATGAACAAATAGCCCGTTGTGTTGGTAATTTTGCAAGGAGCTTCATGATTTTCGGAGAGATGATAGATAAAAGATGAAAGTGAATGGAAAAACTTTCAAGGCCAGCTTAAATTTAACTGCTCCTGAATTTTAGCGGTGAGAATCTTCGCATGCATTTCGACCTACTGTGCCAGTTTTCGTACACTTAGCTGCGCCTTTCTCAAAACCTATTTTTAAATAAGATAAAGAACTGAATTTTAAACTTTACTGTTCGAAAACTAATAAGACATAAGTGCAACAAAGATTACACGACAATCCTTGCAAAGTACGATACACTACATGTATTTGTTGTGGTATAACAGCGACGCTTTACATCCAGGTCATGAAAAGTTCACGAATATGTAGTAAACTTAATCCCACGCAAACAATCTAAATCGTCAAATAATTAACTAAGGTAGATGTCTATGCATAGAATGTTGACATACACCTTGAAATATCGTTAGTTTACCGGTTTTACCGATTTTTTTTACTCCGTTGCGATTCTAATAAACATTTACAAAAGTAGGTAAGAAAAGCAAGCGTAAGCGGAAACGGGAGTAAAGTGTTTGCTATTCTAAACTGAGGCGTAAGAGGAAACGGAAGGAAAACGTCAAATCTTAGACAGGCCTTTTCTTAACAGTTGTAATACGCAGAATAGTAACCTGTCAACTACCTTTACCAAGGCAGTAAATGACGTAGGAGACAGTGGATTGAGGGTAAGATTAGCCGCCCAAAATGAGGGACAAAAAAAAAATCAACACTGCAGGATCGATTAAACATCCACCCCTGAGTAACCATTTTGCTTTGTACACCAAACATTGGTCGCTAAGCCGATATTTATTCACAAATCGAAGAGAAAACACGATAAGCACTCAGCAGGGTGGCTGACACATCAGTTTGCGTCGAGCGTTTTCGTGGAGAAATGTTGTTTTGTCGATGTACGAAAACTGGGCCAGGTGTACGAAGACTGGGCAACTTAGGAGTTTTGGGGAAAATGGCATAATTTTGAACATACGTCGATCAAGCGGCCAATCGTTTAATATTTTGAAGGTAAGTAAATGGGGTATCTTCAAAAGAAATTTCAGTAATTTTCGTCTCACAGACGAAAAGATATAGCGATTACAAACTAAAGTGTACGAAAACTGGGCAACACACTGTAGCGGTACGGAGTTCGGCAGTCGAGTACGCCCAAACCCATTATTCTTAACTTTAAAATAACAAAAAAAGAAACAATGAACAGCAAAAACAAGACCTCTCACACTTTGCCGTATTCCTAAGACTCTTACACGCAAAACGTGTCTGTTTTTCTTATTTTTTCTTGAACTGAACTTCAGCTTTTTCCGCCATTTTGTTCATCTTCACCTTAGCCACATCTCGTACCCAGTTCTTCTCACCCTTTTCGCCGTAGCCGCCATTTTGAATACATCTCCATCCTCGTTGGAGACACGTGATCTGCTGTGTGCCAGGGTCGCCGCCATTTTGAAAAGCGAGAAGACCCTGGGGACGAGGTTGATCTAAACAGTGTCCAACAAAGGAGACGTTTGTCTGATTGGTTAATCATTTTCCTAGTACCCAGATTCCTGAAACGTGCGCGCCAAAGAAATAAACAAAGATGAAATAGCTACTTGTGACCCTTGACCATGTCACGTGCGAACATTACACGTTTAGCCCACAGCTACAGTGGCACAATACGTTATTTTGAATCACAATGTATTTAGTACCTGCATCAGTTTTCAATGTAGCCTTTTTTCCTTATCAAGTATGCCATTTTGCTGGGCACCCAAATCTGTTTTTTAAATTAATGTTTTTGGTTTGTTTATATTTACCTTGATGTGTTTTGTTTTATTTTTAGCTCTCTAAGCTGTTTCAATTTTCCCTTTTAAAATGCCATTTCACCATTCGATATTACGGTAAACAGACAAAACAAAACAAATGATTATCAAACGGTGGATGTATTCTAAACCCTAAATAACGCTGCACCAGTTACTTTCCTGGTAAATAAATACAATTCAAATATAAATAATTAAATAAATGAATTCGATTAAATTCTGATTAAATTAATAAGTTTACAGGAATTGACTGATTGAGCGATCAGTGCAATTTGTTCCACACGCTAGAACCTGTTCACTGTTTATGCATTCACAAGTTAAAAATGTGGCAAACCAGACATACAGTGCACACAAAAAGGGGACATAAAACAGCTTTGCTCTCTGCTGATTTAAAGTGATAAATCATTCCACAGTTCACTATCTAAAATTTAAGACGGATTCTGCTCAAAGTTCGAGCAATAAGTGCAAAAAATATTTTACCAAAAAACTACTCATAGCACGGTAACATTTTAAATGCTATTTGAAACATCTCACTCTAGTTCACTTGTCCAAGTGACCCCGCGATGAAATTTTCAAGCATTCTCAAGAAAATTAATTTCAAATCTCGTAAAAGTATGCTAAAAAACGGGCGCCATTTTGTTTTGAACTGACATGAAGCGTCTTTCTAATTGAAATATGGATAACTTCAAATCCAATTTTCTCTCGCGGGGTCAGCTTGGGAGCAAAAGTAACGATAAGTTCTTCTTATCTGTTCTCAAAATGTGACAGTGCTGCAAGTATTTTTTTGGTAACTTAATTTTTGCACTTACTGCTCGAACGTTGAGCGGAAATCGTCTTAATACCTGCATATCGATGTCAAGCAGACAAACTTTGCCTGTATTCAGGACATCTTGCACTGCAGCTTTGCTGCAACAAAATTGATATTAATTTGTAACAGAGAAGAATGAAAATTGAAAAACTACAAAAACTCTGGCTTGAGAAAGACTAGTACTGGAACCCAGGACCTTGAGATACAATCATCTGGAGCAATACTCTAAATAGCAAATGAGCTCTCAAGCCAACGGAAAACTGGTCTCAGCACTGTATCATGTTGTTTATGTCCATGAAATAATGGATATATGTATATATATATATACAAGAACTGCCGGATCAAGCATTAAATGCAAAGAAGATCATTGCAGTTCTAGAGGCAACTTTTGCAGTTGTGAAAAGAAAGCCTGAAAAAAAAAAAGGCTTGTACAGGATTCAAATCTTGACCACTGCGATACCAGTGCAGTGCTCTAACCAATTGAGCGACTCAATGATTGGCTTAATGACCAGCTCCCAGTTGGCTTGTTAGCTCAATTGGTTAGAGTGCTGATAAGTTAATAAGAATAAAAAAGGTAATGTTCTATATGGAATTGCTTAGTGCAGTGTACTACAGCTGTAGGTACTGTGCTAATTGGAGGTTTAGTTGCTTATGCATCATTGGTTTGAGTCATGCAGTAATAATTGGGTTTTGAAGTTCACAGTTTGCATATGCATGTTATTGCAAGGTGCAATAAAATATACCAGCTGTAAAAGTAACTCATGTCAAGTGGATTTTCACAGATTTTCAAAGAAAGAATGAGATACAATCAGTTTTAATCGACGTTTATAGCAGTCACAAGGGAAGAATTTGAAAATGTCCACTTTTCATGTTGCCATCCAAGCTTAAAGACACTTAACATACAATGCATGATTTATGTGCACTAAGACTAGCCATTTTAAACAAAACTGAACCATTATGTTAAGGCTTCCATTGATGCAAATCTGTTTTTTGGCTTTTCAAAATGATACTTAAAGTAGATGATAGTTTCCCTTTAAGTCCAGTGTTGTGTAGCATGAAGCAACTGGACGGGATGCTAGTCCACAACAGGGCTACTCCCAGCATTTTGGCCTAGCCCCACCGACTCTTTACTACTCTTCTGTTCGAAAGTCTGCAAATAATTACACCTCTGCTCCTCTACAAAAGAAGTGCAAAAAGTACATGCTGTACGTGCTACATGGTCTCACTGTTTGGCATAAGATTATCTTACATAAGGAGCAGCAAAAATGGAGGTCCATTCCGTTGGGAAGAGCTCCAGTTCTTCCCAAGATATTCCAAACCCCTCAGCTCATGAAGAACTTAAGGTAAGCTGCCTTATAAGCAGGCTCAGATTGTTGGGCTAGCTGCTATCAAGGAACACTGCACATCACCACCAAACCACAACTGCAGGCATATAGCACACACCCTTCCTCACTCAACAATGTCTCTTGGAAAAATGTCAGGTGGTTTCCAAAAAGCACAGGTTTTCAACATTGTGAAGGGGAAGAGGGAGATAACATGCAAGTGTCTCAACAGTATTCTCTGAGGTAGTAGTTAGCTCAGGCTGAAATGATATTTCCCAGCTGCAAGTTCTGAGGGTATTAATGTGATAACTGAAGCCTATAATGACGTTTTTTGTTTACACACTATCAAAATTAAAGCAACTGATTACTGTGCATTTGTAGCAAGACAAGGACATCCCCACTCCCTGTTGGTATCAGTTATCTGGTAATGCATGTAGATGGCTGCACGAAAAAGAACCCAGCTATTGCAAAACAAGTGCACCCAATGACAGCCCATACCGTCCCAGAGTAAGGATCTCGAAATGGAGAGGATGTAAGGGACTCACCACCTGATCATTCAGCTCAGTCACATCAAACTTAGTTCAGTTACCACAATAAAGCAGTAATTAAAAACTCTGTTATTACATTTAGTTTAGTCGCTTGCCCTCTGTTTGGTCTAAGTTATGAATGAGGGGATTGTAATAGCCTAAAAGCAGACACTCAGCCATTATAGGTTTGGCATGCTGTGAAAACTGGGAGTATTTTAGGATAGGTTATTTTTGAAAAATAAAGTGGTCGTTGATTTATTGAACATCCTTCCCCGTCTAACAAACATTGAGCATCATTTGCTTTCACTCAGATCACAATAACAATTCTTTATCATCAAAACTGTGCCTGGCGGGGAGGCTTGTATGCCCTTACGACCCCTAGAGCTATATATGTCAGCTGGAGCTTATGCTCCTGGAAGGTTTAACCATGCTGAATTGGTTTACGGGAGAGGGGCCAGACTAAACAGCGCCCTGGCCCTCCAGGTTTGGGGTTAATAAGCGCAGGGCTAACAACCCTGCCTTGTAAAACAACCCATGCAGGTACTGAAACCTCACTAGGAAAATTAAGCCATTGTCGTCCTGGAGGCTTGACGCACTGTGGTGCTGAAGTATGAATGGCTCGGGTGAAAACCAACTGGGAACCTGTGCTAGGAAAGCGAGTCTCTTGGATGCCAAAACACATCTTAGGATTGGCACGTGGAATGTGCGAACAATGTTTGATACATGTACCTCAAGAACAACACAGGAGAGGGTGTCCACGTTGCACATGGAGGAGGATGATGTTGGGGGAATTGAAAGAAGCTGGAATGGTGTGGTCAGCAGCAGTGAATAGAGCCCAGGACAAAAATGAGTGGAGAAACCTAGTAGAGGCCTTATGTGCCACTCAGCACGAAGAGGTTGAGTGAGCGAGTGATCATCAAAACTGGGTTGAAATAATCATGCAGTAAAGATTAATATTGATTAGGCATTAATTAATGGGATCATGTCAGTCCTCCACATAGCTTCTGATGAGTTCATGACATACCAGTAACATGAACCCACCACAAAAACACTCTTACATTTTTCAGAGGACTTACCTAGTCCCATACAGATTGCCATTGTAAACTGCCCACTCGATAAAGTCACCAGCATTGATACTCTCTTGCATTGCTTTACGGCTGGTAAAGTGATACTCTAAAAAAAATGGCAACAACAACAATCACTTTGAGCCCTGGGTTAAGATGCTAAAATAAATAAATGTGGATTGGTAAGTGTGTTTCCTTAACAATATTATTAATATGTATTTGGTCTCAGCAAGGACTTGGCTTTCTTTCTTGCCATGAGGTTCCTGGGGAAGTACAGTGTGAAGTAAATGGAAAATAATGGACCACAGGAGGCAAAATTACTGGCTGGGAGGCTGTGTGTTGCCAAATGACTCTTCGTAAGTTGTGTACAAAATCTTGTAACAAAGTTGTAGAACTACTTGATGAGGGAACTGTACTTCTGTTCATATTTTATTAGACATCCTTTTGGCCTTTATAAGGCAATGAATGAACTAACAAGTAATGAACATGACTTCTTTGAATATTTTTTGCCATTGTGACCCTCCACAGGACAACAGGGATAAAGGTACTGACATGCTCACAACAGGCAAACACAGCATGCTACATGTAAGTGTGTCAAGAGACCCGGTTCACATGCAAATTTTAATTCGTAGAACAATGAAGGACACACAAGATTTTGTTTTGGAGTAGGAAACATGCTAAATTTTTCACTTAGATTAGTGTGCTAAAAGGTGACACACTTTGCATGCTAAACGATAACAGATAATGCACTGAAGGAAACAAATTTATGGCCATGTATTTGTTCACTGTAATTTTCTAATTCATTTTATGCGTGGCTCAATTCTCGCTGTTACCATTCACTCCTAAGGGGATCTTTTTACTTGACGTCTTAAACGGTCCTATTCCCCACCCCCTGCAGGCTCATGGGGGTATTTAAAGAAAACCTAGTATATTTTTAGAACAGTTCAAAAACCAAACCTAAAAGTTAACGCAAAACCTTAAAAACTCTATTAAAACAAGAACACTTCATTTCAATAAGGAGGGAGCTCCAACCACACTGCATTGAAACTTGACATGAATTACTCAGACAACTGCAACAGTTATTTCAATTTGCCACAACCCCTACCCCCAGGACAAGACCGCTTGAAAAAATTCCCCATCACTGGGCCAGAAGGGCCAGATTTTCCCTGGGGCGTGTGCCCAGGGGTACTAGTAACAGGGGGGATGGTAACAGCGAGATTAATTGATCCATGCATTGGGTCATTGTCAACAAATTCACAAATTGATGCAATTGTTTTTAAATGCATGGCACTGGATGTCAGAAATCCCAGCACATTGAGCATCAAAAGAAATGTAACTTGGGATTTGTGATTTATCGGGTTCTTTCAAAGATGATGGTGAAAGTTTTAGGTATACCTCAATTATTTTGACCGTTCAAAAAGTCAATTAATTTTTACCATTCTATTTAAAAATAGAGGAAAATGATACTTTATCACCTGCTGGGACAGCAAGAAGGTGGCCACAGCTGCTTAATAGAGGAGGCATATATTAAGTAGAGGTTTTGTTTACAGATGGCCACACGATGGGGGGGGGGGGGCTTAATAGAAGTTTAACTGTATTGTTGCTTCAATTTGCTATCATCACAGACAGAAATAATATTAAAAATCAACAAATAATCCTCCATTACCCTTCCCATTTGTTTCACCTGGACGGG
The DNA here is from genome assembly GCA_964030785.1 of Siderastrea siderea. Lineage (NCBI taxonomy): Eukaryota > Metazoa > Cnidaria > Anthozoa > Scleractinia > Rhizangiidae > Siderastrea > Siderastrea siderea. Next base: position 14,912,212 of record OZ034979.1, read on the forward strand.
GACTTCGTGTAGTATCTAAAAGCAACAAAAGTATACTATTAATAATATCATCACTTTAATTTTTAAGGTGGATCAACTGTATTTTTCAGAGCTGGCACATGTACTATGCCACATTTGAATGGTTGAAACTTAACTACCAGAGCTTGGTAGGACTAGCAAGTCTCAGTGACAACAAGGTTACCATAGCAACACAGCAATCTTATGATGTCATGCATTTTACATATCCCTGATTTTCGTGACATATTTAGACCATAACTTTACAAATGAACCTTGTGTTCCTGGTAGGCCACATGTGGGCCTTCCCGAATGGAAACTTTTAAAAGATTCTATAGGTGCATGTGCGAAAAAATTCAGGTTGAACATTTCCCTTTAAAGAATAGATTCTCCTTAAGTTTTCTTTTGCTCATTAACCCTTTCACTGTGCTCAATTAAAAAAACAAAAACGCATTTTCTACTGGGTAAAGCGGTTTTTTGAGTGCTATGTTGCTACAAAAACAGATTCTGTTGTACATGTAACTTGTATACCATATTTTCTCGATTAAACGCCGGGGGCGTTTATTTAAAACTCGGCCTCATAGACCCGGCGTTTATACGAACCCGGCGTTTATTCGGGGCCCAGCGTTTATTTATTCAATGCTTTTTTTAGCCATCCATGTTTTATCATCAGTACTGGAGGTTTAGTGAATAAAGAACCAAATTCCAACAAAATCGTTAAAAAATGTGAAACAATGTCACCAACTTAACTTTAATTTATCTCATCTCAGTGAGGCTGGTTAAGTCATTTATCAGAAGACATCACTGACAGGAACAATGATGGAACTCTTCTCTTCGTTACATTTCTCCGTGAAATACTAAGGAAGTGTATTGGCAACTGCTTGAAAGCAAAAGTACTGTGCAAGCAATTTAGAACCATTTAAATGGCGAGGTTCCTTCTCCATCAGTTCTAAGAAAGGTAAAATTATGGAATGATTCAAGAAACTGCTGGAGAAACGCTGGAGAGACCCTCGAGGTGATCCTTACTTGATGATCAAACCTGCAGAATATATATCCTGACTGAAAAGAGATAGACACGACACTTGATGCGTCGCTTGTTTTATCTGTTTTAGTTAGAAGTACAATTGTCAAAAGTAGTTTGGTTTGAACATCAGTGTATAAATTCATATAAAATGGTAAAAAGAGAACTAATACGCAGTTTTGACAAAAAATCCTGATGCAATATACCCATCTCGAATAAACGCCGGGAACTCAAATAAACGCCGGGACCCCGAATAAACGCCAGGGGCGTTTATTTCAAACTGGGCCCTGTAGACCCAGCATTTATTTGAACCCGGCGTTTATTCGGGGTCCGGCGTTTAATCGAGAAGTTACGGTAAGCCAAAATTTGGACTTGTTTTTTTTTTGCAGATTCATAATCCCGATTTTTTTCTTGCTTCTTTTTCTTCCCTTTTTCTCTCCCTTTCTTTTCTCTTTATCTTCTACCTTTTATCCCCTTCCTATCCACTGGAAAAGTTTTGGCCTCACCCCTTCAAAAAACCTAAAAATGGAACATTGATCAATTTTATTATAGGTGACTTGGCCTATTTCACCACCAATTTTGCACCCAAAATTGGACAGTGATGCTTTTCTGGAATAGCTCTGCCAGAATTTGGTCAATGCTGAAAATGGGCACACACATAAATGGATCTGTCCTTGCTGTTTTAGCTGCTTATCATAACAATTTGGTATCATAAAAAAATGATGACGTCACAAGTGGTTCAATGTCTACTCCTCCAAACGGCAACAAAAGTCGACTTTCACAAGTGTTAATGTCAAGACCTATTTTCCAGATGAACTGAAATGACTTTTTCACCATATCTCACAACTGGAATGAAAGACTACAGGTACATGTACAATGTACTACCTTCCAGGAAAAATTCCCCCAATTTCTTTCTTTTGATTTTCTTCGATATTAATTACCATAAGTGAACTACGTTGACTTCATTTTTCCTGTTTTACTGCAAATACAGCTATACATGTAGTAAATTTTTTGTTTATAGGGAGCTGCAACTAAAAAAAACTAGTATAACTATTTTTCATCAGCCCTTTAATTATAATCCAAAAGTCGAAGAATCTGATAAATGGTCTGCATGCATGTGGACATGGGATGGGCGTGAAATTGAATAAGATCTAATAAATTATTGTGGATAGAACTGATAATGTGGTGGCTGGAAAACAAGCCATGTCTTGTGGGAATTGTACTATTCTTTGCTCTCTCTCGCATGACTAATTACATATGTCAGGCAGTGTCAATTACAAACAAAAAAACATTTGGGCAAATATGTGTGGCTTCAAATTACACCCTGTGTAGGCAATGGCAGAGAGTTTCACATTGGTTTCCTAACTTTTATTCCATTTTTGTGCATTTGTAGCATGTATTTTTGAGAAAACCTGACCAGAAAACTGCTCTTTGATCTGACAACTGTCAACGTGGGCGACAACAAAGAGAGGAGCCTGCTCATCCCAAGAGTCACTGCCTTATTTTTTGTTGACAGCTGCAATCTTTTTTAATTTTCTCTCTTGTCCTTATAATTTCCACATACATGTACAACAACTGCTAAACGTTTTGTGACAGTTTTTGTTTTTGTATATATCATGGCAAAATATTTTATAAAACATATTAAATTTGTACCAACACAGCTGGTTGTAATGCCATTAAAATTATAACTTGTTTACAGATATTGTGGTTTCTATATTCAGGCAAGCTGGGCTAGTGTTGACAGATCACACAAGTGCTCCAGACAATGTGACTATTGCTTTATGCTAGTTGCCATAGTATACAAAGAGCAAGATTGTAACATGATGTTCTGGCAAAGGCTCATAAATATGTTGAATATGGACAAAAGAGAAATTTCTGAAAGAAATCAGCTGTCAACAGAGAGTATCAATGGGGTGTATTTTAGTCTGCTAATAAAAATAAATAAATTATTTCTTGCAACCGGCATCATACAAGGGTGAAGTTCAAAAAAGAGTCAGTACTTGAAGTGCATACCCACTTGGAGCCCACTGAAACATTCTCATACATTCTTAACTATCCTTTGTATGTAAATTTTCAACACTAGATTTTTAATATTTATTGAACATTTTTAAGACTTTTCTTTCGGGAGTTTTTTACATAGGGCCAACCTCTTAAACTCCCTTTTCAAAGCATTCTTTGTATATTCACGTTTGTTTTTTGATGCTTTGAATAAATGTATGTATGTATGTATATATACATGTACATGTATACTATATTATTGTATATTAATATACTATTAATATTAAATATTTTGCCATTTCCATGAGAGGACATACTTGACAATGAGCTAAATATCTCATCCAATAAAAACAACATCTGTGAAGGAGCCATTTACACCTGGAGGAAAACTGAGACACTTGCCACAGTTTACATGTACATTGTATGAATTCAAATGATTAACAACTTAATTAATTTCTAATTTCACCAAAAAGCAATTAATCATAAATTCAAAAACAAATTTTTCCAATTATTATATGTGACCCCCAAAGGATTTCAGTCACTTTGTCACAACAAATGCACAACATACATGTAGCTGTAACACAACAGGCCATGGAACACGGTAAGAAAATTTTTTGTTTTCAAGATGTGGTACAAAAAAAATTTGTTGTCTTCCTAGCACCGCAGACTTTTTTGCCCTCTATAGCCCGCAACATAGCTGGATTTCGTACAAAGATTTCAAGATAAAACAGTGGGTTGAATCATTGAATTTCCATCATCAATCGATCTTCTCATGTGTATTTGGTTATGCTCACAAGAGGGCTGTCTGTCTTCACTGATGAGTTGTGCTTGCTTTTATGCCTAAAAGGAGCCTTCAGCCTCAGATGGGATGTTTTATTTTTTACCATTTTTAAAATCTGACAAGGTATTTCAAATTATCTAGTTCTTCCTTATTCATGGGGTGGAGAGGAAGTCCAAACTTCCCACTTCCCATACATGTACCATTTAATCCTGGTTCTCGCCCATTTTTTTGGGCTTTTGCCTTCTTGCCCCTTTTTGAGTGCAAAATGTTATGCAATGTTGTGCAAAACACTTAGTTAATGAGCATTAATTGCACGACATGCCTGTTCCACATTCCAAAGTGATATAATTTCTTTTGTCTCACCATGCCAAAGTTGAGTGCATGTCACCACCAAAAAGACTCTTTTCCTTTCGAGGATTACATACAGTGGTTGATTCCAGTAAATATCCATACCCTACCACGGGTGGCATCTTTATCTAGACCCCCCCTTGACTTAGGAAATTCCAAAATGCTCAATCCCCCCTTGCCCTTGGAATTCCAAACCGTTCTACCCGCCATGCCTTCGGAATAGTCATTCAAACCCCCTTCAGGAATTTCTGCTTTTTTCTTTGAAAAGCCCTCTTTAACTTCAAACACCTTGAGTTTATCACATGGATAAAATCCTTTTGCTGCCTCCGAAAAGAAGGTATGTTCAGCACTGGGAATGATCAATAAAAAGACCTGATCGAACAAGCTGTTTGACTAAAATAAGCTTCCTTGAAAAGGATAAGAAAACTAAAACATTTATTTTTTACCTGGAAAACTCCATGACATGTGAAATTAGTAGCCAAACGTTTTCATGCAAGAGGAACAATTCTTGAAAAACACCAAAAAACAAGCTGCAATCCATTTCGAACTTCTTCAACACAAGCTTTGATCAGAAGACTTACAGTGTAGCACTTTTCAGGTTGTGCAGTAATAGGCACACATCATAGTTATTGAAACGATGGTAAACAGCCTTGACTGTGCTTTTCAACACTTTAATTTTGTTGGGAACCATCACAGACAAGTTAACAACCAGAAGGGATCGTCAGGTTTGTTTGTCTAATTACTCGCGATGATTGAAGCTTGCTTAGTGTTGCATGATGACAAATAGCAGCTTTCAAGAAGATCCAACTGAGTGATATTAATGCATTGGTCAATTCCAGCTGCACCCATGCCCCCCTGGCCCTGGGCTAACCCCCGGGAATTAGCATTCCCGGGTATGGGGACGCTTAAGCTGCCAAATGCCCCGCGGTGGAGACAAAGGAAGAGGGCAAATGCCCCGCCCCCGGGAGCGTACGTCCCCAATCAACACTGCAGCAGCTTTCATTCGTTGCACAATTATAGTGCCACTTTCAGCATTTTAATGTGTAATTTTTCGTTTCTGTAGGCCTGCCTTTCCGTCTTCTATTCTTTTTAATGGCACTATCCGATGTCAATAAAGTTAATAACACCAAGCAATGATATTTACTTCACAGACAACACTATCCCTACATGACAGTTGATTGTTACTTACATATTTTGTTTTTTAATCACTAGAAAAAGAAATCTTGACATTATAAAATAGTCTGTTGTAAAGTCATCTGTTATACAATGTAAATATTTTAATAATGTGGAAAAGTAAATGACGATCCCTATGCACATGTTTAGAATTAAATAATCCATAATAATAGTTTTAGAATCATTGCAACTAAATTTTATTTAAATCCTTGATCAATGAAGCGTGCATACATTGATTCACGTTGATCCTTCCTGATCTAGCTATATAGTGATAGCTCAAGTTGTGCCTCCATAAGCAAGAAGAAATGCACAAAGTCGAGAAAACCTCCACAAGTTTGTCCAGTACTAGACGGACAAGCCAATCTGCGCTGAACTGCTGGTCATTTGCGATAAAATCGTCCATGTTTGGATTTTTGTGTCCGGGGGTGCCTCTGGGTAGGCAAATGACCAACCCCCGGGCCACGACAAATTTGCTAATGCTCCACCCCCAAATGCACTGCAGTTGCCCGGGGGGGGGGGGGGGGGAAGGATGGGCACAGCTGGAATTGACTGATGCATAAACCTTCCATGGGAAAACGTACACTACCAATAATCCGTTGAGCATTAGAAAACTGAAACGGCTTTGAAGTCGTTCTAACGCTTGGTTCGAAGGTTCTAATGCATGAATATTAATTTTTTGGTGCCGGGGGTTGCCGTGAGTAATTTGCGTGCCAAATGTGATGTAAAATTAACAACAAAACTAACATTTTCAGTATTGAAATTGCATTAGTCAGAATCAACCCTCCCGTCAAAAACGAAACTCTTATAATAAATTTCACTTACACTACAAATTGAAGGTTATGATGTTAGAAAGGAATTAGAGTGAAATAGCAACCTTTTTTCCCGCAATTATTTTTAGTTCAGAGTGCATTGAATTTGCATAAATATGTGAGCCTCAAATGAATTGCACAAGCGACCGATGTGGGAACAAATCAAACCTTTTTTCAATTCTCTGCACTATCCTTAGACTAGAATTAAAACAGTAAATTAAATTAATGAAGCTCATATTCAAACTCAAAGTCAATGACAACTATAAAAGAATTTGTACAAAATAGCACATCAAATTTGCATAGTGCATGAAATCTGACCTTGTCAATGAGTGTCACATGGTATGTAGTGCAACAATTCTACATGTATCTTGAATAAAGGCAGAGAACCTTTTGCTGGGATCTTCAGTATTGTATTAGAGCAAAACAATAGAAGAAAAGCTTATGATCGCTATTGTGACCGCACTACTGGCAAGTGAATGGCTTTGAGCCATTCGCATTAGCATAAAAATTACATTGACCATATGACCATTGAAATGTGCGTTGAGCATGTTGATTGAGTTGAATGTGTCTCTTGTTTACGAGTAATTATCATCGTCCTTAGATAAGTCATTTCTAAAGAGTTTACTTATTAATTAGCGACTTAACTACACCAAACTGGAAGATACTCTCCCAAACCTCCCCCCTATGCCTTCAGAATTCCAGTCCAATGAACCCCCATGTCCTCAGAATTCCAATAACCCCCTCCCCTTCAGAATTCCGAGGTGCCGCCTGTGGTGTGGGTTTGGATATTTTCTAAAACCACCCAATGTATGTCTAACCAGGCCGCTGACAAAACCCAGACCGGATCGGATTGGATCGGACTGACAAAACCTGGATCGGATTGGACCGGACTCACAAAACCTGGATTGGGTCAAATTCTTTTAAAAAAACTTATATTTCATATTTCATCTCTGGATCAAGATGATGAAGACAGATCAAGAAAGTGATTGCCATTACACTGTTTTTGCTTTTTTCTTCTCCATTCTGTCATGAAACCTTTTTGCTTATTGTTATGGGTTTACACTCTGTAAACTACTTCATGAAAAGAATATTTTTCTAGAGGGAGAGATCTACATGTAAGCGGCATTATGCAGAGGTAAGGTACTGATAGTGTGTGCCAAGGCATGTACAATCAAGTCAGTACCAAATTGAGCATAAAGTAACAATGATATCAAGATATCTCGTGTCTTTCTCATTCTTTACTTGGAACTTGAACCATAACCATGTATATATGATAACAAGGTTTTTAGAATGTAACCACAGCTACCTCACAGAGGGTACAATAAAACGGAACTTAAATAAAGCTCTTAGAATAGCCGTATAACAAGGATACCTGCTTTCATTTTTTGTCCAGATTCTAGAATGGTGGAATATGAGATCTGCGCCGAGAATTACAATAGCCTGATTCACACGATGGTATGGTGTTCGCAGTAAGCCAGCATAACAAAAATTGTGTTAAGTTTGAGCGAAAGATTTGTTAACATTATTTTGCAATATAGCACATGTTTTAGTGCGACTTTTCCACGTTATCCATTTCCTTCCCAAGTGTGCTTTAATTTTGCCACATATATTTCAGTGATATACAGATCTTAAGTTTATTTAAATACAAGTCATTGTAAGCGAAAACATTTATGATATTAGTGATTGTAACTATGTATTGGATCCAGTGCCAATCAATACACTTTCCTACTCTTCCAAACTGGAATCGTTACGTTTCTATAAACATTTCAGAAATTGGACATGAACTACATGTAATCTCAACCATTACGACCTTCAGAGGTTATCCTACCTTTCTTTTAGTTAGCATTACACATGCATTTAAGAGCAATAAGGTCAAGGAACATTTGAACTTTATGCGCTACAGTCAGCTAATGTTTATGTTACATTTAGTGCGACTGCTTGTGTACAGTTAATACTTGTCACGACACAAACATTTCTTTCCTAAGAGAGTTTGAATATAAATAGATCAGCCACCTTCCTGTATTTTTTTGTTTACAGTTAAGTTTAACGTTTCTTTTGTAGAAAATGTTTTCAAGAGTGATTAAGACTGGAATCGGGCATTCGGACATGGACCTTTCAGCTGTGTGATCGGAAGTCATGTCCATCGCTGCTATGTTTTTATATCGCTTGAGTTCCTTTTTATTTCCACGAATTTTCGCATTTGCGAATCTTCGCAAGAGCAATTTTTCGTTAGACCTTTCAAAATATCGCAAGATATTTACACAAAATGTGTGGTTCCAGAAAATATCCATACCCCCACCATGGAGGGAATTGGAAATTCCGGAGGGGTGGGGGGGTCAAAAGCCCAGGAAAATCCAGAGGAGAGGGGGGTTAAACGGATAAATTACTTTCCAGAGGGTCAACTTCGATTCATTCCGATGTAAGCTGCAGATAAAGTTCGAAAATTACTATTTACCGAATTTGTAGATCTTTATTGTGGAATTAAATTAGTTTAACTGCTAAGTAAACACTTTTGTTAAACGTAAAACAGGTATTCTTTCTCCCAAAGGCGCTTTGGAAGCGATACTGGGCGGAAACGAAATAAACATCGTCGTTGCGTAGAAGTAGCCGCCATTACTCGTTACCAGTCTTCGAGAAGACAGCAACGTGTACCAGGAGTGGTTACATTTACTTATCGAGACCACGATCCTTCGACGAAACGCCTGCGTCGTCTAAAGAACCTAAATTTTAAGCTTGCCTTCGCGATTGACGTTAATTATAAGAGTTGTTTACGAAAAATCCTTCGTCCTTTTTAACTTCCCTATGTGGCAACTGGCAAGCGAAGCGCGATCTCACTGACTCGTAGAAGTCGTGTTTTACTAAGCTTAGCAACGAGAATATTTATCGCGAAGTACAAGTGTCGCCAAATACGTTTACGGGCTTTCTTGCTACTCTTGCACCTTCAAGTAACGGGCTCTTAACTGAGGGCTGGTATGCAGGGTAACGACTTTAGAGAACTCAATATTCGTTCTTCTTTCTATTTTGATCATTTCCCCTTAATTTTGTGTTGTGCGTTTTCTTTGTTCATGATCGCGTTCATGTTGAAGTAACGTTTATCAGCAACACTGCGTCTTTTCAAGCGAATTCTTCAATTAAAACGAACGTTTTACATGCTTTTGTCAAGGTAATTTTACAGCTACCTAGTATATCTGTTTGACGTAGAGAAGAACAGTTTGGTATTGGTAAGATAATATGTTATGAGTAAGCTATGACTATGTACGTTATTTTAAACGCTAAGAAGTAGTATAAACACGTCCTACGATAATCGGAACGGCTTAGCTTCACTTAAATTTGGATCAGTTGCTTCATTTTTAGCACTCTCGCTTCTTGAACGAAACTTTCCAGAGGGGTTGGGGGGGTGTTTGACAAACTGTGGAAAATCCGGAGGGATGGGGGGGTTATAGCTTACTTCAAAAAACGGAAAATCCGGGGAGGAGGGGGGTCCTAAGTGAAATTCCCTCCGTGGTGGGGGTATGGATATTTTCTGGAACCACACAATTTCACTTTGTGAACAAACTTTGTCCGTAATTTCAATTGACATTGCGCAAAAGTTTGCGCGAAATTTTGTGAGAACAGAGACCATAATTCATTGAATTTCGTTTGCATTACTTTTGTACAATTATACTGTATTTAACAAGCAAGCTATCACTGTATAAGAAAATAATCCATTTGCTTTCTAACGTTAATGCAGGTTTAATTATTGATTTTGTTTCAGGTTTTCTGAAAATCCCTTTCAAGTAATGACAGTATACTCCTAGTTTCTTTTCAAGTGACAGCCGTGTTCATTCAGGAGCTGATTTATGTAGTTTCATTTCGATATTCACAATTACAAGTGTCTAATCAAATTATACTAGCTTTACAAGCTTTTGCATGCAAAATGTTTCAAAGACGTTACAATGAACACAAATAATTCAGTCTTTTTCGGGTTCATTTCAACAAAATAATGTGATTTAGCGTAAACCAAAGAAAACACTGACAAAACTGGGCCTCAAACTGAAATATTTTTGTCCTCACTTATCCTATTATTAATTGTCACTGATTTTTGGATGAGGGTAAATCGTCTAGTCATGTGACCAATTTCTGCAGATGTTATTGTGTATAAATCCAACAGCATTGTGTATTTTCATGTTTGAGATACAAAAACCTCACCGACAGATAGTTTACAGATAGATTCTTTAATAGCTAAAATTTCAAGTAAAGGATGGCAAAGACGCGAATTATGTTGATATCTTTGTTACTTTAGGCTCTATTCCTCTTTGTCTTTCAGCTTAGATCTCTCCCTCTAGAAAAAAGTAATCGTTTACTGAAATTGTTTAAATGCATAACCACAGAATGGAGAAGGAAAAAGCAAAAACAGTGCAGCGACAAAATCACTTCCTTGATCTGTCTTCGTCATCTTGATCCAGAGATACATGTAACACTCGGCCATTTTTAATGGAATTTGAAATGCGCCTACTTTTAATGAGTAGATATGGGTTTCTTTAATAGAATTCGACCTGATCCAGGTTTGTGAGTCTGGTCCGATCCAATCCGGGTTTTGTCAGTCCGATCCAGTCTGATTTTGTAAATAAATAATTAATAATTGTCCTTAGTTAATTATTACATGTAGTACATACACTGTAAATGCATTGAACTCCCATCCAAGACAGATCTAAGCATCCTCCTACATGTGTAGCTATTAGAGTTCATGCCAGCCACAACAAGACTGACTCTCACCTACCTCTGAGTTCTTCATAATTTGCATACAATTTTGACCAATTTTAAAATAAATAAAGAAAATATTTACGTGACACAGAGAAGCCAAACTTGTCTGGGTAATCCTTCAAGAGACGATTCTTCAGTGTACTTTTACCACAACCACTTGGCCCAAACAGGACTAATGACCTTGCTCTGGTGACTATGAGGAACAAAATGCACTTTCAGTAACATTGAAGTCAACAAATTAAAGTCCAAAGGAACTACCTTGGTATTGCAGCCCATGAGTATCAAAAGTAGGAGGGCCTGGACCAATGCCAATTTAAGAGACAGTCTTAATTTTTGTTAGAACTTAGTGGAGTGATCATGTGTAGCGAGTTACATATGTAGGAATACATGACTTTGAGAACTTAACTGATTTTAAGTTACATTTGACCTTTATCTTAGCTTTTGGCAAATGAAAAACAAGTTATTATTTTGAAGGGCCCTACAAAATGTGGAAGGATGGTTTTTCTATTTTGAAATATAGACTGATCTTCTTTCATTCCAGAGATGGGCAAGTTTTTGTCTTATGCAAATAAGAAAATTGATGATGTCACAAGTGGCTACAACATAAAAGACAAATCACAAAATCTAGAGATCGTACAGCAACACATTTGGCTCCAGTCTCATTCTCCTTTAAACCAAATACATAATACCATTTTTGACTCTTTAACAAGAAGGAGTCTCTCAAAAACAAATAAGGAATGGAGGATGTTTGTAAAACTCAGACAAGGGGAATGCCATTCCTGTATGAAAGAGATCTGGAAACAAAATTGTTGTCATGGCAACATCACAGTATTCTCGAGGTACGATACTCCAGTTTTTCCAGACATTTATTCTTGATTTTGTGATACGCATAACCTCTTATGACATTATCAGTTGTCTAATTTGCATGATACAAAACTTGAATATCTCTGGAACAAGAGAAGACATTACAAAAAAGAAAACACCATTCATTTTGAAAGGCTTTTCAAATATGTGTCACTTGTTTTTCACTTCACGGGACTGGCTTCAATTTCACCAAGTATTCTAAGCACTTCAATTTAATTCAATCAGTGTATTCAAACTTTATTTAACTTTTCCAAATAGCTTACTATAAAATATATAATAAACTATTGACTTAATTGCACCAAGTTTGCTTTTTAAAAAACGGGTCTATTATATTTGGGTAAGTTTCTTCTGGATTCCTAAAAGCAATTTACAATTGTGCTCTATTGTAACACATTATTTAAAGAATTTTGTTGAGAAACAGGTGAATTTAAAGAAAGTGCTGATTGCAAACAGCAAGTTTGCATGCTGGGTTAATGCATGTGAGAGTTCACCTTGAAAAAGATGAACAGAAAACCATCTTTGCTTTATGAGACTCTCACTCTCTGAGGGGCTTATTTAATTCTGGGTTTCATTAAGGAGGGAGCTTCTTAGAAGTGGGTTTTAATAATAGAGGGAGGCTCATTGAATATATCTACTTGCGCTCTTTGGATATTAGGTGATGATAGCCAACTCGGTGCCACATTCCTTGTTACCTCTGGTATGTGTAAAGTTTTATTGTTTCTCGTGACCTTTATATTTTCAAATTGATTTGTTTGTTTTTACAAAAGGCTATTTTGATTTTCAATTTGACTAAATCATTACAAATTTGAGAAAACATGCTTGCTTTTGCAAGGGGATTCCTGAGAGAGTGTACCAGGTCTAACCATTATGTCGTTAAAGCAACTTTGCTTTTTACTAATTTTGCCAGACTTGGCAGGGCAAAAAACGTCCACTTGTCTGCCCGTCCAAGACGAGTACTCTGTTATCTCAGACAAGTGGATTTCCAAAAACACTTGTCCCACGGGATGAGTAGAATTTGCCACAAAAAAATCTTTTCTACTGAATTCTGAGTTTCCTAAGCATCTCCGATTTTTGTAAACTAACTTGGAATGAGTTTCCCGATTTTAGGGGTTTTTTTCACACAAAGTTACCCGTTTGTGCCCCCCGTTTTCCGAGAATTTTTGGCACTGTTGTTTCGGTAAGACTGGGATCTACATTTAATATATGGAAAACAAACTTACATGATAGTAAATGGTGACCTCGTTTGAGAAGAGGTTGAGTAGAGTGGCTTCCACCAGTGACAATGAAGCCAATGACAGTACTTGTTTTACATTAATACTTGAACGAGGCAATTAGCATTGTGGCAAGAGTAGCGTAGTTGTGGTAAGTTTTGTGATTGAAGAAGTAATAAAACCTTTAATGTTTCTTCTTTGTTGGCCTCAAAGTTTAATTTAAACAATGTGAAACACTCCACACCATTCTGCATAGTATTAAAAAGGTGCTGAAGCAAGATGCTGTGACAGCTTCATTGCCATGCAACTCACCTAAAAAATGCACTGTGACTTATTTAAATAAATGTTTCATCTTAGATAATGCAATTTGAATGCCTCAGAGAAGAGCAGTAAGTTTTGAGTCGTTTTTTGTACATAAAGGAGCCACGTGCGTGAGATCAGATGTGTGCATGAAATGTTGTTGTATTAAAAAGTGTAAGGAACAACTGAAATTGGAATAACTGTTGAAATATACACTTAAGATTTGGTGCAAAACAAATTATACAGTGGTTTATAATGATATTAAGTTGTTTAATAATTTTTTTTTGACTTTCGGACAACCAACATCTGAATGCTACTTGTCCAATGGACAAGCGGAATTAAAAAAAGTTTTTGCCCTGCTTGGACAATGTGCTTGTCTTTATCGAGAATTACGTTTGTATGATCACCGCTTAGGCACAATAGTAAATATTTCATTGTCTCAGTATCTAGAAACATTCTCAGTCATGGGCAAATTTAACAAATTCAACTTTTGAGTTAAATTTTCAACAAAATTAAATATTCAAAGCAATAAGATAATTAAGCTGAGACATCAGTTTTTAAACATTACATGTATGTTATCTAGCAATGCTTTCAATTATCAGCCCAACAAGATATACGAGAAAGAGAGTTACATGAGAAAAAGTTGTGAGAAGAGCGAAGAAAAGAGAAAGAAAGTTACAGAATCAGAACAAACTTCACAGTTGATAACAGAAGTCTCCTTGCAGGAAAACATTACTTTTTTCATAGAAAAAAAAACAAACAAAAAGAAAACAAGCAAGCGAAACGACATCTCCAGTTTGTGGGAAGGTTACCGTATTAACTTGATGAAACGCTGCAGTGTTTATTAAATTTTTAGCGTTTCCAATGTGGCGTTTATTCAAGCGCGGTGTTTATTTGAAGGCAGCATTTATTTCAAAACCATTTTTCTTAAATCATTGACAACAATTATCCAATAACGGTAAATCATTTGTAAATATTATATACAACAGAAACATGTTTAAGGAGGGTCGAAAGGTAGCCTATACAGGACATAGCTAGAACGGACGCGTCAGCTGAGTAAATGCAAATTTCTATTAGAAGTTGCACGCGCAAAGCACTGGAAGTTAAAATGACGTGTAAAATCGCACAAACTGGAAATAAAACGTGCACAAAACATTTGTTTTAATCTCAAAATTTTGCTCGGTGACCCATCCTGATTTTTTGCATGAATGTAACATTAACTGTGCCAATTCAAATAGAAACGTTTGCAGGAAAGTTATTCAGTAAAATTTTTTTGTAATTAAAAAATGACTTTTTCGATATATCTTAACTTCTAAGTTGAATAATTTTTTGCCATACCTTCAGAGAAATTAAACAACTTAGGGAGCTTTCCAAAAATGCAATAAGAAGGGTAGGTCACCGACTTAGTTTTTCAGATAAGTGGCAAAAACTGAAATTTGGAGGTCCTTTTTGTGGACCTTTAGTGTTGCCATGGTGACGGTTATGACGTCACAAACAGCCTCAAAGTGCTGCCCGACAAAAGAGTTGTCAAGATATTTATAGTTTACCCACATGGTCAGAAATATTTCTTTGTAATCTTTCCTCATTTCAAAAGGATTATAACAAGTAAAAAACCTTTCTAGCCACCTAAAAGTTCCAATGTCTCGCTCTTTTGCTGAGATAGAATCGTAATTGTCTGCCGAAGCACAGGAACACGATATTAACGCCATTGCCGACCGGTGTTTATAGAAACGAAACAGGACGAGAAATTTCCAAAGATGGTGTAGTTTACCAAGTTGTACCGTACTTGTTATTTTTTTCTTATAATCCTCGAATAAACGTCGGATTCTTCTGATTTGGTGTGGCGTTTATTCGACGGCGACGATTATTGGGAATTTTGCTTCCATCTGCGGCGTTTATTGGAGGGCGGCGTTTAATCGAGTAAATATAGTATTGTGCGAAACCCCAAGCGGCCATCCCATCGATAAAGTGAGCCCGTGGTACGGACCGGCGAATCATGGAACACGGAAAAATAAGAAATTATACCAAAGAGAAGGCAAAGGGGGCCACCTTTGGAATGCTGAACAACCTGAAATTTCTAAGCTTATCGCTTACTAGATGCTTTTTTTAAGCTTACAAGCGTAAGCCAGCTTCAGATTCAAGTTTGAATATATTAACTTGTTTTACGCTCACAAGTTCTAACGATTACCTGACATGTCAAATGTTATGAGTACTGAAGAAGTGCCAAAACGTGCCAGCCGTCCAGCCACCCTTGTTTTCTTTCTTCTCGGTATAATTTTAGGTTTTAAAAGACTACACAAACTAACAGACTCTCCTTGAATTATTCAACCTCGTCCCCAGGGTCTTCTCGCTTTTCAAAATGGCGGCGGCTCGGGAGAAGACCCTGGCACACAGCAGATGACGTGTCTCCAACGAGGATGGAGATGTTTTCAAAATGGCGGCTACGGCGAAAAGGGTGAGAAGAACTGGGTACGAGATGTGGCTAAGGTGAAGATGAACAAAATGGCGGAAAAAGCTGAAGTTCAGTTCAAGAAAAAATAGGAAAAACAGACACGTTTTGCGTGTAAGAGTCTTAGGAATACGGCAAAGTGTGAGAGGTCTTGTTTTTGACAAATCGGTCCTTGTAACTCGACTTGGCCTCAGTGCTTGTTAGTTGAAAAATATTAAAAATGATTCGCTGTAGACCCACTTCTTCCGTTAAGTGGGTCTGTCAAGGAAATAATTTGAACCGGTGTCATCCAGCGGGGGGGGGGAAAACAACTTCCCATACATTCTCTTAAATGCCTCGTACGCGTGCGCAGATGTTGCATGTTCCAACGAACTTTAAACCAACGAACTCGGCATTCTCGTTCTCAGAGCCTACGATCTGTTCTGTCAGCGGTGGGATCGTAGGGCTCTGGTATCAGCCATTGCCGGATGTCGTGAATTTCACGACATCCGGTAGCGCATGTCTAATTCGTTAAGGTGCTATTGCGCCTGCTCAGTTCTCGTTCGTGGAGCTCTGGGCATGACAATTCTAACAACAACTGAGAAATTTGAATTCCTATCGATCGAGTCGTGGTGCTTTACGGATCGACTAAAAGCTGTTCGTGACCCTCTTAATCTCCTGCAATTAGCGGAAAACCTGGAGCTTTAAAAGGAACAAACTTAAGAAGCTGCCTTTCGTGCCGTAGTTGTTCAGAAGAACGATTGTCCCTGCATTTTGCTCACAGGTTTTGGATTTGTATCTTGCCTGATTAAAGGTATAATATTATTGCATTTGCGTTATATTGAATTGTACAGTTATTTTATTACATTCGTCTGGTTTCTGTTGTATGAGAATGTCAACTGTGTACTTATCGTTTCGCCACCCCTAAACGCTATACTGTATTACGTTTTACCTCATCGAAAATTTCCAGAAGCATTTGGCGCCCAAGTTTTTAAACATCGACATCAAGAGGTCATTACAAAAGTCAGAAAAGTTGATGAGACAGTTAGATGTTAGTTTATTTATGGACAAGCTGTAGTTTTGTAGAAAATGCTGTAGCGAGGAAAGAATCGCTGGCATTTAGCGACAATCTCAACACTTTGAATTCAAAATGTGGTCGCTTAATCTGCCCTACGCCACACTCTTTGCGTGGAAATTGATCAAGTCAGTATATTAATTAACGCCCTGATTAATTCAATCGGAAATAAAACGTTATGCGTAGAAGCCAAAAAATTTTTACGTTATTGCGCATGCAGTTTGAATCGGCCAATCAAAAAAATTAAATTTTTGGCCGTTACCAGAGCTACAAGAGACGTAATTTAAAAAAAGCCGCGTAGCTCTGGGGACGAGAATGACGAACTCGGACGCTGAAGGGAAAAAATTATGGCGGCCAAAGGCGGCGGGTTCGCATCGGTTTTGTCTTTTCGTTTAGGTAATTGACGAATTGATGGTATTTTACACTTTTATCATGTTTTCGTGCATTTTGCTGCTTATGAAGACAAAAGTTTACTCTCGGAGTCTTTTAGTCGCAAAGTAGAATAGTAGCGCTTCGATCAATCCAGTCTGTGGTGATCGACTGTATAGAATCAGATGGAATTTTCTGAAGCTGGGTTAAAAACTGGGATCGGGTTCAAAGTACTGAACTGTGAAATGATCTTGTTAACACATAACTGGATTATTGATAATAAAAGTCGTATTTTGTGCGTAGGTATTGTTTCCATGCATTAGGTTATAGCAGTTTTGATTGAATTTATTTCCATCGATGTCTTATGGCACATTTCCCGTTGCAGTTTATTTACACCACGCTGGAGGAAAACATGCAAACTGAGTACAGCCATAACTGTCTCAGCTCATGCTATCAATTCGTTACAGAATGAGATGTAAAAAGAAACATTGACAGTATTTTCATTTATCACATGCAGTTCAGCGATAGACAAAGACCAAAATTACGTCGCGGAGTACAAGAAATAAAATCGTGAATAGTTCAAGCGCTTTCTCTCGGTGAGAAGTTTATTTACGTTGAATTATCTAATTGTAGCATTCAACTTTGAAACGTTTGTCGCAAACCTGTTCTCCAAGTATAAACAAGCGAAACGTGAATGCCCGTACAGCTCGCAGCTGATCCACTCGCCACTGCAACAAACAAGACATTGCGAAAACAGACATCGCTTCCATCGAATATTCTCTTGTACGAAACTGAGAGTAAGTTCCATGAGAGATTAGCCGCTCACCGCTTACTTTCCCCCGACAAAATACACATAAATTTTGAAAACTATTTCAAATAACTTGATCGTCGATCGGAATATTTATTATGACGAACACCGCTGTCCACGTTTTGACTGGACCGCTTTGCAAGTTGTGAGAACATCGTTTCTCGGTCCCAGGCCTCGCTTCTATCCCCCCCCCCCCCCCCCCCCGCTGGGTGTCATCCTTTTAGTTAAACTCAGCTTCTAAGATGGAATTTTGCGAGCACCGCGCAGCTGCAATAATAGCAGAATTCGATGATGCGAGGGCAGAAAATTTGAAAAAAATCAAACTTCCACAACACAAATTTTCTTTAATTTTTCACAAAACGTAGATAATCGACAAAGAAAGTTATCTATCAAAAGAAAATATGGGATCACCGAACATTTAAGAGAGTTAAACCCGTGCATAGATATTAAAGTGCCCACTAGCTAGCGCTATATATCTCCACATATTTCTTCAATAGCGCGCGCGAAGTGAATTGCGTGCGCAGTAAGGATGGCAGAAACAATTAGCGCGAACGTCCTTAACCCTCCTTTTCATTTATGATGTGGCATTTAGAGGTGAGCCTTTTCCTCCACCACCACTCGAAGATAAAACCCCGTATCAGTACTTCAAGCAGTTTTTTGATGACGATCTGATTGACCTCCTTGCAGATCAAACAAACCTGTACTCAGTACAATCAACAGGAACGTCAATTAATGTAAATCATAATGAAATGGAAATGTACCTAGTTATGTTAGTGATGATGTCCATCATTAAATTGCCACAGATTAGAATGTATTGGGGGAAGGCAACTAGAATCCCTGCAGTAGCAGATATGCCAATAAACCGCTTTGAAAAAATCAAACAATTTTTCCACTGCAATGACAACAGCAAAAATCTGCCAAACACGGACAAGGACTTTGACAAACTGTTCAAGGTAAGGCCTGTTCTTGATTCTTTGCGTGAAAAATGTCGGCAGTTACCTGAAGAGGAAAACCACTCAATAGATGAGCAGATCATCCCTACCAAAAGCCGTACTAGTCTGAAACAGTACCTGCCTAACAAGCCAAATAAGTGGGGTATCAAGGTTTGGGCCCGATGTGGAGTAAGTGGCATCCTCTACGATTTTGAGGTATACACTGGAAAATCAAACAAGGCACAAGAAAACCCAGAATTACTTATGGGAGGCAATGTTGTCTGTCGTTTGACACAATCACTCCCAAAGAATGTAAACCACAAGGTTTCCTTTGATAATTTCTTCTCTTCAGTAGCCCTAATGAACCATTTGAAGAAAGATGGGTTTTGGGCTGTTGCAACAATCCGTAAGGATCGTTTGAAAGGAGCAGACAGACATTTGCTGGCAGAAAAAGAGCTGAAGAAGAAAGGCCGTGGGTCCTTTAATTAACTACGTAGTTGAGGCCAACTCAGGGTCACTGTTCTGCGCTGGTTTGACAATGGCCTAGTTCAACTCCTTTCCAACTACATTGGAAATGACCTGGCTACGCAAGCACGACGTTGGTCCAAGAAAGAAGGGCGATTCATCAGCATTGATAGACCAACAATGGTTGTTGAGTACAACAGCAACATGGGTGGTGTCGACTTATGTGATATGCTGTTGTCAATGTATCGCATTCGTCACCGCTCGACAAAGTACTATATGTACATAGTATTTTACTGCATTGGTGTAGCTGTCGTAAATGGTTGGCTTTTGTATAGGCGACACATGACTCAGAAGAACGTTCCAGCCAAGAATCATATGTCCTTGTTATCGTTTCAGTCAGAAATCGCCGTAAGCCTTTGCAAGGCTGGTAAAACCTCTGGTGAAACTGCGAGACCACGTGGTAGACCATCTTCAACTTCCCCTGTTCCTGCACCTGCTACATCATCCAAGAAAAGGAAAGCAGCATCAGTGTCAAACCCAAACAAGGATGTACAGTTTGACCAATGTGGCCATTTTCCAGAGTTTCAAGAAAAGCAGCAGCAATGTCGATACTGCAAAACTGGTTACTCACACGTGAAATGCTGCAAGTGTGAAGTACACCTCTGCTTGGTTAAGTCGAGGAACTGCTTCAAAAACTTTCACTGTGTTAATTAGATAACTGCATTATATTGTTGCTCAATTTCATCAGAAGACACTAGAATTAACAAGTTTTGATTACTGTAAATAAAAAGAGAACATTATAGTAAGATAGGGAAAATGTCATGACAAACGTAAAGTTGCCAAGTCAGTATTTTTGTAATTGTACCACAAAGTTCTTTTGAACAGCCAAGGACTCCAATTTGTTGTGTTGTTTTTATTATATTGAACAATAATTGAACTGAAAAAGTAGAAACTGTTGACTAAAAATTTAGGGGTATTCTATACCCTTCCTGCATGTTGTTGTTCCCCAACAACATCCTCGTTGGTTGCCATAGCAACATCACAAGGTCACGTGATTTGTCAAATTGTCATCAGCTAAGTAAAACAAACTGATTTTCGAAGGAAAATATTTTATTCTCGTGCTGCCCTAAATTCATGCATGAAAGAGTTAAAACGCCAAGCGGCAGTTTACGACCTGACAATCTTGTTCCCGGAGGCAGCATTCCTTTTGGTCAGCACCAAGGATGCGTTTCGATCCCGCTGACCGTAAATGCGCGCGCGCTCTGGGGACGAGATTGGAACTGAGCATGCGTTATGGCCTTGCATACGGCAACTACGGCAACTGTTAACGGCAACTGCGCCCGCGGTACGAGCGGCAGTCAAAACCGTGGTGTCCTGTCGGTGTTTTGCGAAATGCACGATGCACTGGGTTCTCGTTTCCGGTTACAGTTCAGAATGCTACAACTGAAAACTCCAGTATTTTGCGGTTTGTAAGCAAAAGCAAGAGTTTATAGCGACTGACGAGTAGATTGAGTTGACTTTTCCGAAAAAAGTTTTCTTTTTTCCTGTTGTTCTACTCATACACTTTTGCATTAAGGGGTGTGTGCGCTTGCAACAAAGGTAAAAACTAGTACGAAGACCGAAGCCGCTGACGTTTGTTTTGTGTTGTTTGTGTTGTTTTGTGTTGTTTGTGCATTGTTTAAAGGGTATGAAGAGCGACAAGACGATGACTAAAACCGTAATATTACACCAGAATTTATTCCTTATATCAGAAGAGTTGACTCTGAGCTGCTCTACTTCCCACTGGGATCAAATTCAGAGAAACAACAACGCCATCACAAGAGCTACAAAACAGCTAATTCCAGTAAAAATTTTTGCGGTTTTGCATGATCTGGAAAACAGAAGTTGATGTGACATTAGCATCGTTACAAGTTGAATGGCGTTGCGAGTGCTTGTTGAGAAAGACAAAATTATCACACTCTCCGACCTAACGCAAAGTTTTATATTTCCAAATCTCCTGCGGAACTGCGGACTGATGCAGGACCATTGTGATCTGCATTTTGCTCTTTTAAAGTTACTTTCATTTCTCCATTTTGAATAAACTTCTCCTGCCTGAATCCTAGAGTTGTTCTCAAATTTGTTCCTTTTAATTATAACAATTTAAATCTTCTTGAAATTTCGAAAGAAATGACACATTTTCCTCTCTTTGTTCTCTGTCTGTAAAAGTCGATTGATTGCAAGTTTTAAAGCACCTGGCGTGGAAATTGAAGCGACAAAAAATAGACATATCAATATTTGCCTAAATAAACATCGTTCCTGCAATTACAGTTCCAATCCAAGTTAGTCAAGTGAATTATCCACTTAGAAAGACGGGCTAACTAATAATAATTTTTACTTTCCGTGGTGAAAAGCAAGCGAAAATGTCGTTTCCACAGCGGTCCGCATGTTGTTTTTGCTTGGTCTGAATTTCACATAAGTTTTGCCTTTTGAGAAGAAGAGTTAATTTTCTGCGGCTTTTGACTACGAGCTTTTTGCCGTTACGATGACATAAGGAAGCTCCAAATTCCAAAAAAGGCCTTTTCATTCGTCTCCGGGTACGTCGAAAATTGTACAAACTTGCCTATTTCCAGTTTGAAGAATCAGCTGTGTAGTGCAACCATACAACGACTGTAGATCAAATTTGTCAAACATTCATGATGTATCTCTGATCTGATGAACAGAACAATTCTTCCCTAACCGATGAGACCAATCTCCTGAATCTCGTTGAGATGCAACGACAATTTTGACAGCAGGCAATCACAGCTGCAGGCACAGCTCGAAGTTGGTGTGAATTAAAACCAGACATGTAGTACTTATACCTAATCGTACCTTTTTGGTACGCTTCGGCGACATATCAGGCGAGTTTGGTCGAGCCGTGGTTCGTATTTTGGAGAGACGTAGTCGAGCCAAAATACCCATGGTGAGACCAAACAAGCTTGATATGCTGCCGAAGCGTACTAAAAAAGGTGCGATTAGGTATTTACCGTACCCAAATTCGTCCTAAAACCCGGCTTTTTTTTTTAGTTACCGTGATCAGTCAGGCGTTGTAGAGCGACACGTATTTACACTTTTCTGGTCGTCAATACTCTTCTCCAACTCCTCATCTGCCATTTTATTTAATTCTTTTGTTTGGAGTTTCATTTTCTGAATCTTGGAAGTCCAATTTAAGAAAGAAATTTGGAAAATCCGGCTCCATTTTGAAACCAAAAAAGTTTCAGCGCTGTCCGTAAAGTTCACTCGAGCGCCTGCCAGTGTAGCCGCTTCCAATTTTGGCGCGAAATTGTATTTTTTTTTCTCTCTTACCGTTAAACAAATTACTTTCTCGTTTAACAAATGTAATAGTTTTACGTTTCGTTGTATTTCTGTTGTAATTTACGCCTCTAAAGTCTGCAAAAAAATGCAAGTTTCACAAACTGTCCATGATATCGTAGGATATCAGGTCAGTGACTTGATATCGTAGAAAATCATGACAGTAAACAAGGCTTCTGATTGGCTAATTCACAATTTGGGTACGGTAAACGATGAAAACAAGTATGAAGTGACCGAAGATCTTTACAAGGACAGAAGACGGATTGTACCCGACGCTACTCAGAGCTGCTCAGTTAGCGGACATCCATGTGAAAAACGAGGCCAAGAAGAGTGAAAGGGAGGTGAAGTTTCTTGTGAAAAATAATATTCAGTAGGACAAGAGGAAAACTTTTACCACCTCCTTCGCATTCAAGTCCAGTTAGCGAAGTCTCTCGCCCCAGAAAAAAGTTTTGAATCTGTCCTGGTTGCTCATCCAGTCAATATAATTGCAAACATATGTGTCTTTTAATAAACAGAAGTAAGGCAAGCGGTAAATTTGAAGAAAACGCTGAAATAAAACGGCACTTCCACGGTATAAACTTCGCTGATCACGCAGAAATCGAAGCGAAGAGCACAAAATCTGCGTGACGTCAGGACACCACAGTTTTTCCCGCCTACTGAATGCTGATTGGTTAATTCAAATTTCACCGTATGCAAGGGGGTCGTGTAAAGACAAGAAAGGCGCGAAAAATTACGACGCCCCCGGCAGTGCGGAAAAACCGCTGATTGGCACACGAGAAACACGTGCAAATTGTAGGAAATAGTAAAATTTATTTCACGATTTTAATTTATTTTTATCACTATATTTTTGCGCTGCGATGCGTGACAACACGCGCGTGTGCCAACCAGGCCGCTTGGGACTCGCGAGTTCAAATTTGCATCGAAAACTGCATTCCTGAGATGCCTTTGAGTATGCAACTTGTGCAGATCATAAGCAGAAACAATTTTCCATAAGACTCGAAAGTTTGTGCTGGATTTTAAGGGTCAGTTCGCGGACTTGAATGAGTCAAAATCAGGCCAAATCAAACTACAAAGACTGTTCTTTCGGAAACCGGGATTCTTTTGTCAAAGGCACAAGGTTAAGTGTATTAATTTTGGCGAAATCCCAAGCCGGTCGGAAATTTGAGGTTCTTGAAGCTACATGCCTTGTGAGTATATATACATTTATAGAGTAGGTCAAACTTCATGTTTCTAAAACCGCCTCCTGGAGCTTTAAATCGACAACCAAGCCCATAGTAACAAACATTAACACAGTGTTCATGTTTCTAAGTGTTTTTATTTGACTTTGATCCTTTCAAAAACCCTTAATTATCGTATTCACAAATCCTTTGTACACAACCTAAGCGGCCATTAATATTCAGCTAGTCAGGAGCCTGGCTAGCACAGGTCCGCAACACAGACAGAGGATGATAAGCCTGTGTCTTGAACAAAAGGAATGTGGCTTCTGGGAAGGAGATTGGATTCAGCGGTCAAACGCAGGACACTTGCGCAGGTCCACGTTTCCAAAGAAATGAAGTTTCGTCCGGCCCACGTCGACGTCGTCCCTGGGTACACCGAGAAGAAGCCCAAACTTGGTGCTTTTCTGAGAAACTCAGCTTTTTATGTTTAGTGTGTGTTGAAAATTAAGTAACTGTCATCCACCAGTTTTATCGGCCTGAAATTCGGATTACCGGGGCATTTTTTTTTTTTTGCATGGTTTTCATCATTTTTGTCCCCAGAGCTCCACGTTTTTGTTTTAAATAATAGGGAGCTTAGGGACCGTTCATTATTTATCGGAGAAGGTCGGGGGGGGGGGGGGGGGAGGAGAAAAATTAGCAAACTTTCCCTTTTTTGTCATGTACCCCTCTTAGTAAAACTGGATTTTTTCATGTCCCCCGATCGTATTAGGGAAGCATTTCAATGCCCCCCTCCCCCCTACTATTAATATTTCTATAAATTAACAGTTGTATAGTGTGTATGCACACCGTTTTGACCTATGTTGAAAACATAGGTCTTTATAGTCGGACTCCAGGTTGCCGCTTTTTATGTTTGTATGTTTGTATGCTTGTAGGTATGTATTTTTGACGGGGGGGGGGAGTGCCCTGTGAGAGGGGTGATGGCGTGATTTGGTGGGCGTGCGTCCCCGTTTAGGGCTTTTAACAGAGTGCACGGGTATTTTTACGGCATTTTCGCCATCTTGCTATGCCGTACTGATGAGCTCTAAGAAGAGCGAAACAGCTGTCTACGGCTGCAACCCTGCTCTGTTGAAGTTCTATTAGTGTCGTGTTGATGTCTTGCAGAGTCAAATCTTTCTACGTAGTCAGATCAGCCTTGCTGCTATGTTTGTCATTATTGGAAATCAGACGGGCAAAGCGAGACGACGGGCATCAGTGCACTTTTCACTTGAGAGTGCGCCCCCCCGGTATTTATGTGTCCTCTACCTGGCACCAATCCGATGGAGGCTACTGCGTTAAGAGTGCGATTGTCCAATGAAAAAGATGGTTACAATCCCCTTTATCCTGAAGCTGAAGGTCAGACAAGGTTAAGCTAATCGGCCATGTTGATACCTGGAGATGGATAAAATCAGCGCAAATTTGCTTTTATACTTTTTCCTCTGGAATGTTACCGGGATATTTTGAGTAAAGGTTTGGTGTGGTGGAATTGATGGTAATTTCCAAAAACTATTGTGATAAAAGGCAGGTAATGTTGAACTTTGTCGGAGCCAACGGTGGGAAGTGATTTAAAAAAAAAACTTGTTTACGACAAACTATAATTGAATTTGTTCTTTCAAGATAGGTTTAATATGATTAGTGGTCAGTGTTTGAGTTATGAAACAGCTACCCTGCCCCCAGAGGTTTTTCTTAATTTTTCTCCACAAAAAAAAAAAACAATTACATTCTTGTTGTTATTAATAGCTTGTTAATTTTCGTTCACACCTTCCTAGCTAGCTCTCTTTATAAGTTCAACGCGTTGCTATCTTGGTCCGTTTGTTGTTTAATTCGTTTGCTTATACTTATCTTTTAAGTTAGCAAGATGTTTTTAGGAGTTGCTATCTTATTGTATTTTGTCCATTATAACATTCATATCCCCAGATTTTCCAGCCGACATAAAAATGATTTCTCCCTTGGTTCATCATATCCAGGAACATATGGCACGAAAATTTGTTAAAAAAGAAACAATGACCTTTGCTATATTTGGGTTTGCAATTTGCATAAACTAGTTTGTGCAACTAGGAGTGCCCTGGCTGTCCTGTCCTCAAGCTTTTATCTAATACAATTGTTTCTTTCACCTTTTGTTGTGACCTCTAATTATATCATTCAGTATTATGTAGACAATTATCAGTTGGCCTTAACTGAGGTTTCAGTTTAAGATTTAATTTGAAATTTTAATGCAGTTGTTTTATTCGAGTGTCAGTTTGACTTTTCACCCTGTGGACTACTAGCCCGATGATTGCTCTATTTCCCGATTTTCGTCCGACTGGGTTATTAGCAGGATTTTGTTTTGCATTCCACGGGTACTGCTCAGTAAAAGACAAAGCTGTTTTCAAAACAGTTACTTTCTATCAGCGCTGTCATGACCAGCAAGTGAGTTGAGGTGAGCGTAATGCAACAATTGCAACAGTGTACTATAGTGGTGGGAGGAAATATTTACGTGAATGATCGCGCTTGTTGTTTTGTCCTCAGAGCACAAAAATCGCAAATAAGCTACAATGAGACTCACGGTCATTTCAACATAGTCAAGCACGCAGTGCGACCGATCCGGACCCTTGTCCGCAGTGCCTGCCTATGTTTTGTGGGGTGGTTAGCATATTGGATTTTGGAGGCCTGGTCCCTGTCATCGTGTTTAATATTGCCTTTAAGACAAGAAACTTTACTCCAGACTGTTTTTCTACACCCAGGTGTGTAAATGATTGGTGGCGATATACTGCCAGAGGTGACCCTGTAAATGACTAGCATCCCATTCAGGGGCCGAGCAGCAATACTCTCAGTTGCTTCATGCTACTGAGAAAGCAGGTTAAGCTCCGTCCGTGTGGGCTTCCTGTGGCTTGTGTGTACTCTACCACACAATTTAGTACACAAAGGCATTTTTCCAAGAGCCTGCCACTCTGCCACTGCGTATAGTGGTCGTAAACAGTAGCTTATCACTAGATGTGTCATTTGCGCTGCCAAAATTCTCTCCAACTTCATCCCCTGAGTCATTGCTTGAAATAACAGTATTTGTTTCCTCATCTGATGAAAATATAATCCCTGGTTGCTGTGCAGCAACCAAGGATTGTACTCTCTGCCGGTCCAGTGTTTGACCCATAAACATGACAACTAATACGCTTGATCTTGCCTACTTTTCCCCATATTTTGGCAGGTTATGGTGGCTAAGATATTTCTCCAATTCACTTGTAACAGCCATTTTGCCTCCGTTTACTGTTAGTTCCTCCCAATTTTTATTGTCAAAGCTTTTTTTTTTCATTTCTTTCTTGTTGATTCATAACACAGAAATTACTCCAGGATCCCTCTTAAAAGACCTTAAAACGACCCACTCGTTTTATCTGTATAACAAGCCGAACTATCCAGGAGCTCAATTTGTAAGGACGGCATTACAGTTCAGGGAGAAAAACAAAAATGCAACGTCATGTGTTCACGTTCTACATAAAACTTTCAATCTCTCATTTGGTCCTTTCACGTTGTAGTTGTGCACAGAACGGCAAAGAAAGGTACCAAAAAGTATAACGCACGTGCAGAGTCATTGTTTTGCTAATCAGAGCTTTTGTTTTGTGACGTTCTCGTTTGCCGTCGCGGTCGCCCCATCGCTGACCAAACAGATCGTAGGCTCTGGGAACGAGAATGCGTTTTCATCGTTTTCATCCGTTTTCATACGAACTTCACGCTCGTAAACGTTTGACCTATTCCCGCCCTACGTTTGACGAATTTCGAGGCTCTCAAAATTCAAATTTCAAGATTCAACTATTTCGAGGTTCTCAAAAACCGGAAGTGACGTTCATCGGACGTCGCGTCTCCCGTTTTAGTCTCGGGTCCTCGCTGTAACGTCTCTCGTCGCGTCGACTTATTGATCAGCGGTATTTATACAAAGAATGCCGTCGCATATACTTTATGTAACACACCTTTTCGATTTCCTTCCTATCCAATATGGCGTTAAATTGTGTAAGCCACCTTCCATTTTTAGGCTTTGCCGTGACAGTCATGCGGAATATTCCAAAGCAACTTGTCTACAGAAAATTTTCCCGAGGAGTGAAAGGGAGAGGACAGAAAGCCGTCCAGGACAGGGTTGACATCGAAGAAATTTTAAGAACTTCTGGTGTAACTACTGTAGCTCCTGTAACTTCAACTAGCAAATCTGTTGCAACCAAGGGAACTAACAGTTGTCCTAAAGATGACGCTTTTAAAAAGTGGCAAGCATCAGAAGAAAGAACCAACTTACTTAAGCAAGGCGAACGAAGGTTGGTACTTGATTTTAATAACAGTGACGTTGACTTTATATTTAACGTGCCAATAGACCCTTCCACCGTTTTCTTCAACTTTTAACAAGGACAAGTTAGCGAAAATTTATCGACACTGCTAGAAATAGCGCCTTAAAGTTAGGAAACTTGCCGAGTTTGAGAGTGATATGTCGGAAACAAGTGAAGATATCACTCTGTAAAGTTGCAAAATTTTACAGACATTTGTGTGGCGGTGGCCGGTGGCCTAGCAGGTTTGGACCCCCCCAGATTTGAACTGCCTGGTCCAAATCCGCTAGCGAATGTGGACCCCAGGGGACCCAATCCGTGGGCGGATTAGGACCCTCTTAACCCACGCTGTTATTCACATATAAAGTACCGAAATAGTTTCACTTTTCAATCTTGGTGAAGAAACGTTTCATTTGGCTTTCAAACCTATTCATAAATAGAGGCAGAGTCAGACTTAAGATCAAGTAAAGTGACTGTTTGCGTAAGGTACACAGCCAGACCTCTAAAAGTTGCAGTACATGCTGTGGCATTTCATAAAGAGTTAGTGTAATAATCATTCTGTTGAGACCTGTTTAACTGAGATGGCTGAGACCCAATTACAAACCAAGGTTTTTATTATCTCCGAGATAATCAGTATCCCGAGGGCTGTTCAAAAGACCAAAAACAAAACCTGCCAAAAAAAGGCACAAAAACTTCTCTTGGACAACGGTGTGCTGTTCTTCGTTGCAAATGAGAATAGTCGACCAAAGAAATATTGTAAGTTATTGTCAAGAAAGTTTAGTTTTAAAAATTAATTGATACAAAGTTGCATTGTAGGTTCTCTTTTACCCTAAGTATTTAAGATTATTTGAAAAGAAGAAAACTGCCTCAATATTTATATTTTCCTCTTTAACAGCTCCAAAAACAATTTGCCAAGGAATTTTATTTCGTCACTCAATAGAACACTTGTTTTCAGGGGGTCCAAATCCACGAGGGGGGCTTATCCACTAGCCGGGGGGTCCAAATCTGCTGTGACACCGGGCACACACATGTCCTCCACCATTGTTATTTTTTATCCTACCACTCTCAAACTTTTTTTTTTTCCCTCAAACTTGGCATTTTTACTGATTTTAAGATGCTCTTTCCAGTGGTGTCGATGGATTTCTGCTAACTGGTCCATCTGAAAAGTTGAAAAATCCGTGGAAGGGTCTATTACAAGAGGATGGGACCCTCTAGTGTTAACTGGGGCTAGATTTCAGAATGCCCATCGGCTTCATTAATATTCAACTTCAGAACTGCTCCCACAGTCATCATAATTTACATAAAAACAACTTACGTTCAGCAAATCCTAGCCTCGAAAACATGTATACCTGAAGGGCTCCATGCAAGAACATCCTAAGTGACGTTTTGGGTCATTTTTTTTCTTTTTACTCGAAAGTGCCAGAATTTCCTCCATGTGGACACATATGTAGTCAAACAACATCGCTCCGGGTTTGTTTTAGATTATTCTGCCTTCCAAATACTGTAGACGCTTTTTTTCGCGGGAACTGCAGCGCTGCAAAATTATTGAGACACTTCAGCGTACAACCCACTTCTAAAACTCAATACCACTCAGATCCACAATGCATACATCTATTCTTGTGAGCCCCCCCCTCCCCCTTTGAATGTTGCTTCTTGTTAGTTTCAATGACATGGAAATCCATACAATATTGATGAGGGAGGATGGGGGGGGGGGGTGGGGGGAGGGGGCAAAGGTATCCTATTTCGAAATGTGAAAGATTAGCAAAAATATACAGTATCTCAAGGTTTTTGCAACTGCTTGTCAGCATAGTGTATCACTATGATTACAAAGTGTGGAAATAACTAATATGAAATAATATGAAGGGCTCAGAGCATAACCATCTTAATTATGTTAAATTTTAGCCGGTTTTAATTTTGTGCTTCAAAACTGCTTCAATTTGTGAATGGGACCTTCAAAAAACTTTATAGGCAGTGTTCTTGGAATGAACTGGAGGCCCCATGCAAAAATTGACGATGTTTAGAGGAAAAACAATTATAATTCTGCCTAAAGTTCGACATAACACGGTTATGCTCTCAGCCCTTCAATTGGAATCCAAAGATACTGTACACACAGGACTACAGACTTTAGAAGAGCTTGTACCAGCCAGTTGTCCTTTTTTGCAAACATGATCATATTTCTTAGTTTAATTGTACAATGTACAGTCTGTTAACAAACTGGAAAAAAAGGGAAAATAGATATTTAACGTCCTAAACAAAAATGTATTGGCTTCCTCAACATGGGGTTGATGAATTTCAGACAAAATATGTCTATTTTATCAACATTTGTTTTCTTAACCCATTGACTCCTGAGGAAATTTACGTGCGACCACCCCCAATTTCCTGAACATTTTTCAACATTCAGTCGAAATAAACGACTTAACACAATGCGCAGTAGATAAAGACAAATTCTCAGCTTTTGTTGTTACATTTTATTTCCCCATGGATAGTTAGTGAGTTATTTTTTAATTACAAGGATTTGTCAGGATCGAAAATATATTGTCAAATTTAGCTCCAAAACAAGATTTAAGGAATTTTTTCAACCGCGCGCCATTTGCAGTCAAATTCGCAAAGACAGTAAACTTTGCAGTTATCATTCTCATGAGAAAAGCTGTGTCCATTCCCAATATATTGCACAATTATTATTCATCAGAACTTTTAGTCCAACCACTTTTTCAACACCAAAGGGAAAATAGAGAAGTTTAACTTAGTAGAAAATCTGCAAAACGCTCAGAAATGCAGGCCCTTGGTACAAAAAGCAAACACTTGCTCAGAGACACGTATTCCTATGCTGTTCCTTTACCGTTCAAAATACTCCCACCGGGAATCACAGCATAATTCCATAAAATTTTTAAACAGATTCCATTCGTTTGACATTACAAAGAAAGCCATTTTTCATTTATTTCTATAGCAGCGAAATTTTAACATGAAACGAAGAAAAATTTGAGACGATCACTGCCACAAAAGGATCAGGTTTCAGGGTCAAAATGAAAGCTTATGCAAATAACTGTTGGCATGTTTAGATCTATTTTCGTCGTGAGAATTGAACAAATATGCTTGTAGGAATAAAGAGAATCTTCAGGAAAGAAAATTTTATGCAAACTGAAGAAAAAAGTCACGAATCGAAGAGGGAAAGCATGCTTTAAAACACAGATGGCGCAACAGAAATAAGCGCGTCTGCTTTCGATTCGTACACAAAAAATACAGCGCAAGAAGCACAGTCATTTCTGATCTGATGGTTAAATTTAATAGTTTGCTGAACCAGTGAGTTAAACAGCACATCATAGGAAATAAAATTTACACTGAAAGAGGTTCATTACCTGGTCTAATTGTTCAAAGGAAAGATTCACAAGTCTTGATTTCTGCTTGCAAAAATTGACTCCACGCGGTCTTCAAATCTTGTCGAATCGGCTAAACTTTTCATTGCTTTGTACTAGGAAACTATCCACTTCAAAGCGTCCTAAACATTCACTGATCTAAAGCACAATTTTTGCCTTTCATATTGAGACTCAGAGAGGTTTTGTTTCCTGTTTAGAGCGAAAAAGAACTGTAAATTGCACTACATCTCCGTGCGTAAACAACATGCTGCGCCACATTTCTTCATCGCAAATCGAGGGACGAAAAAAAGTCTTTCTAGTACCCCGAAAGAGCTCCAAAAATATGCGCAAAAGACATATTCTGATTGGTTTATTTGTCCCCTTTAACAATAGAACAATAGGGGAACCAAAATCCTTAAGGAGGGGAGGGTAGAGGCTTTTTCAAACACATGGTTTTACCGGGGCGGTTTCGGGCACTTCAGGGAATTCAGGGGTTGTCACGCACGGGCGGTTTCGGGCGCTTCAGGTGACAATGGGTTAATGGTACTCTTATTAATTTCCCTTATATTTTTAAAGTTTAATGCTCTCCTTTTCAGTGAATTTTATAATGCTTTTCTGAGCTAGGGCAGTTTTTCCTTTACTTTTCATTAAGTTTGGATGTCTTTAGACGGTGTCTCCTAATACAGATGTATTTTTTCAAAGCTTACATGTATGAATATGGGGGAAACGTAGATCTTAGCAAGGGTAATTGGATCCAAAAAGAAAAATGTGGGTAACCACGCCTTTTTCAGAGATAATTAAGCAACCATGATTCTGAAAAAGCGTTAAAATACAAAGAATGTATGACAATTTCTTTCCAAATTTAAGCTCAATTATCTCTGAAAAATGCCTGGTTACCCCCAATTTTCTTTTTGGATTCTGATAGCCCTTACTAAGATCTGTGTTTTCCACATGGTCATAACTACGGAAAAAAATTGTTGTATTTGAGGGCAAATTCCTTAAGAAACAGTCCAGTGGAGGAGACTGGAATTCCAGCTAAGTTGCTTAAAGAGACTGCCTCAGTAATCACTCCATCCCTCTGTAAGATCTTCAACAAACACTCCAACTAGGGTCTCTTCTGAGCAATTGGAAACTGGCCAATGTCGTACCTGTTCACAAAAAGGGTACAAAAGAATATGTGGAAAATTACTGCCCCATCTCTTTATTGCCAATAGTGTCCAAGGGCTTGGAGTGCTGTGTGTTGAATGGCATCAAGGCCCATCTGTATCAAGTAATTTCACCTCTCCAGCATGGTTTTTGCACTGGAAGATCGTGCGTCACCAACCTCCTTAAGGCTTTTGACTACATTGGCTCACTTTTAGACAGCAGCAGTCAGGTTGATACCATCTACCTCGATATGTCGAAGGCCTTCGACAAAGTCAGCCACAGACGCCTCATCCATAAGCTAAGCCTAGACGGCTTTGGTGGCAAGCTGCTCAACTGGTTCCAGTCTTAGAAAAAGACTGGGTGTATGGATTACTAATGACCTGACATGGAACAAGCAAGTATACGAACAATCTGTGCGTGCCAACAAACTGCTTGGGTACATCAAGAGAAACGCAAGGTTCATCCTTGGAACCGCAGTAAGACAAACGCTGTTCTTAGGCTAAGTACGACCTCATTTGGGATACGCCACTCAAATCTGGGCACCGCAGTCCATCGAACTCACTGCTAAACTTGAATGCATTCAAAGACGCGCCACTAGGTTTATTTTAAATCTGCCTTATTCTTCAACTATAAGCTACAGTTCTCGTCTACAAACTTTAAATCTTTTACCTATTTGCTACTGGCACGAACTATTAGACCTTGTCTTCTTTTTCAAAATAACACATGGCTTGGTCAACGTGGACCCCTCTGTCCTACCTGATGTTCGCAAGTACAGACGGACTAGATCCACTACTACCAATATTAAAAAATACATACCTAAGAAATGCAAGAGCACTACTTACCAGAAATCTTTTCTCGATAGAGCATGTAGAATTTGGAACTGTCTAGTTGACGAACTTGATTTTAGTTTAGTGACCTTAACTTCATTTAAATTGGTTTTGTTTAATTGTTATAAGACCTCGTTGGTCACTTCTTTTGACTGCGAAGACCCGCGTACGTTTAAGACTGTTTGTTTAAAATGTAACAGTGTCCGTCTGCTGTCTTGACCGATCTTTTGTTGTATGTAGTTAGTCTCTTTTTTTGTATTATTGTCATTCTGAACTTTTCATACTCTTTTCACTTTACCCGGGCCCGCTGTAACTGGCCTCAGCTGTTGTGGTGTCCCTGCCTACCCCCTTCTTTAGTTTAGTTACGTTGAATGTTTTGGTTTCTTTGGCAAAGCTAATAAAATAAAATAAAATGAATATCCCAAGATGCGCAGAACGTATGCACAGTAACAACAGGAGGCACCGTCCTTAATAAACACAAGACTTCATTCCATATAACAAGGTACATGCACACATTTTCTCCAGAAGTTAACTAACCATAAGCCAATATTTTGCAATGACCACAGAATGGAGCCTGATGTTGAATGTTCAATTATGTTTGCATGATTGCTGGAAATTTTTGGTTTTTAATCACTAAACCCAATCAAACCCAGTCACACAACTGGGTTTGAGTGAAGTTGCTTGATTAAATGTTCACTAAGAATGGGAATAATGTTACAAAATCTAATGCATAAGACAGCGACAGGTATTTTATTTAACAGGATGTTTCATTAATTGTTTGCAGGGTGGCAATAATTGCAGTAGTAACAATGCTGATTGGATTTGTTGCAGTTAAACTGATGGTGTATGGTAAGAACCTATGGTTTTTTTTCAATCCATTAATGTGAGTCAGTGTATTTTGTGTCTATAACCATAGATGATTTGTGATAGTGGGGCTGCTATTTTTAACTGGGCTGGTTGGGGCGAGCTCAGTTCTTGTAATACTATCATTCTGTTTCTCTGGTAAGCAACTCACCCTAGTTTGTCATCCAGCTTTCGCTTGGTCAACACAGCATTTATTGCAGTACCAGTTTTTGACCCACATATGGTTTTAGCATTCGCCCTAAACTTCCAGTTTTCAATATGTACTCATACCTCATGATTCTCCTGTTTTTCCTGATTCTTTTTTTTTTCTATGCTGCTGAAATGCAAATTTATCTTCAGTGGATGCGATCATACACCAATTGGTTAATCAATACACCATTGGTTAATCGCAAACCCTATGCCACCCCACCCTATGCTCTTACCCCGAATGCGTTGCAAATAAACAGGCTGTTAAATTCTCCACCTTATTGCATTTTAATTATCGCAAGTTTGCGGATGACGTAAATACGTTTTCTGGTTAATGAGAAGTACCCCAGTGTCACTTGCACTATTTGCCCATAGGAAAATGGAAAAAGGTAGATAATCATATTCACTCATCTTATCATCTCATCTTCCTCTCTGCTTGCGCTTGCCATATTCTAAAAGCTACTTCCACCACTACTTTCATAATTTAAACTAGTTTACTTGTTCCACAGCATTTAAAGCCAAGCTAACCACCTAACAAATAATTTTCTGACCCTTTCCTTACTTACTGCCGTGATGTTGAACATTTTAATCGGACTGAAAGCGATGGACGTCTTGCATGGGTAGTTTTTCTTGGGGTTTTTTGGACATCTCTATTTGCAGCAAGGTACGCGCTGAAAATGCAACATGTATATGCGAACTGCGAATAAAATTTAAAAAATGGTGACGACCATCACAGGGAAGATTTTTTAACTTAAGCTTTTGAATAAGAAGAACCTGAAAAATTTCAGGCTTGAACGGGATTTCCAACCCATGACCCTGCGACACCGGTCTAGCGCTCTAAACAACTGAGCTAACAAGCCAACTGGGAGCTGAGTGTTAACCTTTGTGGCTTTTAATTAGTTCTGGAAATATAACAGATACAAAATACTGTGAGTGCTATTTTAAAAAATATCAGAAAGTACAGGTTTTCACAGTTGATGAAGGCCCAAACATTACGAAAAATTGTTGAGTGTTGACTGCACGTGTTGGTTGACATGTGGTCGTGCTAATTCAAACGTAATAAAGCGAAATCTCGACAACTCGAACCCTGGCATCTCGAAACTCTCGCTAAATGAAATCAAAAACATTTTACCTTATTTTTACCTTCATTTCCTCTTCCGATAATTCGATATCTCTAAACGTCTTACTCGTGTTTTACCTAACGGTTCGAGTTTCAGGATTATACTGTAATACATCAAAAAAGCTTGAATGGCCAATCTTGACAAGTCCCGTTTTTTCTTGCGTTTCTTTTGCATTTCAAATGTGCATTTAAGCACGCTTTTCCAGGAAACGTCGGGTGCTTTCCGGTATGCCAAAATTTCCGGAAATTTCGGTGGAACTGACAAATGGAACGCTTCGGTCCAGGTGGAAATTTTCCGAAAAAAGTGGTCCACCTCCAGAGGTGGTCCTATTTGACCGGTCGGTCCTGTCCGACCGAAACTTGCCGTTCCATTTTCAAAAATTCTCGTTTCCAGTCCCACCTCACTAAGAAGTAATCGAGATTTCGGTTGAAACGTAAATGGAACGCTTCGGTCCGGTTGGAAATTTTGTATCTAGCGAACAATGTCGTTCCATTTTCCCGTGGTTAGTGGTTAGTTCCACTGGTCTCTGACCGGTCTGTCTGGCGTAATGGAAAGCACCCGTCATTGCTTCTGCATTACGTCCTGGAGCAAAGTTTCAATTGATAATAAATAATCAAATAAATTAATTAATAAATTAATGCAGCCAGAGACACCGCGCGTGATGACATAGGGTGAGTCGTGCTACGCACGCTCATCC
This sequence comes from Siderastrea siderea, assembly GCA_964030785.1. NCBI lineage: Eukaryota > Metazoa > Cnidaria > Anthozoa > Scleractinia > Rhizangiidae > Siderastrea > Siderastrea siderea. Next base: position 14,948,528 of record OZ034979.1, read on the forward strand.
AAAAGTGTGAAGAGCTCATTTACAAAGATACAGTGTGAATTATCGTGCCCGAAATCGGCCCCAAAAATTTCGGGGCTTTCGAAAAAACGCACGCCAGAGGTTTGTACGTATGCTCGATTGTGTCATACTTTGAAATACGAGAATACGAATCGGTAGGTTTTATTGAGTTTTTCATTGACCTTAATTAGAAAAAATTTGTTAGAAAAACTTTGAAATGTTTATACTCACAATTCCATTAGTGAAAACTTGAAAGCGCGAGATGGGCCTGAAAGTTCCGGGGCCTTCGAGAAACGCACGCTTGGTCACTGGCTAGCAGGTTGGGAATAGGTTGGCGAACCTATTCCCGCCCTGCTGGCTAGTGACCAGCTCGCACCGTTAAATCTCTGTAAATCATTAAATCGTTTGTAAATCTTTGGATTCTTCGAGCCTTCTGACACTTTACGAATACGTGGCAAAATAGCAGTCGCAGATTTCAGATTTTTCAAGCCTTGATTTGACACCTTCCTGCTCTGTGACAAGACTTTTTTGTTTAGTTATATTTTTAAGGGGAAGTAGAAGGATGACATTTTTTGAGCTTCAAAGTCGGCTTTTTTGAGACAGCCTGACATTGGTAACATTATGTATTATTGTCTTCGTACTGTGTTATTATCAACAGTTCATTTCTTCCAGCGTACATAAACACGCCTGCCAGTATCCTGTGCGTACCGTTTTTTGATTGTTGGAAAAATGGCCACCGAAGAATTCTCGCAAAGTGAAGTGAAATGTGGGTGTCTTCCCTGACCCTCACGACACCTGTAATTAGAATTGAAAACCTAAATAACAACTTGTTTAGTAGTTGAGTCTTCTTCCTCAAGCATCATCATCATCATCAAAATAATTAACTTTTTCTTCTTTGAACGAGACCTCAAGTAAGTCGCCATTTTCAATTTTTGAACTAGTTTCCAAGCCATCGTCTGGCGAATATCAGCTATCCCAAAGCAAGTTTCTTTCGTTTGCTCCCTCGTGTGTACTATAATATGGAGCAGGTTCCCGCAGTATGCGCCCTCGTGTGTACTGGTCGTGCAAATCTACCCCGGAACATGCTCCGGGAGCAAAACCCTTCTTGTGTATTAGCAGTCCGTCTCGTCTTCACTTCAAAATCCTGGTCACCAGGACTGCTTCTCAATCAGGGGAAAACATTTGCTCTTTGGTTTGAGGAAGAATAACCTGCATCAGCTCATTCACGAAAAGAAAGAAAAATTCTTACCTCACCCCATGGCGATTTGTGTCCGCTGCAAACTCCAGTTGAATTTCGACTTTCTGCAAATGAACTACTGGCGATCTAAAAAGTAAACAAGTACGATAAATGCTTTTATCCGCTTGCTCTAATTTAAAATTTGTCCTAGGGTCCTAAAATTTAGAAATTATCGGAAAGCGGTGATCGGTTTGTGATCTGCACGGATTTGTTAAGGTTCCAGGTTCCCGGAAATAGATCTGAAAGACTGGACGGAATGGACTGTACGGACTACGCTCAGAAGAGTTGTGAAGCTATTGCACGCGTAGCACTACTTTACAATGTCCGTGTTTTTGATCACCTACGACAACTACTAACAAACGTTAAGGACAAACTGAGAAACCGACAGGGAACGGTATACAATATAGAATACTGGGACAATTGTATTGGTGATACCGGCAGAAGTTTGAACATGCGACTGACTGTGCACAAGCGAACGTAGAGAAATGATGGTATCAACAATCACATTGCTGAGCACCATTTACAAACTTACCCGCATCGAACTGACTGGGACTGCGCTGAGTGTGTGAGCTATTCTACAAACGTAGGGCCTGGCTAAACTAGGATACATTGTTGCGGAAACATTGTTTCAGATATATTTCTTTGGGTGGATAAACTGTAAAACATACGTTTCGAAAGCAAAATTTGCGTGAATGAAGTAAAAATGTTTTGACTTGATTCAGAAACATTTCCTTGCTTCCAAGACGTAAAATGTGCTTCCTCAACATACGTTTCTCGTGCGGCTAAACTGGAAAACATTTGCGCCTGCAGCAATGTTTCTGCAACAGCGTTTTCTAGTTTAGCCAGGCCTTTACGACTTACTGCAGAAAGCAGGTTTGCGCACTTCACCAAACTCCCCTGAACTAAGGCTAACAGGTACCTGCTGCTTTACTTAATATTTATTTATTCTCGCAGGCAATATTTCAATTTACCTGAAAAAAAGACTTGTGGACGATTTTAACATAACAGACAAACAGTAGGACACACTGACAAATCTGGCTAACAATAGACTGACACAGTGAGACCCACCGATGTTAGACGTATCACACCAATCAAGTTTTAGTCTTCACAGCAGATAACAACGTAAAAGAACTGACAAAGACCTATCAGGTCGGTAACCAGAGTCTTGCAAGTTACGGGAAGAAATAGTAGGGAAAAAAGGGGGCGGGGGGGGGGGTTACAGTTACCTGAAAAAACATTTATTTAATAATAGGAGTCCGAGCTAATATCCATTCTAAAATCTATCTAAGAAAATTATTGTAAAATCTAAAATTAACACTGAAACTAGAAGTGGTATAAAATGAAACTGTTAATCTGAAGTTTTAGCCGCGGTTCATAACTAAGAGGTTCAGTATCTAATATGTAGTTCATTGTTCCACCTGGAATTTAAAACGACGAGCGTTGCGTAGGCTGCTTGACAGCGCTGATTTTTGCATTGCTTTTAGGACAAGATTCCTTCTGCTTCCAACCCTGTGTTCTTTAGAATATCCACCAGTACGTCAATGATGATGTTATGTTAAGTGATGGTATACCCCGGTACTGCTTCTTGAGCTCCCAGATCCTTTTGCTTCCTGTTTACCATCCTCGGAAAACTCATTTCTAGAACGAGAACTTTCTTTGCTTCATTGTCCATTATCCTTGTGACTAGCCGATTGGCCCTCACTTCTGTGCTCTCGGCGTACATAGGCACATCCCAGAAGACTTTAGCACGTTGATTCTCGTATAGCGGCTTAGGAAGTGCCGGGAGTACCACGGAGGAGTTGTTGGAACAAGGCCGACGTCCTCTGGTTGCTCAGAATATAAAATCCTGAGTGCAGCATTACGCCTTGCTCGTCATCATCATCATCATATACATTCCCCAAAAGTAATGATAGCTACATTTGAGGTTAAAACACCGACGTTTTCAATTGCATTTTTGTCCTTAGTATCGCTGGGCCATTTTTTACGTGAGGAAACTTTCAAATTTTAATTTTAATTGACGCGGCCAAGCAAACATCTCTTTTTCAAAAACTTAGTGTTCCGCTTGTTTTTGTTTTTTGTTCCCTTAATTGCATTAGGAACAAACTAGGAACACACTATAAAGTAACTTTATTTGCTGAATAGGAACAAAAGTGAGCAAATTCGGAACAAACTGGTCCGTTAGCGTTAGCAGTTCCCTACTCAGACCGACCTGCGACTTTGTATTAGTGACAAGAAATGGAGGGCAGCACAACAAGCTTGGAGAGCTAATGAGTAAACTGGTCTTCGATGCAACGGGCAAATACGTTTACCCGACTCGCTATCGACAGATTGTGGAGACCGCGAGTTCCAGGCAGCTGAGCAGCAGCGCGCAGAGCACAATCTCCGAGGACCAGAAACGTAGCTCTGTTGTCGCAAGGGTTCACTATCAGAAGCAGCGATCGCGCGAGGTGGCGAGCAAAGCGCATGAATATTTGGAACGACTGCACGGGAAAAAGGGATCAGAGATAAAAATAGACGTGCGCTCGAGGCTTTCAGGCAGTTCTGAATCTTCTGATGATGAAAATGGTAGCAAAACGGATACTTCCCCTAACGACGAGGGAGAAACGATCGCAGAAACACCGAGCGTCTTTCACGTGTCGTGACAGATTTCCCGGCGAGAGTCTGATGTTCACCCCTGCAGAAGACAATTATCTAAAAGCAGGCATCGAGTGACACGGCTATGGTCAATGGAAAGCGATTCTCAGGGATCCCGAATTTCGTTTTCAAGAGGGAAGGACAGCCAACTCACTGCTGAGCAGTGCAGCGCGAAGATTCGGATCACTTTCTAAGTTATCCTAGAACTTTACATTTACCCCAGAATAAAAAGACACCCTTGAAATATAAATAACGACCTAGGCAAGCAGCAATATGGTTCAGTACATGACAAGCAACAATTTATTGTTGTTTTAATAAGAAATAAATTACTGTTGACTCGAGAAATACTTGCTGATTTTGTTGCTCTGACAATGTTTTTTCGTACCTCGCTGGCTCGAGGAGGCGCGCTTGCCCTTACTGGCTTCAGTGGTTGTGGTGCGGTCTGAACGTGCACTTGGATGCGACTGTCTAGCGCTTGAGCTTGGAATAGGCGTTACAAAAATACTCTGCTCTTCTTCTTCTCCTCCTCCTCCTCCCTCTCCTTCTCCTTCTCCTTCTCCTCCTCCTCCTCCTCCTCCTCCTCCTCCTCCTCCTTCTTCTTCTTCTTCTTCTTCTTCCCTGTCACCGTTACGATTGGCAAGTGGCAGTCTCTCCGCAACGTTTGTGACTAGGTGCTGTTGGCGCTGGTCCAGAAGGCTGAGAAGCGTGCACACCCTCTTCCGTTCCGCCACGGCCTCGGCAGTTCCAAAGTCCCCAGAGACATGTGATGGTCCCTGAGCTTGCCTGTCAACTGTTTAATGTAGGCCTTCAACGTGGAACGCTCCGACGAGTCGTCACTAGCCTGGTACCGTTCACAGCATCGCTGTAAATCCTTCTCGGTGGATCTCAACCAAGTTCCCTGAAACGCTTCTCTGGCAGCCTCTCGACGAGCCTGTTCCTGGGCTGCTACTCGTGCTTGGTCATACCGCTCGAGATCCCTCACAATTGGACTGGGAGTGGGATCGTCGAGGTCGTCCGGTAACGGGCTCAAGTTCGCGTTTGACACGCCCCTGGAGCGAAGGAAGTCCTCCCTCTGTCTGCGTCGTTCCGCTCGTGACCTTTCTTCTTCCCTCTTTTTGTGCTCTTCCGTCCTCAGCATCTGGGCGAGGTGTCTGTGGCGCAGGCAACCCGGCTGTGTCTTCTCAAGGAGATCTCGTAAATGCGCCACACGATCTGCCTGTGTTGATGAGGACGAACCTGAATCGCCGTGGCTCTCGTCCTCTGGACTCTCCTCGTCTGACGTGTCGACCGCTGGCATCTCTTTGGCTAAAAGCACCGGTAGTGACATTGATCAAAACTCTGCCTTCTCTTCTTCCCGCAGCACACCTTCGGCAAAGGTCGATTCCTCCTCCTGTGTATTCTCTTCGCTATCGTCTTCCGATTCGTCCTCGTTCTCAGCCTCTTTCGCCTTTTGCGCTGCCCATAGGACGCAATCCATGGGATGCGTTCTCATCCAGTTGGACGCCTTCTTTTTTGGCCGGGGCAGGCTTCTGAAGGTGTAGGTTCTTAGCCTCCGCTCCATCGCAGGCGGATCGGCGGGACCGAACTCAAGCTTTCTTTGTGAGGTGATCAGCATGGGGCAGCGGTTGATGAATGCCCGGGCACTTTGATATTTCACGTCGTGGGCTGCATACCCACCCTGGGTCAAGATCTTCCAATCGTCGATGTCAAGAGTGCATTCGGTGGCTTCGTCAATGAATATCACTTCGGTGAAGGGCGTTATCATTGATTTATTGAACGCTTTCTGCTTTGTGGCCGTGGCCACGTTGCCGTGGTGGATGAGGCCTAGAATGGGCATGAACAAACTCGTCTTTCCACTGTTGGCATTGCCTACCAAACATGGCACCTTGTCTTTGTGCTGTTTCTTGTTGTAGAGAAGCAGTTTTAGGAAATCATCGCAGAACTTCGCCAACTCCTTCGGGCTTAGGCTGTTCTCTAAGACTTCTCGAAAGTACTTTGGGTAAGGATCTCTTGCAGAGTCGAAGGAACAAAATGCTCGCGGCGAGATCTTTCCCACCTGTTGCTCCTCAATGGCACCGTCAACAAAGTCCTGCCGGCTGATGGACCAACAGCGGCAGTCTTTTACCTCAGTGAGGTCGTAGTTGATTATTAACGGCGAAAAAAGGTCACAGAATGGATCGGATCACTCTCTTCATCTCGCGAAGAAGTCTTGACTTGAAGAACTCGTTGGTGGCAAGGGTGTTGACGAAAGCTCTTGCCTCGCATTTATACGAATACGTGTACCTGGCTTGGTCATTCTTTTTATAGACTTTGCCGCGATAGCTTGCATGGCCCAGTTTTCCCATGGCGATCGCTATATCGTTAACGAGGATCGCAAGTTTATCTGCCGACAGCATCTTATCCTCATCGAACGCCATGGCTAGCTGACTGGTGGAAGCTTGAGACGTTGTCGTGCTGGACTCAAAGCCAAATTTGTCTAACTGTAGCTTGGCTGCGGTCAGAAGTTGGACTCCACTCAGTAAGAACGTGTGAAATTTCGGGTTAACCAGGGTCACTCTCACCACATTTTCAGTTCCACAGTCGTCCAACTCCTGGGTGCATAAGCCATCATGGCCGACCACCTTCCTCGCTTCATTTTGGTAACAGTGTTTGAAGGACGAGCTAACGAGGTCTTGCATGAAAGGGTTTTTGTGATCTTTCAACACTTTGTAGAGTTCTGCTGTGGCTGGGGATTCTTTTCCCTCTTGAAAATGTACCCGAAGGATTTCAAATTGAAGCATTTTACCAAACACGGTTCTACGTTTCCTTTTTCTGTACTGACTAACCGCTTGTATCGTTTATTATTATCATCATTACTATTATTAACAGCAATGAGGGTGCAATGAATTTGATATAATACTTCTTTTTTTTACTGTATCTTAATACAATTATATATATATATATATATATATATATATATATATATATATATATATATATATATATATTTATTTATTTATATATTACTAATAGTATAAAGATACTTACAGTAAAAAGAGAAGCATTGCATTAAATTAACATTGAATAATATTAAATATTCATATCTCCGTGATTATGGAGCTCCATTTCCGCCAAAATTCGATGTTTATATTTGACATTCGACTTGTTGTATTTTATGCTATATTATACAAGGCGTCATTCAACTTTGTTGATTTCGGGTTCAACCTTTCCCATTGCAAATGGTACTTTACGTTTTTGACATTCAACATTACGAATTTGGCATGCTAAATTGACGATTTCTCCTCTTTCTTATTAGAATGTCAACCATGGGCATTTAACTTTCGAAATTTCGTTTTCAACACCTCAGATTACGTCTCGATTTTTGATACTACGACGTTGCGACATCCAACTTCTTGTATTCGGCTTCGTTTGACATCCTTCCGCAATCCAACAAGGGATAACATCACGGGCGCAGCTAACCCCCGCCCCCTCCCCAAGGTGGAAGTTGGCAACAATCCCTCCAGTAGAGTGGAGTAGCGAGAATTTACCCTACCCCATGACGGTCAAATGTTTGTCGTTTCAACATGGCGGAAGGAACGAAGTAAACGCTGTTCTAAACCATTTTGTGTAATTTCTGCAATGACTACAGAATGAAGTAAGTAACCATTTGTTTTTCTTGTATATTGTGCTTACCTGCATTGACATATTTATAGATAAATTAATTTTTTTATGATTGAATACGTCTTTGACCTTGTTGCGTTCGATGTTTACTAATACCGTGTTATTTACTCTTATCCGTCTCTTGTCATCCTCGTTCCTTTTGGATTTTTGGTATCTATTTCGTATTTTTTTGAAGCAAAGCATTATTCTTAGGTTTTAAGGCAATAGTATGTTGCAAGTTTAAAAAAGACTCAAAATGTTACGTTGCTATTCTTGTATGTAACAGGAGACTATGTAAAATTCCCAGGCCAAAACATCCGAATTAAGAAATTTTCCTTTCCTTAATAATATGTAAATATCATTAATGATTTTACCAGGTTACTGGTGGGCTCCTGGTATTATTGAATAAATTATATGTTTGCTTCAGTCAACAGATGTCAGCTGACATACCCTATTTGTGTGATGCTATAAGAGATATCATAAGGGATCTTGACAGATTTGAAGCGACGGGGGGTCCATCAAATGACCTTCAGCCTTTAATCAGTAAACTTGATTTTGTGCAAAGAATAGCTGTTACCCTGGATGTGGATGAAGTGGTTACAGAGTATGTTGGGTCTGCCTACAGGAAGTTAGTCGAGAGTGAACAAAGTAATCAATTGCAAGCTGGATACCAAGCTCCATTGAACTGTAGTGGAGGACGAGGAAGACCGTCTTTTGAAATAAGTGAGGAGCAGCTACAATTTTTGCTTGAACAAGGTTTTCAAGTAAAGGACATAAGTAGCATTCTTGGGGTTAGTTGCAGGACTGTCGAGAGGAGGATGTCAAGCTTTGGCTTGAGTGTATCAGGTACTAAACTGTAGATGTGCAAGTGTACAACATTGACAATTCATGTAAAATGTTATTGTCACACTGTCAGCCCAGTCAAAATGTTTGTTAGTAGTTGGCAAGATGCCTGGAGTAGTAGGCAGCAGGAGTCAAAGCCTTTTCACCAATGACTGCTGTGCCTTGCGTACAAGGGAGATCCGCAGACATGCTCCCCGAAAAATGTTGAAAATGTTTGCTTCAAATAACTCTAGTGCATTTTGGGGGGATAAAATCAGCTTCTATTTTATAGCTTTTAAATAACACTTATGAAGAGCATTTTTTCAAATCCCAGTTGTTTTCCACTAGAAGGTTTAGGCAAGTACCATTACTTGCTAACAATGTACATTTAAAAAAATGTATATATAAAATTATAAACGATCATCGCTTAGTGCGTGAAACTCGAGTTACAATTACTTTCTATCTTTAAATTTGTATTTAGCTCTGCATATTCATGCATAGAGCACTCCTAGGATAAGTGAAACAATCTCTTCATTGTTTATTCGTTTAAAATTTTATATATACATTTTTTTAAATTTACATTGTTAGCAAGTAATGGTACTTGCCTAAACCTTCTAGTGGAAAACAACTGGGATTTGAAAAAATGCTCTTCATAAGTGTTATTTAAAAGCTATAAAATTTGACTGGGCTGACAGTGTGACAAATTATAACATTTTACATGAATTGTCAATGCTGTACACTTGCACATGTACAGTTTAGTACCTGATACAGTCAAGCCAAAGCTTGACATCCTCCTCTCGACAGTCCTGCAACTAACCCCAAGAATGCTACTTATGTCCTTTACTTGAAAACCTTGTTGAAGCAAAAGTTGTAGCTGCTCCTCACTTATTTCAAAAGACGGTCTTCCTCGTCCTCCACTACAGTTCAATGGAGCTTGGTATCCAGCTTGCAATTGATTACTTTGTTCACTCTCGACTAACTTCCTGTAGGCAGACCCAACATACTCTGTAACCACTTCATCCTCATCCAGGGTAACAGCTATTCTTTGCACAAAATCAAGTTTACTGATTAAAGGCTGAAGGTCATTTGATGGATCCCCCGTCGCTTCAAATCTGTCAAGATCCCTTATGATATCCAGGGCTCAAAGTTTATTTTTGGCTTTGGGAGCACTTGTGCTACCAGGTGGAAATTTCTAGGCGCACTGCCAAAATTTTAGGCGTACAGCTAAAAATGTTAGAAGCACAGCTTAAAATACAGGTGGCACCAAAAGTAAAATCAGAAAGCTTCAGATGTTGGTTAAGTATTCATTTATCAGTATGTTATCTTTTATTTCAATCCTGTGTTTGTTCCTTTCAGGCTCTTACTATATGCTGAAGATAACACTAATACTGTTACGTTTTTTAAATGAACCTTCTCAATCTCAAAAAGTATTACACTTTATGGTACATTCAAGATAACAGAAAAATTCCACATTCATTTCCTTTGACATTAACATGAATAACTAAGAAAATATACACTGTCAGTTTACTGCTCACAACTTTCATCTCATTTTAGTTTAAAGCTGATACAGACTTGAATGTAGATCCACATCATTTGATTAAAAATTATACAACAAACTCGGTCAGTCGAAATCCGGTGATTCCCATGAATCAGCAACTGCAATTAATTCATCTGGCCACATTCTGTAAGCAAAGTTAGGACGCCTTGATCTCTGACCACTGTTGAACCACTTGACAACTGCTGGAGTTGGGTCAAATGCCTCTAATTCCATGCTGATGCGGATTAGGTCTTCTGTGTTAACCCAGGTTGTTTAGCCATTCTTGACTTCTTGACTCTGGATTGACCTTTCACATCGGCAACGGAAACTCGATTGCACAAGAAGCGCGTGTTTTAAAGGTAGCCTTCACTCACACGTGTCAGCGGAGTCTTTACAAAACCAGGAGCCCATTAGAGCGAAAAGAGTCTGGGATGGAATGGAAACGTCGAGAAGAAATGGACCTCGGGGTTCGGAGAAACCACAGGGGGAAAACGACCAATAAAACACACTGATGCAAGGAAAATGATGGAACTTTAATATTTGGAGCCTGATTGTGTTATATCTACCTTTGAATTTATTATTTCAAGCTCCGTTTCGTGTCTAACCAGTCGGAGTACATAAGGACGATCATGTTAGAAAGCAGAGTCGAGTAGCAATTCAGTCGCACTGAACTCGGGCTTTTTAGGCGCGCAAGTGCGATCACACATGATTTTTTAGGCGCACAATAAAAATTCTAGTCGCAAGTGCGACCAGCTGGTCGGTAACTTTGAGCCCTGATATCTCTTATAGCATCACACAAATAGGGTATGTCAGCTGACATCTGTTGACTGAAGCATACATATAATTTATTCAATAATACCAGGAGCCCACCAGTAACCTGTTAAGGTCATTAATGATATTTACATATTATTAAGGAAAGGAAAATTTCTTAATTCGGATGTTTTGGCCTGGGAATTTTACATAGTCTACTGTTACATACAAGAATAGCAACGTAACATTTTGAGTCTTTTTTAAACTTGCAACATACTATTGCCTTAAAACCTAAGAATAATGCTTTGCTTCAAAAAAATACGAAATAGATACCAAAAATCCAAAAGGAACGAGGATGACAAGAGACGGATAAGAGTAAATAACACGGTATTAGTAAACATCGAACGCAACAAGTTCAAAGACGTATTCAATCATAAAAAAATTAATTTATCTATAAATATGTCAATGCAGGTAAGCACAATATATAAGAAAAACAAATGGTTACTTACTTCATTCTGTAGTCATTGCAGAAATTACACAAAATGGTTTAGAACAGCGTTTACTTCGTTCCTTCCGCCATGTTGAAACGACAAACATTTGACCGTCATGGGGTAGGGTAAATTCTCGCTACTCCACTCTACTGGAGGGATTGTTGCCAACTTCCACCTTGGGGAGGGGGCGGGGGTTAGCTGCGCCCGCGATGTTATCCCTTGTTGGATTGCGGAAGGATGTCAAACGAAGCCGAATACAAGAAGTTGGATGTCGCAACGTCGTAGTATCAAAATCGAGACGTAATCTAAGGTGTTGAAAACGAAACTTCGAAAGTTAAATGCCCATGGTTGACATTCTAATAAGAAAGAGGAGAAATCGTCAATTTAGCATGCCAAATTCGTAATGTTGAATGTCAAAAACGTAAAGTACCATGTGCAATGGGAAAGGTTGAACCCGAAATCAACAAAGTTGAATGACGCCTTGTATAATATAGCATAAAATACAACAAGTCGAATGTCAAATATAAACATCGAATTTTGGCGGAAATGGAGCTCCATACGTGATATCCGTGAAATCCGTATTTTCCGCTACTCTTTTAAGAGTCTTTTTCAGTTAGCAGTCAGTCAGGACTGCAAGTTATCTTATTAAACATTCATGTCTCCGGGAAATCCGTGAAACCGTATTCTCCGGTACTCTTTTTAAGAGTTTTACCGTGTATGAATTTCACTAGCAGTCAATGCTTAATGCATTTCTTTTCCATTTCAAAGATCTTTTCCCCACACACGGAAAAGATGGATTCTACGGATTTAACGGTGAACCACCAAAGATCGTGATCAACCTTTGCTTTAATACAATTTTTGCAATCCAACACTGATTGTATAAATTAATCGGATATAACGGATATGCCGGGGACAAACTCACGTAGATATCATGAAACAAAATCGCTCTGGGTAAACCCTTGTTTGCTGATATAAATTTAAGGCTACAGTATAGGAACAAGCGTGCCTTTCCATGGCCGTTCCCCTTACGAGGAACACTTTTGCGGAAAATCGTCCAGATTTATTTGTAGTTCTTAGCAAAAGATCTGAGAATGTGCTTTTTAGCTTTTTCCTGCATAAGACTACCAAGAGATATAGTTTTAGAAAGATTATCGCAGTATTTAAGGATAAAAATTAGCGAGAAAAGTTTAACACAACGTTTCGATGTCTCCATGACATCATTTTCAAGTGAGAAAATAAAATATAGAAGACTTAATATATACAAGGTGAGGTGTTAAAAAAGTAAACAATAAGTAACATATTTGGCGTGTAATTGTGTGTGCATAGTAAGTATGTCTAAATAAATAGTTTTGCGCGGATTGAGTCCGATTGCGTGTTCAGTTTTGGTTTCGTCTTCTTTATAAACAACATTTCGTAAATTAAACAGTCCAATTTTCCGCCGCATTTCTTGAGGACGGAAAAGTTGCTATTGAGGTCGCCGATGGTTTTAATGCCGTGGTCGTTCTTTGGATGCTTGCCGATTGCTGAAAAACGGTGTTCGTCAATACGTTTTTGTAAATGCCAGCTAGTATAGCCGACATACTCTGCATCGCACAGATCACATTGATAATTGTACACCACGCATTGTTGGTTAACCAAGGGTGGTTTGGGCTCACGCATCTTAAGGTCTTCACCAATTTTGCGGCTCCTAAAAACTGGTTGAAGAGTGTGATCGATTGTCTTGCTCAGGTCGGATAGTTGTCTTTTCACCGCATCAGCCGACTTTTGATCTTTAAATGGCAGTACTACGCGGTGAACAGTATTTTCGTTGACAGGTTGTTGAGCCGGCACATCGGGATCTCCAGACATCACTGAGGTAACATAGCGAGAGATAGTAGAGTTGATGAGGCTCTCAGGGTACTTGAGATTCGCAAACATCAGCTTAAGGCGATCACATTCAGTTGCGAAAGCTTCCCGTGTGGATGACAGGCGGAAAGCACGGTTTACCATGGTCTTGATTAGCGATTTCTTGTACCTTTTATCAACATGGCTTTGGTGATGGAGCAGTAGGCCAGTATTTGTTGGCTTGCGGTAAACACTGGTTTCCAGTTTGCAGCCTTTCTTAAGTACTTCCATACCGACAAATGGTAACTTATTGTCGGATGCTAGTTCCATGGTGAAACTTATGGATGGATGGCAGTTCTTAAGCGTTGATAAGAAAGCTTCTGCTGGTGCTACATCTTTCATGGTAACGAGCGTGTCGTCCACGTATCTTCTGTAGAAGTCTGGCAGTTTGTTGTCTTGTTCCAGGTTCTCTTCGATAGAGCAGAGAAATGCGTTCGCCATAAGGGGTCCCAAAGGTGAGCCCATAGCCACGCCGTCGATCTGTTCATAAAGCTTGCCATCGAACTGAAACAGTTGATTCTTGGTTGCTACTTCTAGCAGTTGAACCAGATCAGATTTAGTGATATTTAGGTTATGTGTTTCATTAAACCAGTCGTCTACGAACGCCTTTTCAGCGATGATTTGGATGGTTTCTTGAAGCGGTACGTTCGTGAACAGAGACGTGATGTCATAGGATACCAATATGTCATTCTCGTCGATGTCCAGGTTTTGAATCTCTTCAGCGAAAGAGAAGGTATCGGTAATTGTCGAAAACTGGAAACCAGTGTTTACCGCAAGCCAACAAATACTGGCCTACTGCTCCATCACCAAAGCCATGTTAATAAAAGGTACAAGAAATCGCTAATCAAGACCATGGTAAACCGTGCTTTCCGCCTGTCATCCACACGGGAAGCTTCCGCAACTGAATGTGATCGCCTTAAGCTGATGTTTGCGAATCTCAAGTACCCTGAGAGCCTCATCAACTCTACTATCTCTCACTATGTTACCTCAGTGATGTCTGGAGATCCCGATGTGCCAGCTCAACAACCTGTCAACGAAAATACTGTTCACCGCGTAGTACTGTCATTTAAAGATCAAAAGTCGGCTGATGCGGTGAAAAGACAACTACCCGACCTGAGCAAGACAATCGATCACACTCTTCAACCAGTTTTTAGGAGCCGCAAAATTGGTGAAGACCTTAAGATGCGTGAGCCCAAACCACCCTTGGTTAACCAACAATGCGTGGTGTACAATTATCAATGTGATCTGTGCGATGCAGAGTATGTCGGCTATACTAGCCGGCATTTACACCAACGTATTGACGAACACCGTTTTTCAGCAATCGGCAAGCATCTAAAGAACGACCACGGCATTAAAACCATCGGCGACCTCAATAGCAACTTTTCCGTCCTCAAGAAATGCGGCGGAAAATTGGACTGTTTAATTTACGAAATGTTGTTTTTAAAGAAGAAGAAACCAAAACTGAACACGCAGTCGGACTCAATCCGCGCAAAACTATTTATTTAGACATACTTACTATGCACACACAATTACACGCCGAATATGTTACTTATTGTTTACTTTTTTAACACCTCACCTTGTATATATTAAGTCTTCTATATTTTATTTTCTCACTTGAAAATGATGTCATGGAGACATCGAAACGTTGTGTTAAACTTTTCTCGCTAATTTTTATCCTTAAATGTTTATCCAAATTCAATCTGATTCGAATATTTTCGCAGTACTTAGTGTTATTTTAAGGTTTCAAAAAGGGGGAACTGAATTTTGGGAAACGATCATCATCCTCATCATCATCATCATCATCACCATCTTCATCATCATCATCATCATCGTCATCATCAACATCATCAACATCATCATCATAAATAAATAAATAAATTTAATATTTGTATTGCGCGGGTTCCATACAGAAATGCTCACCCGCGCATAACAATAATACAAATAAAAATTACAGATAAATTTACAATAGTTTAAAATAATAATCTCATAAATTAACAATGACTTTTATTACTTAATGATAATAAATTAATTAAACTGATAAAATGCTTTTTTAAAAGAGAGTTAAACCCCGTGCCCCATGATAACTATTTGAAATTTATTATTAGTTCGCACACACGCTGCGAAGGTTTGTTTTATCTGTTGTTCCCATGTCAACAATCTAAAATTACACGACGTCATTCTAACTGACCAACGAGGTATCGTCCTTAAAATACCACACAGTATGACACAGAAACAAAAAAGATTTCAAATAATTTTCATCGGGAAGTGGCCCATGTATGGGGGAATTCGCTCTGTCCCTTCATCCTCTCTTGACCTCCGTCAACTTAAAGTAAGGATGGTTGTCCTGTTTTAATATTTGCATGGTTGTCTTGTGGCCACGTCACTTACGATCCAACGCTTCCTTGTCTTTATCACTTCTCAACGAGTTTCCTTTAAGGGACGGACCATTAAATTTTTAAACAGTGTGTGTGTGTGTGAGGGGGGGGGGGGGGGGGGAGGTTTAAGCATATTTCTGTATATTTTAATGCCCGATTTTTTTTGCCTTTACTGAGTTAAAGCTTTGTATGAACCGACCTTATTCAGTTTTCAAAGTATTTCTTTGAATCCTTTTACTGTGCTTATTTTTTTGCTCAATCCCCCTACCTACTATTAATAGATTGTTCAGTCCCTTCAGTGTATTTTTCAGTGTAGTTACTGTGAAATTTCATCACATGTAAAGAAATGATCAACCCTGGCAGGTGCATTTCTTACCAAAGGCGACAGTTCTTTCAATGTATGGGGCTTTCTTCGTTATTGTTACGTCAGCTGTTGGATTATCAAAGTGCTCGCGGATGTCCCTAAGCATTTGAATAGCAAATTTTGATAGCTTTGAGTTTGCAATAAGTTCGCAAAGGT
Source organism: Siderastrea siderea (assembly GCA_964030785.1). Lineage (NCBI taxonomy): Eukaryota > Metazoa > Cnidaria > Anthozoa > Scleractinia > Rhizangiidae > Siderastrea > Siderastrea siderea. The sequence continues at coordinate 14,964,414 of OZ034979.1, forward strand.
TATGGTTGTGGTAGCAGATGGGGTGGACAAGCGCAACGTCTGGAAGAGTTTTAATTCTCAGCTTGTTTGCTTGTTTCGCTTTCCGTTTGTGCCAACGCCTTGTTCTTTCGCTGGCCTCTTCCCGTCAGTCTTCATGGGATATCTCACCGGACTTATGTCCCTACTTTGTAGAAAAGTGTTCAGCTGTTTAAGTGGTTGACCAGAAGGTACAAGGGAGTCATCTGTGTCGGTGATGGCATGCATGCTTTGTGACGGAGACTGAAAGTCGGGTGAAAAGGAACTTGCTGGAGTGACTGGAATAATAATAATAATAATAATAATAATAATAATAATAATAATAATAATAATAATAATAATAATAATCTTTATTAGGTACTCCCAGTGGGTTTTTCAGACCCAATTAACACGCTAAGTACATGGAAAATATATCAGTTCGAACAGTTAGTTTCGTTAAGTGATAGACGGAGTGACTGGGGCTTGGGCTAAGGGTGTGAGCGGTCCTCTAGGTGTGTGGTGGTCCTTCCCCCCCCCCCCCCCCCAGCTCGGTTTTATTTCGTCTACTCACTCCGTGGTGTTTGAACAGAACTGAGTACGGATAAACTTACCAAAGACATAACCTCCATTCGCAAAATGACCCCGCACTCTTTAAAAATAGCTTCCGAACCCGGTTTGCTGAGTCCTCTCTCCGCTTTTGGTCTCTTTCCGACATCTTCGCTGTGATGTGACTTTGCATTTGTCGGATGGACGTTTCCATTCAATGCCAAGCGGTGCGCGGTGATGTGGGCAAAACAGCATTCGGAAATGTCGTTATTTATTTATTTATTTATTTATTTAGCCATAAGCTGCATCTCGCCATATTGTTCATAATTACCTCAACCTCTACGTAACATTTCGTATTGGCGTTGATTTAAGGTAAGTAATTGTTTTATTAGCAACATTCCACGCACAATAGCGTTCGCACCTTCCCCTACCCTGAGCGAAAGATTTTGCTCAATGCAGTCACGCAACACTATGTTTGTTTATTTGCGAGCGCGCTGCTTTTTGGCTGTTCTTATTTCTGTTAATGGAGAGCTATGTTCGACGAAAAAGCCTTCTGCCATTACATTTGTTGAAGATGACAAAAAATTACGCATAAAAGTTTCCTCAGTAACTGAATTTACCGTTTGGTGTTATCTACAAAACTGATGACCTCGAGGTCAACACTCAACAGCTGGTCGATACAAGGAACGGGAAGGGTCCAACATCCACAAATCGAAATTTCGCATAACCTGAATACCAAGCACACCAGGTAAAGTACTTTGAACTGCAGTGTTTCAACTCATTCACTTACGCTGTAACATCATATTTTCCTCTTTAGAATCGCTGAATGAAGAAACGTTGATTCGGCTCAACCTTGTTATTATTCACTAATCAATGAAAATTTACCAACTTTGAAGATCTTTTGCGAAGTTAAAAGCAAAATACCCATTCCAGATTTTACATATGTGTTAGGGCAAGTCTTTAACACGTCACAGCTTGCTCCTCGGAAAAAATTATCACTGGGCACATGGAAAAAATTTTGATCGCGTTCTGGAGGTAAATTCGTATTTTTTGTCAGTTTGAAAAAAACGCGTCCTAAAAATGCGATTGTTTGCGTTTAAAATTATTGCCTAGAAACAATTTGAGGTCAAATGAGATGTTAAATGCTTCTTAAATCAGTATCTTATGGCAAATGTTTTCAGTCTTACTTTTCTTTGGCAAACGAGATGATGTCTGGTAACTGCCGATTTCGCCTGTAATTTTGGTTGTTTTGAGGTCACCAACGGTAAAAAGATATTTTCTCGATTTTCTCACAACGAAAGAGAGTTATTGAAAAACAAACTATACCACGATTGTTTTACTTGTATTGCCTACCTATAGATTAAATATGAGCGAAAAACAATTTTTCACTGTGGCCGCTAAATTTTTATTTTGCTCGATATTTTCTGGCATTCGCTCTCAAGGAGTTTCTTAAAGGTTAAAATTGAGTTGGCATGGCGTATCTCCGTGGGAAGCTCATTCCATAACGTGGAAAGCTCATTCCATCATCATCATCATCATCATCATCATCATCATCATCATCATCATCATCATCATCATCATCATCATCATCATCATCATCATCATTTCCAATGTTTATCATTATTGCCATTGTTATTATTTAACAGGCACTGAAAAAAGGAAAAAAGGCGAATGAGGCAATGGAACAACCAGTGTAGAATGCCAGTTACAGCAAGTTTCGCGACTATACAGACCTGGGTGAACGCACTGGTCATTGGCGGATATCTCATGCACCACTTCGAGGAACAACAATTAAAGAACCTTTGGTGACATAATTTTAAAGGGACCTAGTTATGGGCTATGTGTGCGTGCAACTGCTTTCTAAACGTTCTTGTTTAAGTACGATTGACCAGCTAGGTGACAAATTACCAATGGAATACACCAGGCAGGATTCTCGGATTATGTTCTATTTTTTCCATCTTTCAGTTTTAAAAATAAAGCCTCATGTACATGAGAAAATTTTCTGTGACAAATTTTCTTCACAAATTATTTGGCCCTGTGTACGGGTAAGCACATTCATTTTGACCAAATATCCTTGGATATCTGCCGTTAGTGGTTTTTGTACAGAGGAGAGACGAGCGGTTAAGGAGGGAAAGCCGCCGAAAAGTTGCAAAAAAGTAAGAGAGAAAATTCATCCAAAAATAAATGGCTCGTTTCTCAGGTAAAGAAAAGTTACATTATAGCACGTGGCTCGGCATCAATACTTTTATTGTGACATGCAGGTGAAAATTACGGAGTAGAAAGACACTGCGTTCGCATAGCCCATGGAAAATCAATTCTCGTTGTGTTAAAATACTTCCAAACGCACACAAATTACATCAGATAGATGGAACTGTTTATAAGTGTCAGATGCTACGAATGGCCATGCTGAAAGTGGATTGCACGGTCAATTTACTCACGTTCCTTCTGAGCGTGCACGGGAAATCAAGAAATATGTGTTATTTAAGCTTAAGTTAAAAGTTTGAAGAGTTTATGATTCCATTCGCTCCACGAGTTCTGACAACCTTTCAAGGTTGACCTGTGGCAAATGTTGGAAAAAATATGTTATTTACCTGCTTAGGTCGGTCCATATAGGGAAAAACTGTACCCTCGGTCTTGACTACGGCCCTCGGCCTGCGACCTCGGGCCGTACTCAAAGCCACGGGCACAGTTTTTCCCTATACGGACCGACCGAAGATAGGATAGGAAAATTCTGCCCGCTCCCGGAACCAATCAGATTGCAGGATTCGGAGGATACCGCTCGCTCGCGCATCGAGATAAAAATAAAGGCATATGATGGCTCATTCCCCCTGACGAATTCATTTGACTTCTTTGTCTTGGTAACACAGGAACATTTTTCTTCTCTCACTAAAGCCAAGCAATCTTATTTTTATGCCCTCTTCAAAAACGAGGAAAACTCGACCCCAAAGTAAGGGTTAGACAATGAACGCTACGATCGTGGCTGATATTTCCGAGTGCGTGGACGATGTACCAGACGGGAGCCCGTCCGTATTGCTATTACAGCGTAGTAACAATAAACGAATCGAAAGAAAAACCATTGGTTAGTTTGAAATCATCTTCTTAATGTTCGATCTTACCAACAATTATGCCATTCCGTTTAAACAAATATGTTCAACCTTGGCAAAGCGCATTAACCAAACTAGAGACAAGTGCTTAAACTAAGAATGGTTTACACCACTGAAACTAAACGAGAGACTTGTTTCTCCATGCTTAATTACAAGTGTCGTACTTGAACTCGACGTACACTTTTCTTTTTTATGTAGTTTCTTGGCTTCCTGTGCGGGCTCCCTTCTGGTACATCTTCCAAATATTCAGAAGTATCAGCCGTACTTTCAAAACCTAGCAAATCTTGGGTTGAAATAAATACCTCAAGTTCCTCGCTTTTCATGATGACTCGTGCCTTTTACTCACCAACTCCGAAAACCCCCGTGAACTGTAGCCTGCGAGCAGGTTCTGGTTTGGGTTTTATGCGCGAGATTACACGTTTAAATCTCTTTGTAAAATGTATCTTCTTTTTTATCAAAAATTTCCCTTTGAATGGCTCGTGCTGTTGGCCTGTGCCGAATCACCCAAGTGTAGCTCGCGTACTTGGGAGTGTGAACGTTTTAATGACCGCACTAGTACTTTTTGGTTCTTTATGCCCTGGCAATAAGCGTAAAACAAGAGGATTCAAGTGCAGTTGAAAGTAAGGTCTACCCCTTACTTGGGAGCGCACTTGATCAATGACAGTGCAGCCTTACGATCGTGTCTAAAAGTACACACGAGTGACCACGAGTAGACCACGAGTGACCACGAGTGACCACGAGTAGACCACGAGTGACCACGAGTGACTACGAGTGACCACGAGTGAGAGTACATCAAAATATTCTGCTGATGTCATGATGACGTCATCATTACATCATTTTATCAAATCACTATTTCACAGCAAACTGACCGTTTCTTGAGACCTTAATACCTGGATTCGACCTTTCCGCCATTTCTAACTGAAAGGGGGAGGGGCCTCAAGGTCTCAAGAAACAGTCAGTTTGCCGTGAAATAGTGATTATTTGATAAAATGATGTAATGATGACGTCATCATGACAGCAAAATATTTTGATGCATTCTCACTCGTGGTCACTCGTAGTCACTCGTGGTCACTCGTGGTCACTCGTGGTCTACTCGTGGTCATTCGTGGTCATTCGTGGTCGCTCGTGGTCACTCGTGTGTACTTTTAGACACGATCCAGCCTTGCAGCTAATAGCACGTGGGCGCGCAACTTTGAATTCCACAGGAAACGAGCTCTCTGTGTTTGGTTCTCGATTCTGGAGTCACGGGCGAAACCAGAAAAACTCGCAAGTTTTACTTTAGCTGTTGGGTTTGAAGTAGGCTTGGATGAATTCTGCTGGCAGAATTTCGAGCAGAATAACCGATTTTTGAGGCGAGCATTCCGCCGGCAGAACAAGGCATTTTGGAGCAGAATTTGAGCAGAATAACGGAAAATCAGTGACACTAATGACATGCATAACAGTTGTGAGAAAAAATGAAAACTAAATAAATACAAAAAGTACAAAAATAATTACACAGTCTTTAATGCATTTGCTTGAGGTTCCTTTTTGTAAGATGCTTATAAAAATTTTGCTGTTTCGCCAATATTAGTGATATAAAATGAGATGAATTACAATTTTGCTACACATAATGAAAATCTAATGAGTATTTAGGGTTAGGCCCAGGCTCCCTTCCATATTTGTGAAAATACATAAGGGCCGAAAATTTTTCGGCCATCGAGCAGAATTCGAGCAGAATTTCGAGCAGAATAAGCGATTTTTACGAGCACTGCTGGCAAGCAGAATAAGCCATTTTATAGACTTGCCCACAAGTCGAGCTCAGAGGTTTTTTTTTTTGGAAGCGCGATTTCGGAAGCCTGAAGGACGTTTGAGAAAGTCTAGCCATTTTACGAGCAGAATTTATCCAAGCCTAGTTTGAAGGCGTATTTGGCACACTCGCGTGCCGCCACGCATCGCAGAGCAACAATATGGTGATAAAAATAAAATAAAATGGTGAAATAAATTTTACTATTTCCTACAGTTTGCACGTGTTTCTCGTGTGCCAAACAAGCCGCTTGGGACTCGCGAGTTCAAATTTGCATCGAAAACTGCATTCCTGAGATGCCTTTGAGAAGGCAACTTATGCAGATCATAAGCAGAAACAAATTTTCCATCAGATTCGAAAGTTTGTGCTGGATTTTAAGGGTCAGTCTGCGGACTCGAATGGGTCAAAATCTGGCCGGGATTCTTTTGCCAAAGGCGCGAGGTTAAGGGTATTAATTTTGGCGAAATCCCAAGCCGGTCGGAAATTTGAGGTTCTTGAACTTGCAAGCCTTGTGAGCATAGATATATTTTAGAGTAGGTCAAACTTCTAGTTTCTAAAACTGCCTCCCGGAGCTTTAAATCGACAAACCAAGCCCTAATAACAAATATTAACACAGCGTTTATGCTTCTAAGCGTTTTTATTTGACTTTCATCCGTTCAAAAAGCCCTAATTATCGTATTCACAAAATCCTTTGTACACAACCGAAGCGGCCATCAATATATAGCTAGCACAGGTACGCAACACAAACAGAGGATGGTAGGCCTGTGGTGGGACCACACGGGTCCATGTGTTGAGTTGCCCTGACATTTGTTTATGGGAAGTGCAGTGGGTCAAAACGGCTGGTTTAAGGTGGCCCGATACTATTTACGGGAGGGGCAACTGTTTTGAAATCAAATTTTTAGCTGCTCAACAGCATTCGATTGCTGAGATATTTTAGACGCTGAAAAAGGAATGCTTGAAGTTTATAAAAAACGTACTTTTATTGAGATCGATTCAAATTTACGAAAATTTTCAGCAATTTTCTTAAACGTGGTTAGAAAATGCGTATTATCGGGAAAATGAAAAGAAGTTTCTCCTTCATATTACTCTGAACAGGTGTTGGAACCTCAAAGATTTCGGGGACCAAGTTTCAGATAAATCGGCTTCACACAACCTTTATAACGGTGATTAAAATTGTTACCAGAATATTATGTACACGCATTTAGCCATAATTACTTCGAAAAGGATTAAAACAACAAAGAGTCGCACTTACTAGAAAAAAGGTATATGTCTTGTAACTTATGTATCGGAGTCAAAGCGATAAGGAACGGTTTTGTCGGCATTATACGGTGAAGCGAGAGCATGCCTTGCCGGTAAGAATTATGGCAACCACGTTGTTTTCCAGGTGTCGCTCAATGTTTTGCTCTTTCTGTCTTATTTCGTAAAACCGTCGTGAGTACCCATAAAACAGTCGATAAGGGAGCGGTCATTAATTATTGGGGGGGGGGGGGGGAGGGCCGGTAAATTTAGGGGGAGGGCCAGGGTTTTTTGAGCTCCCATTTGGGGAGGGTCATATGTTTTTTAGCTTACGCTAAGGGAGGGTGACAAATGTTCGGGCGCCTGTTTTAACAATATATTTTTTATATGAATAAATACATTTCTTAACATAGGTCGACTTCAACCGACCATTCTAGCTATGTAATGAAGCGTGCTCCGCCTAAGAAATGTCAGACCACTACCAGTACTCAGCACGCTTTGAATGCTGGCAGTTGTGAACACTTCAGAGGAGTGTGCGCATGTTTCATAATATAGCTGAAATAGTCCATTATCGAGGTTTAGTTTGCTGAAGCTTGGACTCAATAAGAATCACTTAGATCGTTTTGATTGTTCATTGATATAATGAAACAACAGATAGCAAAATTGAGGGATGTTGCATTTCCTTGTTTATACAATGCTTGTAAAAACTGGAAAACATGCATCTCGTCATGTTAGACGGTAATAAATAAAGCAAATAGCCACCATGGTCTCATAAATAATATACTTTCGAGATACTTTCAAGATTTGATAGGCTAACAGTAACAACGAAAAATATATAAATGACAGTTTATCACTTTAGACACCATGACCTTCATCACCATGACTTTCAACGCAATCTGACACCTGCATCGTCATCACCTTCGTCGCCATCACTTTCAACACCATCACCTGCCCCATCATCAGCTTCTTCGCCGTCACTTTCATTGCCATCATCCGCAGTAGCATCACTTGCCTCGCCATCACTTTCGTCGTCATAACTTGCGTCGTCACTACTTTCAGTTCCAGCAAAACTTAAAAATTTTGCAGTGTCATCTAAAAAACTACATCCTGAAGATATCAACGCGGCGGCCCATTTCTTTTGTCTCTTTCCTAGTTGGATGACAATCTCTGTGCGTAAAACCTTCTTTGTACACGTCTTTCCTTCTGGCAGCTCTGCCGTAATCTTTCTTAAATCTCATCCATTCTAGCTAAACGCCTCACCTTTTTCAGTTTCTTCCTCTTGTTGCTATACCGTTTACTTGATCGCAAATTCCTTTTCGTCGCAGAAAATGTGTGTTTAAACGCTGATTCGCAAGTTTGCTGCAGTTCGACTAGTCCAGAGCGTACACTGTCTACTTCCCTTTTCATAGCATTGCAATTCAAACAATTCGTCAAAGTCACGAGCAGTTTTGCGCCCAGTCAAAATCTGGCCAGAAGAGTGTATGGTTGTTTTGAGGTGTTCCTTGAGATCTCTTTCAAGCTTTTTAAGGGATGTTTCAATAGTTTCTACACATAACAAATTCTGCCTGATAGTTTCCGACTCATGTGGTTTGGGTACATGATTTTCCCGAAGAAGAAATCCATTCTGCCTCAATCTGATTGCTGCCACATAGTGCCACATAAATTCCCCGGGGGGTGTACTCCCATATGAAAGGTGCATGGATGCTCGTCGTCTCGCGTTCCCCGTCTGTTTTAGAATAGCTTTAATTCAAATTTTCCGACGAGCATTCCCGCCCGTCTCACATGGGACTTCCCCCCCGGATCAAAAATACATACATGCATACATACAAACAAACAAACAAACATAGAAAGTGACAAACTGCAGTCTGGCTAAGACCCTATGTTTTCAACATAGGTCAATAAACCGGCCGCTGCACCAGTTTTTGCACCACGCAATTCAAGAATCCAATCCACCATGCACTTTTCAGCCACAGTGAGATTATCTGCTCCAGTTTAACAAAATAAGCTTAAATTCTGTCTTCTGTTCCATCAAACTCGCACATGGCTCAGCGGAGTGAACGGATTTTTAATACAAAGCCGCTTATTTTAACTTCTACGACTGCACTGGAAAGACTGCCAAATTTCATCCGCTTTAGACAATGCTGAGAACAATTTTCAAGCCATCAGTGTCCATGAACCATAATTTAGAGCTGGAAATTAGAGGAATTATTCCAAAAGTTGTGCTCCTTCGACCGTCGTTTATCCTGAAGCGGGTATTCATTCAGCTTTGTCAAGAACCGCTGCAACACATTACAGGGTTTTGGCGCCTTTTTCGACCGACACTTGTTCCCTTTTTTACGTCTTGTCTAATAATAAGGGGCTTTGTATTTGGATTCTTTGTTAGTTTGCATCGCCCATTTTCTGATTTCTTTCCCACTGTCCGTCTCGGGCGTGATCGAAAACGTCCAGCAAAAACATGGCAAGACATTTTCGTTTCCTGTTTTGAAACTTCTGACTCGTAGACTTCCGGTAAATTTTAGTAGCCAATCAGATTTCGATTCGTCAGCATTTCGACATTGATTATCCCAGAGGGACCCCAGAGGTCTTGCATCCTTGGTGCTGACCAAATGGAATGCAGGCTCTGGGAAAGAGATTGTCGACCGATCCGACCACAAAAACAGTCCCAGGCGCAGTCAAGAGTTCTTCCCCGGCCCCTGGTCCGTACAGACTCTGGGGGAGGGTGAGGGGAGTCCCAAGACAATCCAACCGGGGGAGGCGGAATGCCATCTTTTCTTGTAGCTAAGTAAACAATATGGCGGCTGGTTCCTCGTACGCTCGATTTTCAATACGATAATTGTAATACATTATTGGAATGAAGACTAATTGTAACAGTTCATCATGAAGAGGAAAAGGATTGCTTCAATCTCGATGGCGCATATAAAAGATATTGGAGAGCTTGAAGGCAAGAAATTCTTGTTCGAGGACATACATGTACTTGTTTTTTTCAAAGCTAAGGAGATCTGGAAAGAACCCGGGCGACTTTCGTTTAGATTTTCAAGTCCTTCTTTCAGTTCAGTAGTAAAGTAAATTACAGATTTGGTTGTAGATTTACATTGCAAAAATTGTTTAATTGAGCGACTTTACATGTTTAGTAAATTACGGTTATTTTCTTGAAATGTTTTAAAAACTTGTTTAAAATAGCTGTGAAATTACCTTGTAGTTCCCGTTTGCCGGCTTGCGAGTAACTTCACTCTAGGGGAAAATTGAATGGCTATCTCTAAATAGGGAACGAGCAATCAACGAACGAGGAACGGGGAACGGGGAATCTCTGAAATAGGGAATCTCTAAAACGGGGAATCCCTAAAATAGGGAAGCTCTAAAATAGGGATCTCTAAAATAGGGAATCTCTAAAACGGGGAATCTCTAAAATGGGGAATCTCTATAACGGGGAATCTCTATTAGGGAATCTCTAAAATAGGGATCTCTAAACTAGGGAATCCGTAAAATAAGGAATCTCTAAAATGGGGCATCTTTAAAATGGCAAACCTTCAAATCATAGCATCGGTTCTTTAGAAGCTCAGCTTAGCGGGGTAAAAAGGTCAAGGTCGCGTTCTATGAATGATTGATTTCGATCACCTCGTAGGTTTCTGGTTTTCACGGCTTGCAGGTTAGCTGTCGATTTACAGTACGATCCTTTTCCCGCCCTGGTACGATCGGATCTCAGATGTCCGTTAGGGTGATTCATCTGTTTTGCATTGCGCATCACCTACTGCGCATCATTTCTTGCGCACATTTAAGACATAGGGGTTTCCATTGAGACTAAGGTCGCTACAACAATAAGTGGTTGATTTCTCGTAAAGGAGCAAGAGCACCCCAGCATGTTTTTCATTCACTTTAATCAACTGCCTATAACCTTTCTCTAAGAGAAGACTGATCAAGGTTTTGTTGTTGGAAATTAAATAAACGAGGGAAATAGAACTGAAATGCAGTTTTTTTTGTTTTGCATTTTGGTAACCAGAAAAACAGATTTTGTTCGATATTAACCTAGTGCAAAAATTTCTCTGCGGGAAAAAATTCTAAAAAGTTAATCTATGTCCAACACAATGTATGTGATGTACTTTTTAGGGTGTTCATACGAGTTTAGAGTTATGGGGAGCTTTAAATTAAACTTGAATGCACTTCTACAAAAGCATCGCTTAAATGCTAAAATAGGGTATATTCGACACCTGTCAGCTCCACACGGGCACCCCCACTTTTTATTTTCAAATTGAACTTCCCATATGATGAATATTTAGTAGGCAAAGTTTCAGCAAGAATCTATTGTTAGTTCTTTTTCAGAGGAATAACCTTAAGAAAGGTCTTTTTAGCTCCCTTCACGGACTATTGATTTCACTCCGCGGTTTGAAAAAAAAACAAACACGTGATCACAAGTTTATGGACCGCAAGATCGGCAAAGATCAGCAACGCTCAACTTTCGGTGAATGAATGTTTACTCGCCGTCATATTTCTTGGCCTGATGATTGCGAGTTCATTCATTCATCGCATTTTCAAGTTTACAGATCTTGGGTTCAGCTTGTAGTCATCAAACGCGCGGAGTGAAATCAATGGCCCATGAAGCGGGGCAAAAAAATCCACCCCCTCAAAAAACGTCTGAGATCGATACTAACTATGATTGTCGGCAGGGAAACAAATGGGATCATCAGTTGGGTTGTGAATTTCAGAGTTCGCATTATTAAAAACTCTGCTTGAAAGGCGCACTAATAAATTACCTCCAACCGCTGTGATGCGGCTGATATACCCCTGCTAATCTATCTGATCTATACTCAACGGGCCTGTGGAGCCAGGGTAGCATCTGTGAGGCTTACATATGCACGTGAAAAACCTATTTATTTTATTTGCCAGAGCCTGTTTGGCTTACTCGGTAACCTGAAGCGTAAAGCATTAATTAAGGTAACTTCCCAAATCAAGCTCGGATCTTTAAGCAGCGCTGCCATTAATGAGGGTCACAATAGGTTTGGCGAGATGCGGGAATCGGCTAATTTTTGTGGCGATATTCGGGATGGGAGCTGAAAACAGGAGCGGGAAGCGGGAATTTCAATTGAGAGCGGGAGCGGGATTCTGCGTTTTCAAGGGGTCGGGATGCGAGAATCGCAAGGGGGAAGTAGCGGGATACGGTATTTAATTTTTTACGAGACTGCATGATCCGAGCAGCATAGGCTGATAGAAATGTGAATAAGGGGTGTCGGCTTTCAAGTAATGAATTGATCAAGGAAGAGTAGCCCGCATGTCAAGCTATTATGAGTCCTTTTGTGATGTTTTGTGTTGATTTCGGAGAGGTCACAAGTCAAATGTCGTGTTGCATTTCTTGGCCTTGGCTGCGTTCTCAACTTTTCCAACCCTATCCATTGAGCATTTGTTGGAGCAGCTATGATAGCTATAGTTAGTCTAGCCAGTATGGCAACACCAGCGGACGGTAATGTAACGGCGGTCGTCAAAAACGAGGTATTCGGCGTCATAAATTTTGTTGATATATATTATGAAAAGAGTGCGAGCAGGAATGCCTTCCTTCGAAAAAAAAACATTTCCGAGCAGAATTTTACTGAAAGCAAGTAACATAAAGACGCTGAAAGGTTTGAAATAAACTGTAAGTAAGGTGAGTCCACTTTAATTTTAATATATAGATTTAGCCAAGCCTAAAAGCAGAGCCGCTAAGGAATAAATTGGTGTTAGTTTCTTAAAAATAGTCCTGAAACTTTTCGGTCTGAAATATATTTCGGGGCTTTTTTTGGCTCGTTCGCTTCCGAAAGTGTTCCGAATTGTCCTCCAATACTTTGGGGATCTGTTCTGTAATACCAAGCTCGAAAGGTCATTCTAGAGGCTGAGCACAGCTTGATTTTTTTTTTTCGGGCATCAAACTAAACACATATTTTACTCACGAGCCGTCTTGCTTGGTTTTTGCAATGTTTCCATATCCTGTCAGTTAACTGTCAAGGCTTGTCAAATCTCCTTAGATTATTGGCTGTTCGCTTGAATGATCTTCAAACGGCGCTCATTTACAAAAATTAAAAGGGCTATCTTCATCGCGTTTGGATGTTAACAAATAACATGAACTGCCACTATTAGTCTGGTCAAAAATTTATACAGGCATTTCACCGGCATTTTACTGGGATTATCCGAAAGAAAGGATTTTGGGAGCTTCGAAGCACTTGTAATAAACTTATCGAAGAAATGTCGCGTAGGCTTTTATAGCAGCCGAGAAAAAATTCGAGCGCTTTGAAGAACACTCATTACTTATCCGGATAAAATAGCTTTAAACTCAAAACTGCTTCGGTTATAGTTACTTAAGTAACCCTTATATTTTGTTCTCTAACTTGAGACCATCGAGATTGAAAAGAAACAAACACCAAACATGCTTAACTCTATAGCATAAGTTTTGCGGCTGCAAATTGTTTGAAATTTGAGCGCTTTTAGAAATGCACAGAATTGTTTTTGGAAGCTTTTCGGATATAATAGGTTTAAACCGACAACTGCTTCGCTTATAGTTTTTCAAATAACTGTTATATTTCATTCTCTAACTCAGTAGAGACCATCAAGATTCAAAACAATCAAACACCGGTCCAAACACGCTTTAAATTACGCCGTTTATTCGAAAACCCGCAAGTTTCAGTATACTTAAATGCAATCGGCTGAGCATGGCAAAATATTTAAGACTACATCTGTGACAAGTCAAAAGTAAATGACACATTTCTAATGACATAAATTAAATTCTCATTTCAAAACGTAATTCCTTTGACCATAATACTCAAAATCATTTACCTTAGACCCTTTAAAATGACTTCACTTACTCGTTTATGTTTCAGAACAAAAGCGATGAAGTCGGCCTTTGAAGGCAGCTTTTGTAACTTGAACTTTTCGCCTTCTACCTACGGTATACTTTGGAACTTTTTCTTTCCATTTATAGATATTAGATGTTTTTTTTTGTCAAGTACTCCAGTACTCTCGTACAATCGTTTTGCTAAAGAAGCTTCTTTTTCAAAAGCGACGATGGTCATGCGATTTCCCACCAAGAAAAACGCCGGTTGCCCAAAAGCACCGCGCGATTTCCCGCCAAGAAAAGATGGCATTCTCTTCCCCCTCGTCGGGTTGTCTCCCCTCCCCCTCCCGCAGAGTCTGTGCGGACGGACGGACGGACGTACGTGCGTACGTACGGACCGTTACGTGACTAATATATAGATTTAGCCAAGCCTAAAAGTAGGCTCGATTACCAGCCGCTGTTCGGGACTTGAGACAGCGGCGGAATTCGAGCCTAGCCTAAAAGCAGAGCCCCCATTTTCGTTTTGTTTGTTTGTTTGTTTTTTTGCTGGCAGTTATTAATTTGTGAAAATACTCTCATTCAAGTCGTTAAATTAAAAAAAAAAACAAAAGAAAAAACAAGGGAAAAAATTCTTATCCTCGCTGAGAACGACAGGGCTAAAAAACGGCTGATTTGTTAAAAGATATTACGTAAAATGCGTCACAGAATTGCTACTGAGCATGCGTGTTGCTTTTTCACCCTTGAAAAGTTCAACATGGCGGGCGGGCTGCAGTTGTTTTTGTACGGGAACCGCAATATTGTTTCACTTTCAACGGACGATCGAAGTTACGTTAGATAGTTTTTTAATCGGAAATGCTGTTTGAATCGATCATTGACTTCAGTGGCTTCAGTGGCTTCGGATTTCGAAACTTTGTTTACTAAACACTCCCCAAGCGAAATTTCAAGCCTTAATTTCGACAAGAAGACTGTTTATTTAAACTGCAATTTTCCGATTTAATAGTCCGCCATTATTACACCAGAAAGGACAGAATGACATCATTCACTCACGAGCTTTAGAATGCAGTGTGTGTGAAAGTGCCTTATTTAGTATGCAGCACGGGAGGTTTGAGCTTTCAGACTCTCAAACTCGTGTTTTGCATAATCTGTAAGCCGCGTTCACACACTGCATTCTACAACTCTTGAGTGAATGACGTCATTGTATCCTTTCTGGTGTAATAATGGCGGAACATTAAAGCGGAAAATTGCAGTTTAAATTAACGGTCTTCTTCTCAAAATTAAGGCTCATAATTTCGCTTGGGGAGTGTTTAACAAACATAGTTTCGAAATCCGAAGAAAAAATAAAAGTGATTTTTTGATCATAGTACCACTTTCAAAAAAGCCATTTTGGCCGCCGTACACTGGAGGAGTGATGATTGATGTTTACAGGGGAACTCCACTAATACGATCACTGATCAATGGGCCATATAATTTAAATAATTAATGAAAAAGAAAAAACGGTTGTTGCATTCAAGAAGTATTTCAGTCAGAAAAATAACTGGATCATTTAATTTCTGGGCTAAAAGAAGTGTCATAAGATGATCGCATGTAACAAGGTGGTTGGTAAGACAGGGTTTTACTGTGAGACCAAACAAGGTCATGTAGGTGAAAGAGATTCAATCTATTTGCAGAATGTTTTTAAAATGTTATGGTAAATTTGTTGAGTGCCAGCATTATGATACATTCTTTGCCAATAAGTTTTTAATCAATTATATATACATGAAGTAAAATTTATGTTTTACATTTTTTTCTCCAGGTTGTCACAGCTAGCTTTTGACTGCAGTGATATGTTCTTATCCGGCCTGTTAATTTCTTGGCAGAAAGCAGAGAATGGCAGCAATAAAAGTCACTAGTGTTCAATTCAAATATTAATTATTGTAATTATTGATTTTTCAAATGTCAGTTTGCCCTACGCTCTTTGGCTGTACAACATTCTTGATACTAAAAACAGTCCAGTGGAGTGTACTGATGTTTTGAAGTCTGATCTCTATGAGAAGTCTGTCTTGAGGCAAACTACATGTTTATTGCTCCTGATGAAAGGTGAAGTGAAAAAGCATGTATATAAAGATTTAAGAAATAAAACCCAGCATCTTGGTTTCTTTTTTCCATCTTGCATCTTACATTAATTTTGTAGCCAACCTTCTTTTTAGAAGGAAGTTAGAAGCAGTTGTGTGAGAGGGGCATCAATGATGATTATGACCCTTTGTTTTAGTCTTTGCCCTATCTGCACTTTTCAGATACTACATGTACTTGTCTGGAGCATTGAACATTGATTGATGCAGCGTTTGCCCCTAATTGGTGAACTCAATTCTGGAGCGACTTCCTCAGTGTTTTGTGCTTCTATTGCATTGTTTTTTTTTAATTCAAAGTTAAATTCTGTGTGGTATAATTTAGATATTATTTCGGTAAATATACTGCTCAACAATTTCCTTTTGCAATACAGTCAAGTTCTTTCAATAATTACTCTTGACTGAGGTTAACCAAAAATTGCTGAATTTGGATTCATCTGACAACTGTCAGTCTCGTTCTGAATTGCACCTGTCTGCTGTTGGAATATAAATGAAGGGTTTACAAGCTAAAAAAGGTGGCTGCATAAACAATGAGTACACCGTGTATTGGTAAGGAGAAGCACTTTGCTTTGCTATTATAATTTTATATGTTCCATTGTGTTTTAAATGAAGTTATGCTGCACTGACAATTTTGTTGCTAGGAGGGGTGTACCTTGTGTTTGAAAGGCACTATATTGTCCTGTTCCAGATCTGTTAATATCATGTCATTTTCCATGATCTTTCCACCTTTTTTTTCGTTGCTGAAATACATTTAGGTGTTTTTTTTCGTTTGTATTGCTCGTGTATTCAGTAGCTCAGTTTCATTCCCAGAGTTACAACCTCGAGGTAGATGTGACCATTGAAATAGAAGCTGGTTTGATCTGCTGATCCTGTAGTGCTGTTTGTTTTTTAGTACATGTACTTTGGAGAATGAATATTGGAATTCTTGTTGCTTAAATTCTGTCATTACTGATTTTGAGCAACAATGACTAGTAAACCTTAGGGTATTTGGACGTTTATTAACTTGATCTAACGCAAGTCCAAAGACGTTTATTTAAAAAAAGCATTAAGAAACAACGAAATAACGTTGGCAATAACTTAATCGAGTTGCTGTACACTGGCATGACTTCTCTTCCAAACAAATGTTCATCTTCAAACAGCGATTTAAAAAATCATCGATGCGAAAAAATAGTCTCTTAATATTTCTTTACAAATTATCAAACTTTCCATTACGAGACACTCATATACTATCTTAGCAAACAAGAAAATCCAAGATCCGTTTAAGTCTTGTTGTCAAGGATAGCTATCTATAAGTTAGCAGAACAATGTCCCAAACGTTCAGGACAACATGGTCTGATTGTTACCGAAACTAGACTCCCTGATTATGAAGGAACTAATAATATCAAAGGTCCATGACGATGCACATCTCGAGCACATGTAAGTAGCCGTAAATCCTCGTTGTTCAAAGGCGGCCATATTGAAACTTGTTTCTTTTCGAGGCACCAATACCGAAGCCATTGAAGAATATGCTGTCAAGAATACTTGACAGCAGAGCTCTGCATTATTTTTTGCAATCTGTGTTGGGATCCTTGAACGAGCACAGCGCTATGGAGGGTCGACTGTTAAAGTGAGGTCGTACGCAAAGGACAGGTTAGATAATAAAATTTTACAACAAGGTATATAACAAACGATAAGCAATTTATTTAACCTTTCAAGATGCACTTGTACACTGCCAAGAAAAACCTTCATAGAAGTCCTAAGCATAAGATGTACCCTTTCTAAAACTATCGGCATGCGACTCACAAGCGACAATTAAAACAAGAGACGGATGAATAGTACAAAATTAAGCTAAAAACACAACGCGAGCGGACAAGATTGTGCCCTACTTGTGAATTATTCCGCCATATTTTTCTTCTTTGGGTAGCGTTAATGAAGTCCATAAACAAGAAGCATTTAAAAAAATTTTCATCAGAACGAATCAAAAGTCATTTTTGATATGGGCCATTCCATTTAATATCCACCCCCCCCCCCCCCCCCGATAGAAGAGATTTTCTGAGGGGCCCTTGATCGTCATTTCTGAGGGGGTCGCTGCGTCGGCGCCTTTGATCTTTTAAATATTTCCGAGGGGGTTTGGAAAAAAATTGGCTTTTTTCTGAGGGGAAAAGAGAATTTAGGCAATTTCTGAAGGGGTGCACGTGTCGGCACTTTTGATCTTTGATTTCTTAGGGGTAAATTTTGACTTTCCTCTTCCATAGGGGGGGGGGGGTGTGGATATAAAATGGAATGGTCCTATGTCAAATAGGAATAAACAAGCTACGGAAATTTGCATTTCAAAACCTTAGAGAACTTGACATGACCTTAGTTAACGCAAAAACTGTACCTTAGGGCAATTATGAAAAGCTCAAAGTATCCTTGGGGAGGAGGTGTCTTCATCGCCTGATAAAACTGAAAATACCAGTAGTTATATAGTTGGGGGTACCAAAGCATTTTTTTCAAAATGCTCTGTTACCAAACCCAACTATGTAACTACTTTCCATCTGATGGTGATCATTTTATTGAAATCTATATATTTTCCATTTGATGGCAATCATTTTATAGAAATCTATATGTTTTTATTTCATGTGGTAACGAACGCATTCTCCATCGCGTGACTTCATACAACAGGAAGTCTAAAATTCTCGGAAAAGCAAATTTGTTTCTATCAGATGGTTCTCTCTTGGGGAATAAAAAGCAGTTGTATTTAACGGGGGTATAAAAGCATGGTTATATCTTAAAAATATTATCTCATATAATAGTATAGAATGAATTGTAACAAGGAATTACATGATGAACTGAAAGAATCAGGAGATATTGTTTGTCCTTTTTGTGACCAAAAATTGGAAGATTCTAATGAAAAACCACAAGATCGTTTAGCAAAATATTATTTATGCTGTGATAATCAGTATATTATTAACGACGATGGGATGTTAGCATGTCTAAGCTGTGGTATTGTTCAAGGATATAATTATGTGAAATAATATGTTGATTTTTATAAAAATAGACATAAAATTATAAGAAAATCTGTTTACCATCGAGAGTACTACGTCAACAACTTATTACTCGATATTGAAGAAAAATATAACATTAAAATATCAAACTGTCAGAAACATAAGATTGATGCTATATATGTCGAGATAGGTAAGATTCTTCTCCAAGTGAATGGTACAAGGAAAAGAATGATTAGCGTTAATTTTATTATGAGAAAGATATTCAAGATGATGGGAATACCTTACAAAAATAATTCAATTAGTAAATCGAAAAAAACATTAGCTTTTTACGATCGATATTGGGCAAGTATTATGTCTCTTATTGGTGATAAAATAAAATCTATTCTTGTATGAACCTCTTATTGTATTTATTTTTAAATTTGTCATTTGGCGGACATAAATCGATGATTATTTCATCAAGAACTTTGACATAATCAATAAATTCTTTGTCATTATACTCCAGTCCTCTCATAAAGGACCGTAAATGTGTTAAAACCTTTTCATACGTAGTGTACGCGAATTTACACATCTCAATCTTTCTTTTGTAATTTTTAGCCTCTGAATATGTTTTAAGCAAAAGCCCAGCACCAGATACTGTTCCGAGAACAATAGGGTTTAGCGTTACACCACCAACTACTGTCCCTGTTACTACCAATGAAACAGATCCAATATTACATGCAAGTTCTGCTTTTTTGAAATATTTGTAAGTCATTTTGAAAAGCCAATATTTTTTATGATAGAATTTATACAATGCTTTCAACTCATATATTTGATCGTCAGTTAATTTTTCTGACACATGGTTCCAATTAAAAATATTTTTTGTCATATATTATACGGTTACATTTTTTTTCTTCTTGAATGATAATTTAATACTATGGTATAATTTTTTGATGTTTTGAACCAATTTCTCGATACTATCGATGATTTCGATGATTAAAGTTGCTGTTCTCATTATATTATAAAGTTAGATTATTCATTATCTTCTTCTTCGGAATCCTCATTATTTCTTTTGGGATAATAATATATTCTAAAAAGCATTCCATGCTCCAATCAGATGGATATCCTGCATTGTGCTATATAATAAATGTAAATTTTTTTGTGGAAAGTAATCACGCACTTGTTTGATACTCGATACGAAGTATAATTGCGTTGTAACTTTTCCAAATATCATCATTCATATTTAGTTCAAAAGCCAAAATCCCGGACGAAGGTATTTGGAAAGAATTTGGGTTTATCGTTTGATACCACCCACTTTTTTCTGAGGTAAAATTTCTTGAAGAGCTTAGAGTTCCAGTAAAAAAATTCCGTAAAGATGTTTTGAGTTTCAAAGATATTTTTTTGTGTCTATGTACAGTGACATGAGAATCCGAAGAAGTGATTGGACGCGTACAACATATATCAATATTTTTCAAAATCGCTTCACCCGGCAATGAAATTATTTCGGCACCATTTAAAACAAAATTTTTGTCCCCTTTTGTTGAATTTAAAAAACCGTTTATGTGGTGAATGGAAGAGCGTAGTTGGTGTCCGTTTAAAGACAAATTTGTTTGCATTACCATTTGTCCATTTTCAATAACAAAAGCTGTGTCATAGACACTTGGGTCAACGTTTGAAAGTGTTTCTTTAACACCATAGACAATTAAATGCCCAATTGTTAAAAACGATTGTTTACTGACTGTACCGTGCAAATCAAGATAAAGGAATTGTGGAGGTGAGCTACCCCATCTGTGAAAATGGATAACTGTTTTGGTGTAATTCTCGAATGTTTTGGTTGTTTCATCAGAAATTGAAATCGTTGTTCCTTGAGCTGTTACAGTTATCTCATTCATTTCCGGCGGAAACCATTCAACGACCATTGTGTAATACCCGACTGGAAGTTTATATAAGTTAAAACCGAGGCGTGACCGGTACTGGTTGGGTGAGCTTTTTTCAAACAAGAGTTTAAGTTGGTAAGCTTTTTTATTAATTTGATGTGGAGAATTGGGAAAATCAACAATACCCAAAACCTCGATATTGTTTTCACTCGAAGATTCATCAGTGTCTTCCATCAAGTATCTGAAGGCGTCCCTTTTTTGTCCCGAGGTAGTGATATGGGATTCATGAATTTTTTGAGTGACAAGATCTCTCAAATCTGATATTTCCTCTTGCACAAAATCAACGTTAACTGCGGATTTTGAACCTCTGTAATCGGTTTGTAAGTTAATAATTTTATTGTTATTTAAATTCAAGTTTCCAGTCATATTGTTAGTGCCATCAACTTTGAGAAACTTTTTTTGTGTCATGTCATCAATTCTGTTGTTAACAAACTCGACACATGCGGCGTCTCTTTGGTTTGATGGAAGATCAAGATTGATAATTGAATTATTTTTCATATCAATATCAGATCCTTTATCCAGTTTTTTTTCAAGTTGATTTTCGACATACTTTTTGTTTGTGGCTTGATCTGCCTGTGTTGGGTCTTTCACATTGAAAATTGTATTATTATTCATATCAATATTTGCTTCCATTTGTCCACCCTCTTTTTTTGAAAGAAAGATATTTCTCGTGTCCTGATAGTTTATTACCTTTGACAGATCACCGTGGATAGGATAAGGATTGCTTTTTAATCGCAAAATCTCGAACTTATTTTGCATGTCAATATCAGCAGAACCGCTGACACTACCTTGAGACCCAGGATCACCTTTGTCGCCTTTGTCGCCTTTGTTGCCTTTTAGGCCCTGGGGTCCTTGTGGCCCTTTATCACCTTTTGAACCCTTATCGCCTTTATCACCTTTATCGCCTTTATCGCCTTTAGGACCAGGTAACCCAGGCAACCCTCTAGGGCCTATCTGACCTTGTCCTTGAGAATCAACATGATTAAGAATACCGTTTGTATAACTCATATAATATTAGTTTAGATTTTTTCGTCGAAATTTCGGGCTACCTTTTTTTTGACCTAATCAACATACAAAAAACTATATGGATCCTTAGTAGCTTTCTGATAATCTGATTTATTTATGTTCAGTTCTCGGCAAATCATCGATTGCTCGTTTATAGAAGGAAAATCAAAAACACAAAAATGTGAACTATTCAGTCTTATTGTTTTATCGGTTCCGTAATAGCTTTGACTCAAATATATACAACAACAATTTTTATTTCTTGAATTGGTGAAGTAGTCTCTTATCCGTTCGTCATTTTTCTTACCTGTATTCAAATAGTCATCAAATATGATTAATTTTTGGTTTTCATCAGACAAATCTGTCAGAGGGATGATTTCATCGTTACTTGCTTCTATCACGTCATAACCGACCTCTTTTGATATTGGTTCAAGAGATTTCAACAGATGCTTATATTTGCTTTGGGAGAGATTTCGAGCATAAAGGTATATCTTATCAAAATAGAGAAGCCTATATATCATATCAAGCAAAAGGTTAGTCTTGCCACCACCAGAGGGAGCACAAATAAGCATCCTGAAACATCGGTTTGGCATGAAACTCTTTAATTGAACAAAATCGTTGTTTTCATCATCTTGAATGTCGTAATTTTGAATCTTCATATGATACTATGTTATACAAATTTATAGCTATGCGACTCGCTATGCGACACGCTATGCGAGCGTTTTTATATATGATAACCCTAATTTTTCCGAAAAAAATACGAAATTTTATGTAAACAAATGATATAATGAGTTTACTTAAATGGAAAGAAATGGCTGAGAAACGATCCGAGCTTGGTAAAAAGATAAACACAGTAAGAGAGACAATAAAACAAAAAACGATATCTGATCAAATGGGTGAAGCGGAGGCAGAGAAACTTTTCAAACCTATAACATCCGGATTAAAGGATCTCACATTACCTAAAATGCCATTGAGAAGATTACCAAAGAAAAAGCGACCTGTTCCAGATTATGGAATAGCTATTGATGATGAAGTGCCTGATTATGGATTGGAAGATCTATTTGGTGATCAAGTTATACCACAAAATGACAAACAATTGGTTCCAAAACCTCCAAGTTATGAAGATGTCCTTAAGGATTTAGCATCAGGTGAAAAACAAATGTATATAGATCCAGCATTTAAGTATGAACCTGAAGATCTTCCACCTGAATACGAAGAAGAAGGGCCTGATTATAACATTCTCGAGGAGGATGCAATTAACCAAGTTTTGGATGAACTTGAAATACCGAATTATGAAGACGTTGAATTACGACTTCAACAAGAAGATATGAATGACACAAAGAGGAAATCTTATCTTACCAACGCCCTTAAAAAGGCTAAAGAGAAACGGAAACAACTAAGTGGTTATTCGAGTGATATCACTAAAAAATTAAGTAGTGGTTCAATCACTGAAGCTGAGGCTCAATATCGAAGAAAAATTATTCAAGATACAAGAAAGGTATTGAATGATTATATAAATTACAATAATCAAAGACTGAAAAATATTAAAGGGTCTGGTTTGAAGAAAAAAACAAAAAAAGGTGGACAGGTAATGTTTTTTAATAATCCGAAAGAAATGTTGAAAAAGCTTGAGCTGATTATCGGATCAAAGGTTGCCGGTAATAATAGCATCGAACTACGGAATACAGGCGTTGCTCTTCTCGACATCTTGTTGAAAAACTGTATTTTGAACAGGTCGCAATATAACAAAATATACAAAAACTATTTTATGTAAACTAATCATATAATGGATAGACAACTTATCTTATCATCCCATTCAGTAAGAGACAAGAATGGTAATAAACCGAGTGATTTCATAATCAAATACATCAATCCGATAATTCTCGATCCAAATCGACAATATGAAATCGGCCTCGACCGAATCATTTCGATGTCATTTACTTGGTTTAATGTGACTAAAGAACTCAATAATCAGAAAATAAGATATTCGTCTGATAGTGGTACTAATTGGACGGAAATTATATTTAATCCTGGAGTCTGGAATTACGTGGATTTTGACAATTTAATCAAAGAAAAAACAAAAACAGGGACCTCATCAAACCCCCAATATCCTATCACTCTCGAGTTTGACGACACAATATTCAGGACAATAATAACACTTGCCTCAAAATTACAGATTAGATTTGACTCAAAGTGATTTTAATGATCTTATTGGTTTCAAAAAAGGCATTCTAACAGGTAGTGAAAATGTTGGTGATTACATACCGAATTTGAGTCAAGACAGAGAAATCTTGAACGTTCATTGTGACCTCATATCCGAAAGTCTAGTTGATGGTGATGAAACGGATATTATATATAGTTTCAGTACCTCAACTCTCACCCCGAGTTATAGTTTCACACAAGAGCCAAGACGAGTACAGTTCAATCCTGTCAATAAAAATACGATTAATAAAATTCGGATTTATATTACCGACGGTAAACGAAGAATTATAGATCTTAATCATAGTGACACTTCATTCAGTTTGATTTTAAGAGAGAAGAGAGATTAATCTAACTAATAGTTATATATGTCGTCGTATGAATACAAGCGTATTTATCATCCAAAACTTGGACGATTTGTTTATGAACATAAAGGATCTGGGATCACTGTTGACAACATTTTCAAACCGGTTGGAAGGGTGTTAAGTAAAGTTCCAGAAATGGTTTTAAAACCTTTTGCCAAAAAAGCGCTTGAATCTGGTATTTCACATGCTGGAGACAAACTGGGAAAAAAAGCAGCTGAAAAAAGCGGAGAGCTTATTATGAGAAAATTACACGGTTCAACTAAACAATCAATGAATAAAACCATGAAACCAACCAAACCTACTAAACCAAAACAAGAAGAAGATTACAACACAATTCTGAATAGACTTATATCTGGTACTGGATTAAGACGATAAAATGTTATTAAAAAGTGAATTTTATCTAAACTATCAATATATAATGAGTTTCAGAACAAGTGATAATTTACAAAGATATGAATATGTCAGATTTCATCTAGAAAATGTCATTGAGCAACCTGCTAACAATCAATCACAGAAAAAGACGGGTTACAGATTCACAATCAACGATAGGTCGACATTTTTTGATTTTTTCAATGGGTTTTTTGAAATAACTAAAGAGCTTCAGAAAAAGGCAGATGGTACTGGATATGCTCAAGCAGATCGCATCACCATGATAAACGGATCTCATAGTTTAGTTCGTCATGTGGTTATTAAAAGCTCGGGTAAAATTATTTATGAGAGTGATAATTTGCATCGGATTACTAATGTTAAAAATCTTCTTGAATACAGTGATGATTTTAGTAGATCCGTTGGAAAGAATTCGTTCTGGTATCTTGATACTGATAATACAACAGCAGATACAAACACAGGTTTCGAGGGCCGTCGTATTTTAACCCAGGCTCATCAGAATAACGGCGGCGGAGGAGCTAAATCGATTAACGAGATGATTCCCTTAAACAGATACAGCTTTTTTCAAGAATTAGAAAGAAAAATGTTGCCTCCGATGCAGCTCACAATTGAACTTACACTTAACGAAGACAGTGAACTGATTCACATGGCTAATGGCACAGACGCTGGTCGTGTTGTAGTAAAGAGATTGTATCTTTGGCTCCCCAGATTAATCCCAAAAGACAGCATGTATAGTAATTTCGTTTCAGAGTTTCTTAAACCAACAACCTGGACATATATGCGAGATCTCTATAATCAGTCTGCAAATACAAGAGCTATTCAGAATATGTTCCAAATCAGTCCAGCTATTGATAACGTTAAACATGTTTTTATATATCTCCAGAGGACCGACGGACCTAATAATGATGAATCAGAGAGGAGTCCGTATTTGTTTGACACTTTCAAATTGAATGCTGCTGACGCTAATAGCTCTCTATCAAGTTGTCGTTTAGAATATGGAAACAATACGTTCTATCCTGAACTAGAATATGATGCTGATTCTAAAATCAGGATATTCAATGATCTCATGAGTTATGCATTTCGTAAAAACGATTACAATTCGGGGACGCAGCTTAATGTATCTAATTTTAGTAGTTTGTACGGTTTAATATATTTCGATTTAACATATCAAAAAGAGGTAGTGACAAGAGATCCTAAACAGTTGATTCTCCATTATCGTCTCAATGTAGCCCCGACAGCAAACGTCCGAGCTCATAGCATCGTATTTTACGAGAGTGAGGTTGTTGTTAAGACAGTTGGAAACGAATTGATGATAGTTTAAATGAATAAGTTTTTTAACATCGATGAAAATTTAAATGAATATGTTTTTTAAAACAGAATTTATCTAACATATATAATATGACACAACTATACGAAATCAAAGTTAGTTTATCACCAAACCAGAAAAAGAATCTTAGTAACGCGTATCATAAAAGAGAAACAATAGTTCTAAGGCTCACGAAGGACTCTCTATCTGGGAATGACACTCTATACGTACCTCAGAATATAGTTAAACGATTGGAAAAAAATAAGAAATTGAGAAAAGGAATGGACATTAAACTTTCTAAAACAAACATTCGAAAGCAAGTAGGTGGATCTCTTCTGTCTACAGTTCTGACGCTTGGAAGAACTTTTGGTCCAACGATTGCTAAGACTCTTGGATTGTCGGCTTTGGGAGGTTTAGCATCTGAAGGAGCATCTCAGATTGTTAAGAAGATATCCGGAAAAGGTGTTCAAACCGGTGGGTTCCTCATACCACAAAATAAAATCGATCAGTTGATAACATATAAACATCTTTTAACAACCAAACAAAAGAAGGATATATTAAATGCTCTACAAACCGGTTCTGGTGTTCATATAAAACCAACAAAAGTACAAACAGGTGGGTTCTTAGGTACTCTTCTCGCATCAGTTGGAGTCCCTTTAGCTATTGAGGCAATAAAGAAGATGACTGGTAAAGGTGCCCCTCAGATGGGACAGCCTAAACAAAGACCACCCAGATCTATACCAAAACCAACTACTGTTAACAATCAAGATGGTGGTTTGTTAGTCCCAACTTATAGAACACCGCCTTTTTATGGAAATTGGCCTGATCAAACATTAGGTATGGGAATTTTAAAAAAAAGCTCCAAAAAAAAAGCTCAGAAAAAGGGCAAAGGTCTACTATTAGGCAAAAACTCACCATTCAAAAACGTCCCTCTTCTAAACATTCTATTGTAAAACCAAAATTTCATCAAAATATTCCTTTGTCAAATTATGATTTAATAAAATGGTGTAAATATCTGAATATCCCAATCAAAGATGTTCTGTCTCGAGATGAAACTGTCCCACATAATCATCAACAAGCATTATTCATTTACAATCTTGAACCGAGTTATATGTCAGGGAGCCATTGGGTTGCTACATATGTAAAGGATAACGTCATTAATTACTTTGATAGCTTTGGTTTGCCTCCCTTCCAAGAAATGGTCAATCATGCGAGAAAAAAGAATTTAACATTACTCCACCAAAATAATCAGATCCAGAATATAAAGACTACAACATGTGGATACTTTTGTTTGTACTTTCTATATGAAATGAATAAGGGTAAATCATATTTTGATATGCTTCAGGTATTTGATATATATGATACAATGAAGAATGAGAGGTTTCTAGAATGGTATTTCAAAAATATCTAACTCATATAATATGAAATCTTATTGCGTGAAACAGAAGAAACAGACAGAATGTATTCCCAGGAGTGAACGATATGAAAAGGCTAAAAATGGGAGGCTTATGCTTAAATGCAAATGCTCTGAATGTGGAATCACTAAGACGAAATTCGTCAAAAGCCAAAAGGGAGGTGAAAATCCATTAGGTAAAGCTTTCGAGGCAGCCAAAATAGCCGAACAAATAACTCGCAAAGTAATTCCATCAACCAACCATGTATTTGACCGATATTGGTCTGGTGATATCTTGAAAGGTGCTTTCACAGGACCAACAGGTATAACAAGTAAGAAATTCTGGACTAAACCAAAGAAGGGTACTGTCATGGGTTTGGTGAAAAATCCGAAAACAGGCAAATTTGAAAACGTATATATTGAACCTTAATCTAATCTAATCATATTATATAATGGTTAAAAGTTATTGTGTCAAACAGAAAAAGGTCACTCTATGTGTACCAGGTAGTGAAAGATATGTAAAAGCCAAAAACGGGCGAACCATGATGAAATGCACCTGTGCTGAATGTGGAATCACTAAGACGAAATTCGTTAAACAGGTGGGAAACGGGTTGGCCCGTCGAAGGGGGCGGGCGTACTAGATACAGTAGCATCAACTGGTGCTGATTTATTAATTCACCACGGTATCCCTTGGCTTGGAAAAAAAGCAGTTGAAATGGGAAGATATTATGGATCAGAAGCCTTGAGAAACCCAAAACTGCAGAAAAAGGCTATCGATTATGCTCTGGATAAGTTGAATCCAATGATTCAGAATGTTGGAAGTCAAGCTCTTGATCAATTATCTACTAAAATCAGACCGAATAGAAAGTATAAAACTGACAGAAAGGATTTGGATGGTGGAAGTTTAGATATCCATAAAGCCATTGGAAGGCTCCCAAAACCGAAATCAGGATGGACTTTACCTGGTCATAAATACACTGGGCCTTACAACGATTTAGATTCACAAGTAAAGTACAATCCACTGACAGGCGAAATATTAGAAATATATGATAAACCGACTGGTAAAACAGATGCAATAGCAATGCAACACGACGTCGATTATTCGGTTTGCAAGGATGACAAAAAATGTAAGAATAAAGCTGATAGAAAAATGGTTAAGGCTCTAGACAGTGTGCCTTACAATGAAAGACAATGGGGACATTGGCTGGCTAGAAATATGATTAACACGAAGCAGAAACTGGGTCTCGGTGTAAAAAAAAGTAAGCCAAAAAACGGGAAAGGCCGTCGAGTGAAGAAAACTGGCAAGAAAAATTAGCTGATGAGCTTCATAAGCCCATAAAACGAAATTTTACTCGGCGGCGGGTAATTGTAAACTATATTGACGAGACATGGTGCTCTGATATTGTTGAGATGCAAAAGTTCAGTCGATGGAACGCTGGCTACAGATATCTTCTCATGGTTTTAGACGTGTTTAGTAAATATGGTTGGATCGTTCCATTAAAAGATAAAAAGGGTGAAACCGTTATGAATGCTTTTAAAACAATCCTTAAAGAAGGTAGAAAACCGGAATATTTATGGACAGACAAAGGCAAAGAGTATTACAACAAACATGTTAAAGAACTACTTGATAAGAATAAAATAACCTTGTACTCAACTGAGAATGAGGAAAAGTCGTCAGTTTGTGAAAGATGGAACAGAACAATTAAAACCAAGATGTGGAAGCAGTTTACTATTCAAGGTAATACACAGTATTTAGACATGCTACCCAAATTAGTGAAACAGTATAACAACACTAAACATAGCTCTATCAAAATGACACCCATAGAAGCCAGTAAAAAGAAGAATGAAGGGACTGTTTACTTTAATCTATACGGTGATATGGAGCAAGTATCATCTAAACCGAAATTCAAAATAGGTGATAAGGTTAGAATAAGTAAGTATAAACGGAATGTGTTTGATAAGGGCTATACACCAAATTGGTCTGAGGAAATTTTTACAGTTGATGAAATACAACATACCAATCCAATCACATACAAACTAAAGGATCTCAGAGATGAAGACATTCAAGGGAGTTTCTATGAACCTGAATTACTGAAAGCTGAACAAAAGGTATTCAGAATTGATAAAGTCATTCGGAGGGATTATAAGAAGAAACAAGCTTTAGTTAAGTGGAAGGGATATAGTGATTCCTTCAACAGTTGGATTCCAATGAAGGACTTAAAGGATATATAAATGTTTTAAAGAGAATTATCTAATATATATTATATCAATCGATACAGTATATACTGTTTATTTGCTTTTCGTAGCCAAAAATATAATTGTTTCTGGCTATTATAAATATATAACATATATTATATGAATCTATTGATTGGAGAAGATTTCGATACTTTAAAATTCAGAGCCAAAAACTTGTACGATGTAGAGGATCTGAGATATTCAAACCTCAGAAATAAGAAATATGTTGTCACTCTCAAAAATGGTAAAAATATACATTTTGGTGATAGTAGGCGTGAAGATTTTTCACAGCACCATGATTGGAATAGACGTTTACGATATCGTAAAAGAGCCTCTATGATAAAGAATAAAGATGGTAAATTGACGTATAAGAATCCTGAATACGCTAATTACTGGAGCTACCATCTTCTATGGTGAACAGGTTTAAACGAGATTGAAATATTTATTTAAAGATAATAATATAGTATAAATATATGGAGAATCAAAATGTTAAGAGAGGTCGTGGAAGACCACAAAAGTATTCAACCGAAGAAGAGAGAAAGGATGCTTTAAAACAACAAAAATCGAAGTACATGCTAAATAAAGAATGGTATTGTAATATTTGTAACACAGGTCGTAACTATACACTGGCTGGTAAATGGTGTCATTTGAACACAAATAAGCACCGAAGAAATACTAATATAATCAATCTCAGGGAAAAACTCAATAACATAATGCAAGGACATAATGCATAATAATGTTTCATAATTACAGTTCAAAGGATCCAATCGCGGATCATTTGAATTCTCGACCATATAAAACGCACCAATATTTACTTTAAAAAATATCTTTACTATAGTATATATAATGAAATCAGAAAAATCTAATCATATAGATATGGATAAAGCTAGTTTGAAGAAACTCAGCAAATCGGAACTTATCAAATTGCTATTAAAGCAAGAAAAAAAGCTCAAAATCATTGTGGTAGATGATACCAAACCAGTTCCAGCACCAAGAACTTATAAACCAGTTCCAGCACCAAGGACTTATAAACCAGTTCCAGCACCAAGAACATACAAACCAAGACCACCAGTACCAACACCTCGCAAGAGTGTCAAACAGATGGCTAAAGAATATGAAGAAAACATCATTCTTCCACCAATAGAGTTTATGGATGATTACAAACCAGTTCCAGCACCAAGAACTAAACAACATGGAGTTAAAAAACCGGTTCCAGCACCAAGAACCAAAATAGAACAAACAGACAAAGCTTTAAAAGGTTACACTAAGTCTTATGAAATCAGCATCAAAAGCAATAAAGACCCCTTAGCCCAAATGCAAAACACGAGAAAGGCTATAGAACATAGTGTAATAACTTTGTTGAATGAAATGAAAGGCTTGAAATACGTTGAAACATTGAAAGTCACATTTAGCAAAATGTCTGATGGTGAAATAGTTGAAAAGTCAGCATATTTCAATAGTACACCTCAAACAATAATCAACCAAATGGAAATCGCTGATTCATTACAATCATCAAAACAACAGATACTGAATAAGATAGCTCAATGGATATCAGAAGGATCAGGATGGACCATCCAATCTGTTGATAGTCATTACCTCAACATTGTCAAATACAAGCCCTTGAAAGGATCCTCATATATCCAACTACCTTACGAACTGCGAAACAGCGCTAAAGGATTAATAAACATGAAAAATAAGGATAATGAATGCTTCAGATGGTGTCACATAAGACATTTAAACCCACAAGAAAAATATCCTCAAAGAATAAAAAAGACAGACAAACAATACGTTGGAAAGTTAGATTATTCAAACATTGAATTTCCAGTAACTATTAAGCAGTTCAACAAAATTGAGAAGCAAAACAGTATCAATATAAACATATTCGGATATGAAGACAAACAACCGTATCCCATCAAGTATGAAGATCATATGGAACTACTACTAGTAACTAAAGATGAAAACAAGCATTATGTTCTCATAAAGGATTTCAACAAGTTCATGTACAATCAAACAAAACACAAAGAGAGGAAACACTTTTGTATGTACTGTCTGCAATGTTTCAGTTCTGAAAGAGTATTAAACAATCATAAAGATAATTGCATTCAAGTAAATGGAACACAAGCAGTAAATATGCCAACTAAAGATAATAACATACTGAAATTCAATAATTTTCATAAGCAGCAACCAGTACCATTTATAATATATTCAGATTTTGAAGCAATAACAGAGAAGATTCAAGGATGTCAACAGAATAATGAGTCATCATACACTGAAGCATACCAAAAACATACAGACTGTGGATATGGTTATAAAGTGGTTTGTTGCTATGATGACAAATATACAAAACCAATACAACTATATAGGGGTGAAAAGGCTGTTTACAAATTCATGGAAAATATGTTAGAAGAAGTAAAATATTTTAAAAAAGTAATGAAGACATTTTTCAACAAACCATTGAGAATGACGAAAGAGGATGAAGAGGAATTCGAAAAAGCAAAAGAATGTCACATCTGCGATAAAAAATATACTGAGAAAGACATTCGAGTCAGAGATCATTGCCATATTACTGGTAAATACAGAGGCTCAGCACATCAAGACTGCAATCTGAAACTCAGAATAAATCCAGAAGAAATTAAAATTCCTGTTATATTCCATAATTTGAGAGGTTATGACAGCCATTTTATAATGCAAGAAATTGGATCTATTGTTAAGAAACATGCATACACCAAAAACGGAAAAGAGATTAAAATGGACATAAATGCAATTCCAAACAATATGGAAAAATATATGGCATTCATGCTTGGTAACCATCTGACATTCATTGACAGTTTCCAATTCATGAGTTCAAGTTTGGATAAATTAGTCAGCAACTTACCAGCAGAAGCTTTAAAGTATACAAACAAAAGATTCCAAAAAGAAAAATTCAAGCTTATGACACGAAAAGGTGTTTATCCGTATGATTACATGGACAGTTTTGAGAAATTCAATAAAACAGAATTACCAACTAAAGAAGAATTTTACAGCATATTGAATAATGAGCATATAACAGATGAGGATTATAGCCATGCTCAAAAAGTTTGGGACATATTTCAATTACAAACGATGGGTGAATACCACAATCTATATCTTAAGTCTGATATACTTCTATTAGCTGACGTG
This sequence comes from Siderastrea siderea, assembly GCA_964030785.1. NCBI lineage: Eukaryota > Metazoa > Cnidaria > Anthozoa > Scleractinia > Rhizangiidae > Siderastrea > Siderastrea siderea. Next base: position 14,996,900 of record OZ034979.1, read on the forward strand.
TTTGAAAACTTCCGTAAGACCTGTCTTCAGTATTATAAACTTGATCCCTGTCACTACTTTACATCTCCTGGTTTGTCATGGGATGCTATGTTGAAGATGACCAATATCAAATTGGAACTAATGACGGACATAGACATGTTCCAATTCATTGAAAAGGGAATGAGAGGTGGTATATCTTATATAGCCAATCGATATGGAAAAGCAAACAATAAGTACATGAGAGAATACGACGAGAAGGCGCCCTCAAAGTATATTATGTACCTTGATGCTAATAATTTATACGGTTGGGCTATGAGTCAATATCTCCCCACTGGTGGTTTCAAATGGATGACAGAAAAGCAGATTAATAAAATCAATTTAGCTCAGTATAATGAATACAGCAATAAAGGATTGATACTAGAAGTTGATCTAGAATACCCCAAAGAGTTGCATGATATTCATAACGACTACCCTCTAGGAGCGGAAAAGGTTAAAGTAACTGATGACATGTTGTCTGGATATTGTAAGAAAATACAGAAAAAGTTCAACATATCGACAGGAGTAGTACACAAACTGATCCCCACATTAAGAAACAAAAAAAAATATGTCTTACACTACAGAAACCTACAGCTGTATCTTGATCTTGGATTGAAAGTAAAGAAAGTGCACAGAGTATTAGAATTCAATCAGTCACCTTGGCTGAAACAATACATTGACTTCAATACACAAAAACGTACTCAAGCGAAAAATTCATTCGAAAAAGACTTCTTCAAACTTATGAATAACTCAGTATTCGGTAAAACGATGGAAAATATAAGAAAACGAGTTGATGTCAGACTTGTGACTGATGAAAATAAATTATTGAAAATGGCTTCTAAACCAACTTATGTAAGTAGCAAAATATTCAATGAAAATCTAGTTGCAGTGCATAAAATCAAGGAAACGCTAACCCTAAACAGGCCTGCATATGTGGGTATGTGTATTCTTGATCTGAGTAAAACTCTAATGTATGATTTTCATTATAACTACATAAAAGAAAAGTATGGAGACAAAGCCAAGCTGCTCTTCACTGACACAGACAGCTTGACCTATGAAATCGAAGCTGATGATGTATACCAAGACTTTTGGAATGATAAAAATAAATTCGATAACAGCGACTACCCTGAAAGCTCACCGTATTTCGATAAGACAAACAAGAAGGTAATTGGCAAATTCAAAGATGAAGCAGCTGGAATACCAATAACAGAATTTGTCGGTTTGCGATCAAAAATGTACAGTTACATAAAAGACAACCAGAAAGGTGGAAAAACAGCCAAAGGAATCAAAAAGAACATCATAAAGAACAAAATCAAACATAAAGACTACAAGAACGTTTTATTAGAAAATAAACAAATACATCATACTATGAAAACAATAAGAAGTAGTAACCACCAGCTAGGTAGTTACGAACTAAATAAAGTGTCACTCAGCTGTTTCGATGATAAACGATATATTTTGAACAATGGAATCAACAGTTTCGCTTACGGACATTATGCAAAACAAAAATGAAAATAACAAGTTCAGTCTAATTCATGGTCAATCATGCCCCACAGCTTTCCCATCAGGCTTGTCAGTTTTAATCACTCTTCATTAGTGATGGATGAGTTTGCTTCTTCTCGTAGGGGTTAGTCAATAATCTCCTGTTTTGACGTTCATTCTTCAGATTATCTTTCAAAGTTTTAACTTCATTAGTTTTCGTTATTTGATCAGCCAATTTCCTCCGTGATCTTTCAGATGTTATCATTTTCTTGTATTCTTGAAGAACAATGATGTAACGATCCACAGCATTCCCCGCTACATTGAGATCCAACGACTCCAAAGTAAAAATCTCTCGGTTTATATCAAAGGAAAAGACTTCTTCGTTACCCATTTGACTCTCAATGACTTGAATAGAATCCTGAATTCTATTACACACAGATTGAAACCTGGAACTGAGCTCTTCCGATGAGTAAAACAACACCACTAGCATGCGACTTGACTTCAAAGTCTTGTTTAAGTGGTCTTTGGTGAGCTTCTCGACTCTCCTTATGCCGTCATCTTTGAGATAATGTGGGAGTTTATCTTCTTCCCTTTGAATCTCATCGAAGCTTTCATCTAAAAGGTACACACCACGAAAGAAAAGTGCACAGTGGACTGCGATTACAAGAATGAAAACCTTCATGGCAAACGCAGCCAAAACACTACAGGTAGGTATTCTGTATTTTATCAGAAAATTTATCAAAATCTGTATTTTATCAGATTTTTTATCAACTGATAAATTTATGGGTACGCTTTTAATTGGTTGAAAAAAATCATACGACTATCATATGATATCATTCGACCGTCTTATGACCTTGGAAAATAGATGAGTCATTTCCTGTTTTCACCAGACATGTCCAGACTTGTTTCTGAGAAAAACTTCCTGCTTTTCCGAGAATTTTAGACTTCCTGTTGTATGAAGTCACGCGATGGAGAATGCGTTCGTTACCACATGAAATAAAAACATATAGATTTCTATAAAATGATTGCCATCAAATGGAAAATATATAGATTTCAATAAAATGATCACCATCAGATGGAAAGTAGTTACATAGTTGGGTTTGGTAACAGAGCATTTTGAAAAAAATGCTTTGGTACCCCCAACTATATAACTACTAATACCATTTCGGTTTCTTCGATCAGAGTCACAACTTCAGCATAAGTGATTGCACAGATTACCCAAGTTGTTTTTGAGGGCTTTGAGCGTGCAGGAGGCTGCAAGGAGCCGTTACAATGACGTGTTAGATGTTGATTCGTCGTCCGCCATTTTGAAAATCGAATGGCGGGAAGAGGACCTGGGTTTTACTGCGCATGTTCAGCCGTTTTTGAGCCCTGTCGCTGAAAACCGAACCCGGGTCGTCGGCGTATGAAGCCGGTCACACCCACTCAGCCAATCAGTGTCCAGCATTTCGATGCTCTATATTCCATAAACTGTCTTAAATTATGTAAAGTGGCGGGGGCTTTGAAGCACAGGGAAATTGCGGGGTAAAATTACAGAGAATTTCTGCATTTATTAGTGGTTCTATATAGAGCATACCAATGAGGCATTGTTTTCCTTTGTTTGGAAGCCTCATTAGTATGCTCTATATAGAGCATACTAATGACTAAGTAGAAACTACTAATGAATGCACAAATTCTCTGTGAATATTTACAACTAAATCGATAAAATCAACAGCTTCAACGGCTAGAAACACTCATTATTTTCTGCGTTTTAACAAAAAAATGCAATCTTACGGTATAATAGCATAGCAAAAAGCAAATCGAAAGAAAAACGATTATTTTACATGAAATACGAACTGTTCAGACCTTAATTGAAACAGAAGGACAGACTTGTTTCTCCTTGTTTGCCAGACTACGAGTGTTGTATTTGAACTTGACTTAATTTCGCCTCTTGGAGTTTCCTGCGGATTCCCCACTTGCTGGTGTCGGTGGTTGTAGCGCCTTAAAGACTGCTTTTACCAGTGTAAATCTAGAAAATCTTTAGGGGCGATCACTGCCTCGAGTTCCAAATTTCCGTGTATTGGCTCATGGCTGTTTACACACTAACTGCGATAAACTGCGCGGTGAAGCACTCTAAAACATTGCACCTCAAAGGCAGAGGAGTCCAGTACCTCTTGTGAACCTCTAATTTCAGAGGCATTCTAAAACAATATTGCTCATTGTCTTCAGGGATAGGGGCATTGTTTGTGCCGTTATCTTATTGTTCTTATGGCCAATCATGTGAGATGTTCAATGAGGTGCTGGTCGACTCCAAAGGCATGCGTACAATTAAATAATAATAATAATAATAATAAATAATAATAAAATATTTATATAGCGCCAATATCCTAAAAGTTCAAAAGCGCTTTACAGAAGTAACCTTAAAAAATATTAAAAACACTATTAAAAAAATAAATATAAAAATAGTTAAAAAGTTACAAAAAAATCCTTAAAAACTTAAGACTAATAAAAAATGTTGCTAAAAAGTTATAAAAATGCTTTTTTAAAAACGAAAGTTTTAAGTTTATGTTTAAAACGGGACACTGAGGAGCTGTTCTTGATGTCAGAAGGCAGAGTATTCCAGAGTGTAGGAGCTGCCACGGAGAAAGATCTTGCGCCATATGTTTTCAAATTGAAATGCGGAATTGAAAGAAGGTCTTTTGAAGATGAACGTAGCTGACGAGGTGGAGTGTAAGGAGTAAGGAGTAATTCATCATGAAAGTAGAAAACTATTTAAAAATTTAAGCGGGATCGGGATTTCGACGTAAAGACGGGCGGGATGGCGGGATTAACAGGAAAAAATAGGCGGGATGGCGGGATAAGAACCCTATTGTGGACCCTCGTTTTTGGCTGGTTAATACAACTGGATTTTGTTTGCAATTATGATGCAAGCTTACCGGTAATTTCGATAAGTTCACATTATATATTGCCCGATCCTGTAATCTTTACAATCTTGTGATGGAGTCATTCTATTGATATTATCAAAATCTCCTGTCTTAATTCTTGTATGTATTACACCAATTAAAAATGTAATGGTAATTGCAGAACTGAAGATGAAAGCAGTTTGTCTTACAACTTACAACTATAATCGTGATTTTTCTTAAAATTTACAACTCCGCGGGCTTAAAAATCTCAGGTTCTTTGGGAATTTTAGGGTGGGTGGTGGGTGATCGCCATTATGGCCTCGATTGATCCTAATATTTCCATTCCAAACTGGGAGTGTGGCGTATCTGCGAGAACAGCTTGAAACGGTTAGGCAAACTTGCCAAGAGTCTAGTCCCCTTCAAGTTTTTCATTACCAAGGTTTCTTTATAAATGAGACAATTCGGATTTTCTTGAAATTTAAGTAGAAACGTACCATATAAAGATCATACTATCTTCCGATTGAAAAAAAATGTAATCGCAACCTGCAACCTGCAACCTGCAGTTTACACCCTCCGAAAAAAAAGGAACACAGACAGAAACAAATTACAAGTGCATGAATTCGAGAAGTAAGCCTACTGGTTTGTTGCGGCTGAGTCGTTCTGACTTTTCTCAATCTGGCAAGTCCGTCTTGTCTAAAATTTCTGCTGTTTGTTGCTGTGGAAATTTTTACCACGGCTAAGTAAATGCAGGACTACAACGCGAATTAAACCCTGCCAGAGGCGAAATGGGTGGTACACCCCCACGCAGCACCTCACAGAGTACCCCCGCCTAACAAACTTGAAGACATCCACCGTATCCCGTGTACAAGCGCTGTTATTTTAGGTTTACAGCATCAACCGGATGACGTCATCGGTTAAAAAAGAGAAAAGAAAAAAGCCACAAAAGGAATAAATTAGGTAGGCACGCTAATGCACCTGTCAGTGAAAACCCCTACCCCCCCCCCCCCTGCCCCACCCCGGGGAAACATGGGACATTCAGCCACAGAGCAAAACCAAACGAGAATAATGCCCCAAGTACAGGGGACATATTTTCTGGTCAAGCCCCTACCAAATGAGAATAATGCCCCACATTCATTTTAGATGAAGCTTCAATCGATGTCTTACCTATTAGTATAACAATTTTTACCATAACTGAGCGAATTCTCGCTAATTTTTATTGTCAATAAGAGTACAGACGGATGAAACTCGTAAAGCTGACGCAATCAGCAAAAGTTTGGTCAAACTTTTGAGCGCTGCTTTCCTGATAAGGCGAGAATTGTACCACCAATCTGTTGTCTTCAATGAGAAAAACATCTAAAATTTATGAGTTAAAACTGAAGAAACCATTGTAACCTTAGAGCGAAAGGATCAGGATGTTTGTTGAGGATTCAGAACTGAAAATCGGCGGTGAGCAGGAATTTGTGCTGTCGATGAAATTAAGCTGAACCGTGTTTCAGACGATTATTTTGTGAACAGTTTTCACTGGAATAAAGGTTAGTTGAGCAATTCAAATTTTTCCTTGTATTTCTGGCCTATTCTTACTAAAGTTTTAATTTACAAGCCTGTGATTCTCCGAATTACAGCGATTAAATTCAGATTCTGCGGCAATCGCGCCTTGCATTTCTTTCCTTCGTTCGTTCCTTAGTTTGTTGTAGATCCACTCGCCTGGGGATCGTGGATCTACAACACTTTGACAATGTTATGACGAAATTTACCATCAATAAGAGGACAGACGTATAAAAAACTGACGTCAATTTGTTAAATGACAGATATATTCCGCTATGAATTTTCAAAGTTGGGTCATCTCTCTATGACGTTCGTTGTAAAAATCATTCTATAAAACCATCCTCAGCAGTTTTCTATTTTAGCTGTTTTCTTTAATGATGTCATCAAGGGGCGAAAAAGGCCTAAAATCACACCCCAAAATATGGTATCACTATTCTAATTTTAATTATGATGTCATCGTTTCCAATGACGGCACCCTCCAGAGAAATATTTTGCACCCCTCAGCACCCCTGCACTCTACACCGTATTGGTGAACTCTCATTTTATATCTACTTTGCTTTATCCGCCCTTTAAAGATTCATTTGATTTGTTCGTGTTGGTAATATATGAGTATTTTCTTGTCTCACTGAAGCCAAGTTACTTTATTTTGAGACCCTTTTTGGAAAAAGAATGTGATCGCCTTCTAATAAAAAAATGGACCATCCATTACAGAGGTGAGACAAGTTGTCTTCGAACAAGGTTGCAAGGCTTAAAGAAACAATTTTATCATAGGAACGAATGATTACATGGTCCAGTGTTGGTTGGAAATTGAAGTATTGGTCAGATGAAACTGTTGATAGGGTTATAAGCTTCCGATGGCCAGGATGGAATGGATTGCAACTTTTAAGAGTTTGAGTCGTGCCAAGCGTGTAAGGTAGATGCGATTTTCTTGAGAACTGTCGCGTCGCCAGCGCGCGGTGGTGGCTACACTTGGCGACAAATTTTGACGAAGTTCGTGTTTTTGTCGCCAAAAAAATCAACTCAGTGAATTTCTCTCAATTTAAGCGTTATTCGACCTTCACGAATTCATTTGATTTATCTTGATATTAAAAACGTTAGTATTTTCATTGCCTTGCCAATGGCAGTAATCTGATTTTAAGATTATCCACAACGTAGAATACAATCGCCTTCTAAGAACGAAATTGACCGTTTATTAAGGGGTTCAGTGACGTTGTCAAAGTAAAAAAGGTGAATAAAGGCTTAAATAGATCAGTGTATCAGCAGAAACGAAAAAATTGATCATCCGTGGATGGATGATAAGTTTCAGAAACTTCGGATGGGCAAGATGGAAATGGCTTGAAACTTTTGTTTAAAGTTTATTTTTTGTTGTGGTTTATTCGCCCTTCAAGAATTCATTTGATTTCTTTTTCTCGGTAAGATATGCCCATTTTTTTGTCTCCCTAAAACCATTTGAAGAACGAAGGTAATGGCCGTGTTATAACGAAATTGATCGTGTATTGAGGAGTCAAGTCTGGTTGTCTTCGAAAATTCATCAATTTTTTTTTATATTGGTGAGATGGAACTGTTGACATGTTTAAGAATCTTTGGATGGAACTGGATTGGAACTTTAATTAGTAGTTTGGTCAATTGATCCATGTTCGTTCCGAGCGTGTAGGGGAACCATTAAAAAGCATATTATGGTGTATTCACCCTTCAAGAATTCATTTGATTTCTTTGTCTTGGTAAGCTACGTATAAGTGTTTCCATTTTAAGTCCCCCTTGAAGAAAGAATATGACGGCCGAGGAGTTAAGTCTTCGAAATAGCTTCGGATAACCAGCGTGGAAATGCATGGTAACTTCAATTACCGTATGGCACTTTAATTTTGCGAATGGACGATTTTGTGTGTTTTACGGGAACTAATCTTCGCGATTAGGAGAAACTGTTTTTTATTGCTGGGAATTAATTTTTGCGATTTTCAGGAAGTCGCCTTCTCTTTGGAATAATAGCACTCTCGATTTTTGAGTACAAACAATCGAATACAGGTGAACAACATCCAGATGTATAAAACGTTAATCAGTTCATCAATAGAGTTCCCTCAGTCCGCCGATCCTTTTCTTTAAAGCTTTTAACAGATAATACTAGGGTACCAACTACAATTTCATCGTTCTATTTCTGAATGTTCTGGTTTTGAACGAAAGAGGCGGCTCAAGTAAACGGGCACCAACATTATTCTAGGTTACATGTAAAAGGCAATGTTTGTATATACCTAATTCAATAAAGGTTGCTTTGGCAATTGGGCATTGGGCATTTGGGCATACGGAACACAATGCAATGCTTTGCTTAGTGGCCGCAAAACAATAGCTTCCCAATGCGCAATTGCCCAATGCCCAAAGCAACCTTTATTGAATTAGACACAATTTCGACCGTCGAGTAAATTTTTGCGGATAAAATTTATGCGGGAAATTTTTTTTCCCGGGAATTATTTTTTGCGGATCGTCAAAAAAACCGCACAAATTAGGCCCCAGAGACAACCCCCCCCCCCCCCCCCGAGACAACTTTACCTAGCGTTTATATGATAAGAACTTTATCCCGGCTGATGGAGATAAAGTTACCCTACTTAATTATTCCGAAATCTTACTTTGATATTCATGACCTCAACACAGCCTTTTCCTTAAGAATTATCGTTGATTTGATTTCTGTAGCCTCTGTTTGTCTAAATTTTTCTTCTTCAGTATACACTTTGTTGATTTAGTCGTTTTTAAACCAAAAACCAGACGTTACGTGACACGTGGCACGCAAAAAGTCGTCCCGCGTAGGCGAGACAAAGTGTTTATATGAGAAAAAGTTGTCCCGCCTGCCAGGGTTACCCTACCTGCCGAGGTGGGACAACGCGCCTCCCGAGTTGTCTCGCCTCCCCTGGACGAGTTGGTGATCCTCATGTAAACGGTTCGTTGAACTTTTCAAAGAAACAGGTGAAAAATTAGCTCGCCCAGGGTAATTCGAGTGGAGGGTTGTCTCGGGTACCCGACACCATATAAACGGGGTCGTAGAACTCGCAAAAATTTAGTGCAACACGGTAGTTTAGCCAAATAATCCTCTGTCGTTCCACGCCCCTTCAAGAATCCATTTGATTTGTTTGTTTTGGTGTGACGTGAACATTTTGGTTGTCTCGCTAAAAGAAGTCATCAGATTTTGAGATTCTCTTGAAGAAAGAACATAATCGCCTTCTAACAACGAAGTAGACCGTCTGTTAAAGATTTAAGTTGTCTAAGAAAAACTTTGAAAGGCTTACAGACACAAATGATCTATTATTGAGAGGGAAATCTTGATATGTGAGTGTACCTTCGGATGGCCAAGACGACAAGGACAACAGCAAGGGCATCGCGGACAACTGGACTTTTTCAACGAAGAGAGACAGCTTGCCTTAAGGACGGTGCCTCCTAATACAGATGTATTTTTGCAAAGGTTGTCTATCGGGAAAAAGTAAATCTTAGCAAGGGTTATTGGAATCCAAAAAGAAAAATGTGGGTAACCACGCATTTTTTAGAGATAATTAAGCAACCATAATTCTAAAAAAGCCTTGAAATACAAAGAATGTATGGCAATTTCCTTCCAAATTTAAGCTCAATCATCTCTGAAAAATGTGTGGTTTCCCCCAATTTAATTTTTGGATTCTGATAGCCGTCGCTAAGATCTACTTTTTCCACACAGTCATACACCGCGTAAAAATACTGTTGCGTTAGGGGACAAATTCCTTAAGAAACCCAAATATCCCGAGATGCATGCAATAACCTCACATCAATCCGTTAACAGCCCCTGTAAAATATTTCGAAACGACATTTGTTTGCTGGACAATTTATCAGTTAGTGAACGACCCAAAGCAAACGAACATGTATTTACGTTTCGCAACTGCAAACTCCAGAGTTGATCACCTCCCGGTGGAACCCTGCTTTACAACGTCCCCATCAATACAACCATCTCACTATCACGTTCACTTTTTTGACTAAAACAAAAGTCACACAATCTCTTTCTTATATGAAAAATACTTTGAACCGCCGGGATTCCATTAAACAAGAAAATGGCTGCATGAACGTTCGGTTCTTTCGGCAGGGAGGTCGTAAGGTGAGCTTTCACTGCGTCGAGATTGCCATTGCGGTCCCATCAAATTGTCAGTCATCTGTCAACACCTTATGCCAAAAATCGGGATCATTTGGCTTCTTTACTCGTTGGTTGGTATGAGGGACTGACTACTTTGACTAGTTTGCCAATCCAAACGAGTCACCAAATTCGTAGACCCAAAACGTAAAGCGCACGTAATTTGTTTCTCGTCCTTGTACCCTCTGCCAAGCCAAGGAGCCACCCGTTACATACAACATGATTTAACCTCGGAAACAATGCAATAAAAATGCATTTACAAGCATTCAATACCTTTGTTCAGAATTTATATACAACACCCATCGCTGGAACTCGTGTTCAAGTTAATATATCTACATCCTAGGAACGGATAACAAGGTTGTTTACATGCATAACAATGTCGTTTATGAAATATTAACAGCTTTAAACATTTACATTTCCGCAAATCCTACTAAATTGGCACTTGCATTTCACAAATGAAGAGTGGGGAGGAGCAAAGTTTATTTACTGCGCTTTCACACTTTCATTTGGGTCTTAACTTGCCGTCTGATCTGCAACCTGGTCTCCAACTTTGGGCTGTGCTGTGTCTGCAGCAGTCTCTTCTGATTTCTGACTCTCCTCCTCAGGTTTGCTTTCACTGTTTCCACTCGTGTTGATCTCTTCTGCTTTCTGGACCTCATCTTGTTTGTTTTCAGCGTTTGCACTGTCGTTAATCTCCTCTGATTTCTGGCCCTCATCTTGTTTGTTTTCATCGTTTGCACTATCGTCAACCTCCTCTGATTTCTGGCCCTCATTTTGTTTGTTTTCATCGTTCGCATTCTCGTTGGCCTCCTCTGATTTCTGGACTTCATCTGGATTGGTGTCATCCTTCGCACTATCGTTAGCCTCCTCTGGTCTCTGGGCCTCATCTTGTTTGTTTTCATCGTTTGCACTCTCATTAACCTCCTCTGATTTCTTGCCCTCATCTGGTTTGCTTTCATCGTTTGCACTCTCGTTATCCTGCTGTGATTTTTGATTCTCGTCACTTGCACTCTCTTTACCCGCTTTAGAAGCCTGAGTGTTCTCTTCACCCTCCTGGACTTGTTCTCCTTGGGATGGGGGGGCCTCACTCTGCTGATGCTCCCCACTCTCCTGAACTGCCTCGGGTTGTATCCCAATTTTTTCAACAGGCAGGTCACTAACATCTGCAAATGTCAAAGTTTAGAAATAATAAAACACAACAACTTGTAAACAGTTCCTTACAGGCTACCTTATTCTTACTAACTTTCGCGCGTACTTAATTTGCATGTGTCCTGCGTTGGTAAAAAGGATGTAAGGAATGTACCACTATTCACCCCAGTTTTCACCAGGGCAAAACTGACGATGCAAAGGTGCAAGCAAAACAGAATCGTGACTCCTTTTCCACCTGCATTACTGACACCTGCCCTTTATGCAATATTTAGATTTACTGGAAATTTTGAAATTTTTGTTTTTTTTTGTAACATTTTAGCGCCTACCTTTCCAGCCAGGGAGTAAACCAACAAATTCTGAAATTGCAGTTATGAAAATGATGGACCGGACTATGGGATTGTGTTTTTAACTGATCGTAGTAATCGCTTATCACTGGCAGTTACTTTAGAACGTATCAATGTCAAGTCAGCCGGGCGTGATGTCAGTTGCATAATGTCACAACCAACGCGCTTAATTTGTTATGCAAACACTTGCACGTTGCATGTTGTAACAATTAAGAATTGATCTAAATAACATAGGGCCTGCTCGATGTCTGCAACAACAGAGGTGGGCTCTTATGTGTAGCATTAGCTAGCTACAAGATCACAACTTAAGGTGATGAGTGAAGGGGTTAACCATCCTCTAGTGAAAGATCATGCTGTTACACAACCTTCTGTGGGGACAAAACAGCAGATTCGTTTTCTTGCCCCCATCATATTGTGGTCCGTGGGAAGTAGTACTACTTCTGCAGTTTAAGACTTTCAGGAAAATCTGGCCTGACTTGTCATTTCTAAAAGTTCAAAAAGCCTAGGACCATCTCACAAGAAACTCAAAACACTCACTGGTGCTTTCCAATGCGTGCTGTAAATCCACTTGAGGTCATTTAGAGTCGCCCTTTTGCCACTTATAACATCAAATCTTAGGCCTTGGTCAAACGCGTCCAACGTCATCCAACGCTGGACGCAACAAAGTTGTACGAATGTTTGATGGCAATCAAACTTTGTTCAACGTCATTCAACAGGGTACCCAAAATCGTTTAACTTGCCGAATCCAACATGTTGAATGGTGTTAAATGGAAACGTTGAAACCGTTTAGCTGGGCTCATGCATGTGCAAATATAATTTACGCACATAATTAAATAAGAAGCAACGTAACAACACGACTGGGAGACAATTTGGACGAAATGTTAGTAAAGGTATATTATATTCATTTCACAAGTAACACCCCCAATTTCACTAAAAAGGTAAAAAAAAAAGACTTACCACAGGATTAGTATTAGAAAACGTGAGTTAATTGTTGATTTTCTGGCAGTACGTTTTAACAAATGGGTTAAGGCTGGTCAGATTTGTAGCCCTGTTTTACATGTAAGGTGGAAAATTTAATTACTGAGGTCTTTGTTAAGTGAAAACAGCATCAGTTATTAAGACGGCCCCCGCAAAGCGAGGGGCCGTCTGTCTTATAGTTTTGCAAAAGCGCACTCCTTTGGTAGGTTTTTGAAGGTCACAGATGATTGACTGGTATGTTAATGATATATATTGGGACGGGAGGGGTGGGGAAAATTGAGTTACCGATATATACATATTTACGTTACTAGCTACTTGTCGGAAGGTGGGCCTGAATTAAACGCGTAGAATAGCCCTATTTCGATATATTAAAATTCAACTTAAAGCAGTAGACATAACTAAGAGGCTTAGGGGACTAATAAAAGGATTTATATGGGTTTATTCCCCTAAGCCTCGAAATGACGCCTATTGTTTATGAGACTGAATTTTAATATATCGAAATTGGGCTATTAAATGGTTTTCTATAATTAAACTTGTTGTTGTAAAAATAGAGCATGAAAGTAAAACAATAATAAATAACAATTTCACAACTTCTTAAACTAAATTTCTAGAGCGTAAAAATGGGTAATTTTGGACTATTAGACGTCAAATAGCCCTTTTCACAGTTACCTTTTCTCACTTGCATGACAATGTATTTAAGCGTGGACGTCAGGCAATTTCGGGCAAAAACTGCAGAATTGCCCGAAATTGCCTCACATCCACGTTCAACAATGAAAATAACTGCGCCTGTGCTGTCTGTTGGCATTTTCCAGAAGCTCTGTCAGTTATGGGTACTGCCCGGACTATTTTATTCCATATATATATATATATATATATATATAACTTCAAATTTCTTGTGTGGAACGGTTTTCAGAGAGCGCTCAACTTTTTAGGAGCAGTATTAAATTATTCAAAAAGGTTCCAGGCTTCAAAAGTATTTCATCGATTTAATGCGGCAGGTCTGTTTCGTATAGTCAATGGATGACCACACTCTTCGATAAAATTACTTGAAATACTTTTGAAGCCTGGAACCTTTTTGAATAATTATATATATATATATATATATATATATATATATATATATATATATATATATATATATATATATATAAATAAGACTTGCCGATATTTCGTCTTTATTAGTAAAAGACTTGTATATGATGTCGTCCTTAACCCTATTCTCAGCAGTAAGTTTAACGTGACTATTGAGCCTAGATTTATGGTTGTTGAACCTAATTCTAAATTTATTAATAGTGGATCCTACATATTGCATTGCACACCTGGCGCATGATATAAGGTAAATCACATGATCAGAATTACACCCCATGTCAAAATTAATTATGTAACTCTTGCCAGTAACTCCACTAATAAATCTGGTACCTTCAACAAGATAATCACACACCCTGCACTTTTATCTGTACACTTAACACAACCCTTATCCTTAACCGGTGTCTTAAGTTCTGAGTGAACCAAAATGTCCTTAAGACATTTCGGCCTTCTAAAGGCCACCATGGGTACCCCTCCTATAGCTTCCCTACAACAGCTAGAGGACTGCAAGATAGGATGTAATCTATGCAATATTTCCCCAATGTTTGGAAGTACCGGGTGGAAGGTAACAACAAAAGTAATACGTTCGTTACCAGCAGATTGTTCATATACAGGCATATACAAGCACTTTAATCAGCCAGATCATAGAGGTCTTAAGGATGTAAGAATTCAGTTAGTTGACAAAGGTTCGAATGAAAGATCGCTTAGGGAAAGGGAGGCCCAGTGGGCTTACCGTCTGAGGGCAATTTGCCCTTCGGGGCTTAACAGCGATGACTTTTTCTGTAGCAGAAATCCTAGGAGGGATCTGTTTTAAAATTTTAATTGTATTGAGTTTTAATCCCTATGCTTTAAATTATTGTATTTTTATTTGCTGTATATTTAGTTGTACAGAAGGGCACGCGCTTGCGAGCGCGCGTGCCTTAGCTATTTAGCGTTTGACGTTTATTTTATTTGGTGCGAATATTGTAACGGTTGTAACCGCCCACATGTGCTCGCGTATTTTTACTGTTGAGCGTCTTACGTTACCTATAAGCGTATATATTGTAACGGCTCTAGCCGCTTGATCAGTTGCCCTGACGAAGTCTTTTACTAATAAAGACGAAATATCGGCAAGTCTTATTTCCAGTATTTTTGTGGTTTTATATGCTTATTTCTGGAGAAAAGATCTAGACAAATGATGTTTTTGATGGACTATATATATATATATATATATATATATATATTTATTAAAAACTGGACTAGGTATATTGGATTACTAGCATTTTGATTGGCTGAACGGAGCTAGGCTATCAGTTCATATACCTGCTGCGACAAATATGGTCAATGAACACTCAACAACAAAGTGAGCTGAAAGATTTTTCCTCGCGAGCAACCCGACAAGAAAAATGGACGAGAAAAATCACTTGGCAGCGAATTTAAATTAAGCAGAAATTCCAACATCGTCACCAACAAGCATCACCAACAGCGTCGTCTAACACAAGTCAAAATTGTTTGAAGAAACTGTGCAGAAATAGAAATTTAAGCATTAAGCGTCGTGTTTACAATTAAGTCTTAATTTCTTTCATCGATCGTCACGTCGATCACTGAAATTGAACCCGGTAGGTTTTATCAGGAAAGCTTTCCACTTCAAAATATCAAGACAAGACATAAAATAAAACACAGTGAAATGGAGCAGCAGCATTTAATAAAAACTATCACACATTCATGGCGAGTCGGTGCGAAAATCATGAAGCGGACGTCTATACAAGTACTAGAAAAAATACAGCGGCAAACTACCAAGAAGGAAGGAAGGGCGAGATTTTTTTCGCCTTTAACACGCAAAATTGACTCTGGTTTACCTGCACTCGTTGTAGCTCTGTGTTCCAACAGGTCCAAATGCTCAGATAGAAATCGGATGCCATGTAAACGGAGTTGAATCGCTTTTCCAGTTGTTTGAATGTTGTTTTTAAGCTTACCTCTAAACCGAGAACGACTGCATTTTGCACTTTGCATTTAACAAACTATGATGGTGACTTCTAATGTTCCTCACTACAGTAATCTTGCTTCTGAGCTGCATGAAAATTACCTCTTCAAGTTCAAATTTGTTCTGTCTCCAGTTCGATGAAACACGCACATGATGGCTCCGTTGTGCGAACAGATTACAAACTTGTTCAGTTTCAACTCCAGAAGCTATATGGTGAAATTGTACAGCTTCAATCCGCTTTGAACGATGATTACAACAATGTTGAGGAAAAATCAAACATGTACCATATTTCAGAGCCAATAATTAGAAGATTTTTTCCTAAACTGTGCTACTTTGTTCACTTTCGAGCAGTTTTCATTGATTCATTCAGCTTTGCAATGAAACGCTGCAAGTTACACTTCGCAAGGTTTTGGCGCCTTTTTCGTTCAGTCATGTGATCGATTCTTGTTCCGTTTAAATTTCTTTTCTCGTTTTTCCCGTTATTTCTTAATTTTTTTTTAATAGTGGTTAAGTTTTTAATAAAACAATTATTCTACTCGGGCTTGCTGGATATCAAATGATTATAACCAACTCGGCGCTTCGCGCCTCGTTGGTTATCTATCATTCGATATCCAGCGCGCCCTCGTAGAATAATTGTTAAATATATATATATATTTATATATGTTATCTAAAGGACACTCATGGCTACAACACTTAAGCTACCACTAAGAACAGCCTAGTTCTGCCTAAATACAAGAGCGTTTCAGGTTGCAGGACGTTCCATACAAGTGCAATTCGCCTTTGAATAATGTTGATGTTTCCGTTCGTAATATTTATTACATCACATAAACAATTTATAGCAAAAATACGGCAGAAGCTATTAAAACAAAATGCTGCATTAGAACACTTTGAACTTAGCAGCCTTTTCAGTTTAGATCTTATTAGTATAAAGTTCAAATTTTTGTTTATTAGAATATAGTATGTAGTTAATTAGGTTCGATCTGCTTTTAATCGTGTCATATATATATTTTTCTATTTTACGTAAAATTAGGGAGGGCCATATTGTAAACTACTGGGCAACCAGTAAATTATCTTACCCTCATTAAATCAAATCTTTACATTATTATTGTTATTATTATTATTATTATTATTATTATTATTATTATTATTATTATTATTATTATTATTATTATTATATTTTCGCAAAAACTTGGTGCAGGGAGACGGTGAAGAAGACTGTTGCGAAGAGGCACCAACTCATGGAAAATTTAAGGCTATTTTTGGACTACTAACACCGTGTTATGCAGCCGAATAAGTTCCAAGAACTGATTTAAAACAACCAGACGAAATGTTGTTTTAAAATCACGAATCACAAATGTCGAGTGGAAACACTTGAGTTGAACTTTCTAGAAAACGTTCTTATCTTAAATGGATTGCATTACATAACAACTTCAACCGAGTTAGTTGGGAATGGGCTTTTTGCAAGAAGGTAGTCACGTAAAACAGGTAACACAATTCTATAAAATGCATGGCATTTTTGATATTGACAATATGAAAGCTGTAGGAGATGTCGAACCTGTAGGAGATTTGATTCTAGTGGCTCACAAATTAACTTCAGCTTGTAAGGGCAGTCTTTGATAAACCACAGGTTTTCTTATCTGATTTAAATAAAGGAAAAAAAAAAAACTTCGTGTTTCCCACCTTTTTTGGGGTCAGGGACATTTAAACTTTTTATTCGAGAAAAAAGGAAACAATCGCACTGACTTTGCAAGATTAATGCAACATTATAGCAAAGATATCGTTGACGTCACCTACTGATGTAAATGTGCCAACCAAAGATCTGTTAGTTGCTGAAACAAAGAGTTGTTTTGTTTTAGTGACTGGCACATGAATTTCTGTAAATAGCTACTTCCCTATAAATTAATATGCATTTAGTACATTGTACACCTCGATTGCACGGCTATTTTACTTCGCAATCAAATAATCATACCAAACTTTATAAAATGGTATTCTTATAAACTATAAAATTTTGCTCACACAACGACAGCCGTGTCCAAAACCCTCTGGAAAATCCGTATAATGTCCAAAGCCCTCTGGAATATTGTTGCAAACAACAATCGATCGGGTCACCATTTTTCAATTTCCTCCAAACAAGCGTGGTAGAGGCACTGCACTAACCTAGCCCTGTCCACCAGAAAACCACGATCAAAACATCAGTCCTCCCGTCCCCACCCCCATATATCTTTAAGACGGTGCCCTACAGGCCCATCTTAACAGGACCACACTCTGAAAGGGGGCTGTTCAGTAGCTTTCACATTTGGAATGGCGAAACCTTAGAAATTCATCCACGGAGTCAACAGCTAGAAACACACTTCTGACTTCAGGTTTGGATTTGGGAGTGAAAGAATTAATGCACCTCGTTTTTCAACTTTTTGAATTGCCTTTCATTAGTCTGTTCTGTTGGAAACTTGAATTGGTATGTTTCAAACCATATTTCCAATTACTTGTGTAAAATGTTCCAAACACTTGCCCCAGACAGATGAACATGGAAATGACTTCAACAAATCTACACAACACAAGAATGTGAGAATTTTAGGCCATGTTTCCATAACAAAAACAAAATATTGTCTGATCAACTTTAACCCAAGCTTTTCGAAATCAAGTGGCTGTTGATAGATCACAGCAGTTACAGCCTTACGAAATGCAAGACTTTAAAAGCCCTACCCAGAGCAAAAAAGATCTTTTCGAACAGCAGACGGCATCTCTCAAAAGAATTAAGCTTCAGAAAAAAAACGAAGAGCACTGAAAGCTTGCTTTGAAATCACTCTGTGCTCTCAATATATATTTGCGCGCTTGTAAATGAAAATGAAGCGATGCCAAGCAACAGCCGGGACACGAGTGCTGTATAACTTCCAGCCGTGCATCTACGGAAAAAAATACACGCACGCTCTGATACAGTGGAGCATAGACAGCAGCTATATTTGAAATTTATATAATTATGTATAATTATGTATTCCTTATGTTATTATAAGAGAAACTTAATGGATTAGGGTTAAGTAGGAGATTAAAATGATAGGAAAATAACATCGAAATGAATATGATAATACTGCACCATTTCGAAGGATTTAAAATTGTAACGTTGAGGTGGTTCGGCTGCAATGTTGGGCTCACTCGTCAATGACGAACTTTGGGTCCTCACTTTTCTGGCTTCAACGCGATGGCTATAAAACGTTTGGAAAACGTGCAGCTATCATCTAGCAATAATATAATTTAGTTCGATTTCACTGGGAGAAAATATTGTTGGCGATATTAGATAGAGCATAAGCGGGCCCAAGTTTTTGAATAAATTGCACCCAGTGAAAAATTTTGCTATGAAATTTTTGCTAAATTTCTGGAATCGGCTCACGTTGATGTAATACACACCATAACCCAGTTTCAGTCAGAAAAATCGGTGGAGTAGAAATGCGACGGTGCTAAGGTCATCTAAATGCAGCCCTAAAATTCTCTACTGAACAATTTCCCACGCTTGATGCTCTTTGACAAAACAATCCACGAAACTGAATTCCTGGAAGACGCCTTCTCAGTGCTTGCCAAATCTGAGGGCCAAGCCGATTGCCCGTCGTGCGAAAATTAAGAGTATTCACCAGATCTGTCAGAGGTAAAAAATGCTAGAAAATCTAGCATTCTATAACGAAAGTCATCCAGCAAGGGGTTATAAGCTACTCCGCATCTAAACTCAGACGAAGCTAATAAACAGTTTTGTTATGAATAGAAAATGAGCACGTGTGACAGTTTTTCTAAGAATTCAAACCTTCGTAAGAGTGCGAGGTGAAATGCGTGCGGGTTGCCCTAGTGGGGGAGGGAAGTTGTATGCTCGATTTTTCAACCTAACCTGGGGTTCGTTTCTCGAAAGTCCCGATAACTTTTCGGGCCCGGAAAGCTATTTCATGAGCGCAAGGTTTACCTAAACGATTCAAATTTTTGCGGTTTTTAAAGCTAAGCAGTAAAATTGTAAGCCGTCGTAAAAAGTCGAGCTGATTTGCGGGCTAAAAGCTACGCCACCATTCTACAAATGTTGATTTTAAAATTATATAGCTCCGGTCCTGAATAGTTACCAGGACTTTCGAGAAACGGGCCGCTGGCGTCATTCCCATCTTTTCTCCCCTCCTGGGGTCGTTGGCGCGCCAACACTTACGCCCCCATTTTAAAGGTGCAAATTCTTGGAGAACTGTCACAAGTACTCATTTCGCATGAGCATCAATGTGAGAGGATTCCAGAAATTTAGCAAAAATACAACAGCAAAAGTTTTCACTGGGTGCAATTTTATTTAAAAACTGGGGTCCGCTTATGCTCTAACGTTGCTAAAAATACTTTTCTACAGTGAAATCGAATTGTGTTATATTACTACCAAATGATAGCTGCACGCTTTCCCAATGTTTTGTAGCCATCGCGTCAAAGCCGGAAAAGTTATGAACCAAAGCTTGTCATGGAGGGGTAAGCCCAATATTACAGGGGAGCCACCTTATTTAAAAACAAAAATGTTATTTGAAATCCGGGTCGCTTTCAATTAAATGAATTTAAATTCTTTAGTTACTGAGGAACGATTCATTTTTTAGACTTAATTCTTAAACGACTGATAGAGCATTACTATTTTTATTTCTACACTGTACAGCATACAGGATAGTTCTCACAATCCAGTTTGATAAAAGGTTTAATAGAATCCTTCATTAACGAATTAAATGTACATCATCTCGATCTAATAAATAATCCTACCTAGACCAACAGTTCATTAATTTTTATCCAAGAATTAAAGTTAATCACGACTTTATTCAATCTTGTTTACGGTTAATTCAAGGTGAAAGTTCGAAATACACTGAAGCCAAGAAAGAATGAATCAGAAATTTAAGTTAGTTCCATTGATGCTTTATACGAAAGAGAACAAATTATTGGTTTTGAAAGGATGTGATTACATTCCGTGAGGTCCTTTACACGAGTTCACATTTCTCTTGAACATTTCATTATACCAAGTGCATTTTAACATGTCATTGTCGCAAAGAATGCACGTATGTTTCCAGGAAAGATCCATACCTCCATCACAGAAAGAGTCAGAACCTCGAACGGGTGGGAAGGGACGTTATGACAGCCAGGAAATTGTGGATGGTGTTCAAAACGTGCAAAACACACTCTTGTTGAAATTTCTCCAAGTCAAAATGGTGACTATTGATCAGAATGAAACAAAAACTTTACTTTAAATTAAGAAGGGGTCACAGCAGGAATGTCCCACTGACAGTGATCTTGTAGTCACCATCTCTCTCCTCCGCAGAGGCCTCCTACAGTCTTGACTGCACGCTTGTGGTTACATCAACATAGCCGAACCCATTCTACTGACAGCTCAATTGCTGTGGACAGTTCTCTTGGTCTGAGGGAAAAGCTCCTACATTTTGAGGAAGATTAACCTCCTTAATACAGCCAACAGACACGTTATGTTGTCCTGTCTGATACAATCGCATGAAAAGTCATTCATTCATTCATTCCGATTCATCACCCGAGAGCAGTGGTAAAGGAGTACCAGAGGTCGTGGACAGTTCAGTCAGTTTAGCTTACAAAGACCGTAAGAAACTGAGTGGTGTTGTACATAAGTTTTGGTGTTTTCGAAACATTGCATGCAAGATCGTCACTTGATTTGCCGTTACAGTGCTACTGCACACTGTCTAAATGACTTCATTCTACACAATAGCAATATCAGCAAGGGTGTCAATAGCAATATCGGCCGGGTGTCGAGAGTGGAAGATCCTAAGGGGAAGGGGGAGGGGAAATGTGAAATCTCCTCTGAGCTGGGGATACGGATATTGCGTAGAACCACACAACTTAACTTCCTATAAGCAGATTTAGGAAACCGTACACCGCAGAGTGAACAATCCCGATAATTTGGTCATGTTCAAAATTTACCAACTCAATTTAAAACAACAACTAAGCTTAATTTAGTTACTTTCAATCGGTGATAAAGAAATTAATTAGGTACAAACTATAACTTTGCGGGAATAAAAATTAGGAACATTTTTAGTGAATGTACGTGCAGTATTTAAGTTAATGGTCAACATATTATTTTTATATTATTATTTTTATTGTTACGGATCAATATTTGAAATACTTATGATCTATTGAAGAACAGAGTATTCAACAGTTAAATTGCAGAATCATCATTAGCGGTTCTAACGAATTCGACTATTTTTCCGAAACTGCGACTCGGAAGAAAACTGGAAAATTCACAAAACAACGTCTCTAAATCTTCGACTCTTCGACTCTTCTTCTTGAAAACTAAGACTCCTTCTGTCGACGCTTGAATACTAATCAAGTTCTACCAACGCGCGGAAAACATACTAATTACGTTCATTGTTAGGTCGTCCCCGTGGGACGAAACTACTAAAATAATTGTTCGCCGGAACATTAGCCATCACTTGCTTACAATTAGTTGTTAAAGTTACTGTTCATGTTTAAAATGGTTCAGATTTGGCTGCTTTTGTTTGAGTCTAGCTATTACCTGATGCTAATTTTCCATAGAGCTCTAGTCTTAATGCAATCTGTTGATTCCATGTTTTGGGCTTCAGTGTGCAGTAACGTGCTCTGACAGGGTAAACCAGCCAGTGACTCACAGTAGTGTCTCCATCTGAGTTCCCTTCAAACACCTTTGAAGTAAACACAAAGCCACACATATTACATTAGCCCGCTATTTCAGCTAATCATCTACTATTATTACTAGGTTAATAAGGTTTATTATTACTACTATTTATTATTATCATCGCAAACAAACATAAGATACCAGTGCCTCTCCAGAGAGCAACATGTTAAATGTTTCATTTTAGTTCCTCGTGTACACACTGACAACTTACTGTCTCTTACAAAAACACCTGGTCTACTTTCGAAATGTTCTGAATGTACTTGCTTCTTGGTTAAAATTTGAAACAACACCGCCTTTGAAATCCATTTGTTGCTTTTTGTTTCATTTAAAAAACCTTTTCATGCCAACATCTTACTAGAACCACAAAAAGGTACACCCAAGCAAGAAATTCAAGCGGGAAATCAGTCTTTCTAAGTCAGCAAAAGCTCAAATTTATGTGAGGGAGTCGATTAAAAAGGTATTTTCAAAGAGTATAAATTCTTCTAGTTTGCGTACTGAAAGTACGGCTCTTTAACACATGGCAAAATCCATGTGCAAATATGCGGTTAAGGCCTTTTTTTACTGACATGGACGAAGAAGGGTCAACTGGCTGAACTGTTTTTGGTTTCTGTTGTTTGATCTGGGACCCCAGTCGATTTTGTGGATAACTCTTCTTATTATCTTAATATCTTTTCTTCAGGAGTTGTCTTCACACGTGCTCAAAATCAACCAATCATGTATAAATACTGAACCAAAATAACTTTCTTATTTCTTCAACACAAGCACGCTAAGCCTGCACACACAATTTCGGGTGAAGACGTTACATAATTTATATCATCTAAGTCTAGTGATGATCTCAAGTTTTAGGTTCTCAGCGTTCCGATGAAGAAACAAACACGCGATCAGTGTCATAAGAACTTTATCTATACATCGCACGATACTTTTCCCTCTCTGCTACACAGGAAGGGAAAATGTTTTGCATGGCACGCCACTTCACAAATTCACACAGGTAATGCTTATTTGGAAAACAGCAGCTTTGCCAGAAGACGTACGATATATACTTTTTATAACGCAATACCCAGGGAAGGCATCATAAAATCCTGCTCATTTCCAGCTGATCAATCAAAAACCAGGGCTAAAACAGGTGAACACTGAGGCTGAGTGTTGCATGCCAATGTATATGTGTGTGGGAACCATTGTAACTGACCTTTAACTCGCCATTTTCCTTATATTCCTCGACGTTTTCCTCATCTTCACTGAACAATAAGATGTAACTAGCGACATGTTGTTCAACGCCCTCCCCGCCACCTTGGGTGCTAATTTTTGTTATCTCCGCAACTTTCCCAAGATCCACCTGGAGCCACTGGTTTTCATCACTTTCTAGTGGAACCCAGGCTCCCATCAGTTCTCCTTCAGGCTTTGTGTTCAGACGAGCTCTTGTAGCACTGTGTGGTTCATCAAGTTCAGATGACGCTTTGATGGCATCATTGGGGATGCTGCCATTTTCCATTCCCAGTGGTTCACTATATAAATCTGAGTTAAACAGCAAGTCAAGGGTAACGTTAACAGCACTCTCCAATAATCCACGGTACCGAAAAAGACGGCGACTGGTACACATACCCATAATTCGCAGCGCACAAAACCCCTAAAAACGCTCATATAACAACGGGCAAATTAATGCAAAAAATATGGCTTTTTATGTGCTTATTGGCTGTTAGGTTTGTAAGGTATTGTGGTAAAATGTACAGCTGCCATCTTTTTCCATACGGTGAATTGTGATGATAGCCTCCACATACACCAATTTGTTTTCTCAACAAATCATTAAGCGAATTCTGCACAAAAGGCTGGCTTAATTAGACTGAGTTGAAACGACCACAATACAACATACATACACCTTTACTCCCATATATTTTTCACGTACCACATTTCACCAAATAATAGCCTGGGCAATTATTTCTATTCTACTCCAAAGGGGGTGGTACTTTTGAACACTTTCCTCAGAAGAAAGGGACTGGATGCATTATTTGAGAGGGGAAAACCATACAATAGAGGCAGCACAGTACACGGTTAATAACAAAAGTCAAGGCTTGTAGGCCTCTAGCCTACAACGTGGTAGTTGTTCTTCTATAGTTAGCCACTTTGAACTACATGCATGTCCAACATGTCGTAATCATACCTGCATTAGATCCATAAAACTCGGTTCTCATTGCAATGCCTTCATTCCAGATCTTGGGGTGTAGTCTTAAGAACTGTGTTATAACTGAGGTCTTGGGACTGTTGAACACAACTGTATCCTGGTCTGAATTTCCCTCAAAAACCTGGGGAAGTAATATAATATTTCCTAAATTAACTGCAACAATTGTTATAATTTCCAAGTTGAAAGTTTATATATATATCCACGAGAGTCAGTGTCTTGTACAGGAGAGTCTAGATCATATGCAAAAAAATCCCTAAAAATCCAGGGGAGTTGGCCGCCGGTAAACACACATGTTCATTTCTTTTCTTTACGGTCTAGGTTTTTTTCCTATTTTAAAAACTGCACCTGCAAGTAGAAGATCGGCACACACGAGGGGACTAGTCGCAAGGACTGGTTGCAGCGACTAGTCCCCTGTAATTGTTAAAACTTGGTAACATTCGATCGGAATAATATCGGCTGTTAAACTCCTGGGGCAAAGCCAAACAACAGCAGCCGGGCCCGGCCGGGGAGATAACTAAATTTGAACCCTTCAGTACTAAACTCCTTAACACCAAAAAGGTGAGCTCCCTCGTATACAAGAAACTCGTTAAAAATGAAAGGAAGGGCTCAACCCCAATCAACAGCCAAGAGGAATGGCTTGAAGATTGCCGCTATCCAGATAACGAAAATCTTAACTGGACGTCTGCCTATCGTTTGACAGCGCAGTGCTTGACATCGCAGAGCACAAAACTTATCGAATTCCAATTTAAATTTCTTCACCGACGACTGCCTACGAATCATTTTCTTTTCAGAATTGGTTTGAAGGAAAATGGGTACTGCTCTCTCTGCCAATCTACCCCAGAGACCTTAATTAATCTTTTCTGGTCACGCCGCATATCCGCATCCTTTAGGAGTTCTCTGACTAAGTGGTTACAAAATGTTAACCTAATTCCTAAAACGTATACTCTAGTTTGCCCAATTGCCATGGGTTTGAGGCCGGAAACTTGAGTCGACCAGCACCTCATTGAACATCTCACATGATTGGCCATAAGAACAATAAGATAACGGCACAAACAATGCCCCTATCCCTGAAGACAATGAGCAATATTGTTTTAGAATGCCTCTGAAATTAGAGGTTCACAAGAGGTACTGGACTCCTCGAGGGAAACTTCGAAGTCTTTTCAACTCATAAATTACTGCTTTCTACAGGCACGCTATAGTATTTGGCTTGCTAAATTTAAAGAAACTTCCCCAACCTCTCACTTTTCCTGAGACTAGTAAAATTACGATATGAAATTGAGTCAAAAGGTGGAGATACAAAGAAATGGGAACCTCTTGCAGGATGTATTTAGCTTAGATTATTAGGACTAAAAAAGAATGTACCTTCCCATCGTTGCATAAGGCACAATCATCTTTCTTTCATCTTAGCGAAAGCTTATCTACGTTATACCCCTTATTTACTTTTCTGTATTATGATTCTTATTATTTTGTTCTTTTTATTTCCTTTAGTAGCACGACATTGTTCTCTTTTTGCTAGGTAACCACTATTGTAACTGATCATAAGTAAACAACATTGTAACTGCACTTTTTTTGTATTTGCTATTCGTCAATAAAAAATAAAAATAAAAACATTCGATCGGCTCTATTCTGATGATAAAATGCAGCCTTCATGAAACCTTAACAACGTAGTCTCTCGCTGACTTAAAAATGACAGCTTGAGTTATCGGGATTCAAATGTGTGTAAATGCCCTTTTGCATTTTGCAAGCATCCTGACCATTTCTTGTCATCTTCAAATCCAGCTATCGTTAAACTACATGGCATACTATGATTGGTGAATTCGACAAAGATGCAATTAATGCATGATGTTGATAAGCTATCTGATTTGGCCTGCAAGTCACTTCACGACAACCACTACAGTCATAATGTTGCCAACAGAAGTAGTGACAATTGCCTCAATAACAGTACGTAGTTAAAACATTGGAATCCACGTTCTAAGATTTATTAATGTATCCCCCTCCTACTACTACCAAGAAGGCATGAAGACGCCAATAGTGTCAGCATACTCCAGCATCCCAACCCCTCCACGGCTAAGGACACCTCTCATTTGATGCC
Source organism: Siderastrea siderea (assembly GCA_964030785.1). NCBI lineage: Eukaryota > Metazoa > Cnidaria > Anthozoa > Scleractinia > Rhizangiidae > Siderastrea > Siderastrea siderea. The sequence goes on from OZ034979.1 coordinate 15,023,405, forward strand.
TGCTGTAAGAGCACATGGTGAGATGGTATCGCACGATCATTACCGCAGCGTCAGCCTCTCTGATGCTTCCTACCTAAGTCTTCTGGGCATTTTGTGGTGCTCTAGATGGACTCACGCTGCAAACATTTTTTCAGGCTTGAGTAGGAGAGAGGCTTGATCTTGACCAGTTCTCTTTGTGATCGCACTTTCGTTAAGGGTAAGCAAGGACGGTGACTATCAAATGTGTCATGCCGCTTGTCTATTATTGTATCTTTTTTTTAATGTTATTTATTAAAGAATACAAAAAAATTTACAAGAATACTATACACATCTTTACAAATAGAACCAATAGACAAGAAATTAACAAATGTATAAAGCAATTACAGTGATACTAGCAAAGCGGGTCAAAGATCTCTCAAATATCGACATCTCCAATAAATGTGCTGCGGATCAGAGGTTCCCATTTAATCCTGAAATGCTTTAGATTACCATTTCTCGTGGCAATATCTTTCTCAATCCTTGCTTTTTCACGTAATTCTGTTTCACACACAGGGAAGTATAGAGGGGTATCGTCTAGACTGCATCGGTATATGTAGAACTTGGCAACTAACAGGGCCAAATTGAGTAGTGTGCAGAACCTTGAGTTATCTATCACACCATATAACACCTTAGTAGGTGTAAGGTTCAGTGCAATATGGGTATTTTTGCGCCACTATTCCCGAAAATCATTCCAAAAAGCCACTGTATGCGGACAGTGGACAAGCAAATGCAAAAAGTGTTTCTGCTTTGTCTTTGCAGTGAAAACATTTGTCATCCTATAAAATATTTGCCTTGAAAAGCTTGTCCTTTGTGAACACTGCGTTATGAATAATTTTTACCTGGAACATACACAATTTGATTTCCTTTGTTATACTCCATGGTAGAAGATACACCTTTGATAAGTTATCTTTAGAAACACCTGAATCAAGAATTTTTTGCTCGGCTGAAAGGGGGCACAAATTTACTATCTGCGATAACACGCAGCAGATCTGCAGTGGTTAAGTTCCAGTTGTTAGTACGCCAATTTGAAATTAATCCTAAAACGCCATGGGATTCTTTGGAGATAGCATTCCAATTTTGACGGATTGAATTACATAGACCATAATATGTTGTAAAACAAGCTTTAACATCAAACATACGACAAAAACGTCAAAAGGTGCAGCGCTCTAACCAATTGAGCTAACAAGCCAACTGGCAGCTGGTCATTAAATTGACAACCCCACCCACAGGTAACCAAAGCGTAATATGAGAGTTTGTATGGAGCTGAAATTCGATCGAAAATAATCGGCGGTTTTCCGCCGAAAATACATTAAAATCGAAATAAAGTTTAAAAAACCTTACCTGTTGTGTGTTTGCTGTGTTTTTATCGCTTTTCCGAGCTTCCGGAGGCCGTTTTGGACGATTTTCTGCTTAACGGTCGATGCGACGGCATGTCACGTACTAAAGAGAGCTAAGGGTAGGAAAACGGGAATTCAAAATTGCCAACCGACACTCGAGGTCCCCATCAAAATACCCGCTAAAAATCGATTCAATCTAAAGTCAGCACTTTAAAACCACAACACATTTCAAAAAGGATAAATCTCCTACCTTTCTATGTGATTCAATCGTCAATTAGTTTATCTCTCGAAGTACAGCCCTGCATTAAAAACGAACTAACTTTTCGAAATCGCCGCCATCACAGGCTTGTAAGGAAAAGAGGGTCAAAACTAACGGTCAAGCCTGGGACAAAGCGCCAAAGTTCGCTCCACCGGGGAACGACTTGAGTGACTTCTATGTCGCCAAATGCCAAACTCACCCTCTCTCCGGTAAGTCAAGTTTTATACCTGAATGCAACCCGCGCGCGATTTCCCGCCGAAATTTGAGCGGTACAACACTTGATTTACCGGAGAGGGGGTGAGTTTCGCATTTGGCGACACAGAAGTCACTCATGTCGTCCCCCGGTGGAGCGAAATTTGGCGCTTTGTCCCAGGCTTGACCGTTAGTTAATTGACGATTGAATCACATAGAAAGGTAGGAGATTTATCCTTTTTGAAATGTGTTGTGGTTTTAAAGCGCTGACTTTAGATTGAATCGATTTTTAGCGGGTATTTTGATCGGGACCTCGAGTGTCGGTTGGCAATTTTGAATTCCCGTTTTCCTACCTTTAGCTCTCTTTAGTACGTGACGTGCCGTTGCATCGACCGTTAAGCAGAAAATCGCCCAAAACGGCCTCCGGAAGCTCGGAAAAGCGATAAAAACACAGCAAACACACAACACGTAAGGTTTTTTAAACTTTATTTCGATTTTAATGTATTTTCGGCGGAAAACCGCCGATTATTTTCGATCGAATTTCAGCTCCATACAAACTCTCATATTACGCTTTGGTTACCTGTGCCCCACCAGGAGAGGACAGGATATTTTTGAAGATACAAACGTTCGGTGAAATATAAACTGTCCTCTCCCGGTGGGGTTGTAATTTGACCCTCTTTCCCAGTGCCGGCCGAAGTTTTACAGTCCGGCTTCTCCAACCAAGGCCACCCGACAAAAATTTCTGCAAATTAGCCAATCACAATATCGGTTGTAAACAATAGAATTTCTGCAAATGTTTGTACGCGATAGCAAATTGAAACGGCAAAATAGCATAAAAATGTAAACTTTATTCATTTGTTTTAGCAAAACTCAACATATCCAGGGTATTAATTACGGAACTTTCTCTCTCAGAGGTGCATTTTGTGTGAAGGGCGCCAAGTAACGTCTACAACGTTCAGAACTCAACATTAGCAAGATCGGATTGCAACTGTTCCCGTTCGATTTTGTTTACATACCAACATTTAGACACGGTAGATTTCTCCGGTACTGTTCAATCAGAAATGGCATTTGCCAGTCCTTAGAATCATCCAAAGGGACTTTGTTGTTGAAAATATTCCTCAGTATTATCACGTCTTTATCCAGAGCAAAACGGTCAACATACCGACCTTCATTCTGCTTTCTTAGTCTTGGCCGCATAATGGCGAAGAAGTTGTAGCTCGAGCGCTCTTTTGCAAGCTTGAACGAACGAAGCTCATCTGCAGCCTTAGCCTCTTTTTTCTCCAAGTCCCTGATTAGTTTCTGTAGTTCTTGAATTTCACTTTTACTCTCTGGCTGCTTCTCGCTCGTTCCGCATTTGTTCATGTCTGTGCACGGCGCATTTGAACAGCGACCCTTGTAATGTCCCGCCAAATGGCATCGGCCACAGAGTTTTCCTCGCCGTCCATTGGCTTTGCTTGATGCTTCTTCGTATTCTCTACGAACGCTTTGCAGCTGATCAGAAGCACTTCTGATTTGTGTCTGTAACAGAGACAGGTTTTCCGTTAGTTCCGCACTCTTGCTTTCTAAATAGCTTGGGTGATCTGTTGTCTTTTCGCGCGATTTTCCCTCAGTAGCGGGGCCTTCAATCGACTGCACTGACACGCTGCTAGATGGGCCAACTAGCAGTGTACTGTTACCGGACACGAATTGTAAGGGCCCAGGCGATGATGGAGGAAAGAGTTCTTTGGGTTGTAGAGAGGGTTTCTTCAGTTCCTGCAGCTCTTTCTCAAGAATTCTTCGTTCCACCAACAACAACTTGTCGGGCGAGTTTATAACAATCTCGAGATCGTTTTCATTCATATATTTCAGTGAATGCTTGCCTCGAAAACCCCTTCTTTCGAATTCTGGCGCTAATCTTTGGAGGTTCAAGCCGTTAGATATCGAAGAAAGCCAGGAATAAACCTCTGAAGAAACTCCGATGTCACTTTGACCCGCCATTTCACCGGCAGCGCGAGTACAGGTTGCGAGAAACTAGAATTTTGCCAAACGTTTGATTGACAGCATTGCTTCTCCCTGAATCCCTGTCACGCAATTGCGCTCCTTAACAGTGTGTAATACAATGTATTTGAAAAACATGAGAAGCCCTTTCGAGTTTAACATTTTCGCCCCCAAAACTGCAGGCCTGTTGATGGTTGGCATAGTTTTCCCCAGAAAAAGCATCCAAGCTTTAGCAAAGTGAAAGTTCAAACTTCGCGTTGTGCGAATTCGCAAACTTTCAACACAAGAAGTGACAAATCAGAAGCATTTGCTGTGTCTGAGTTCACAGTGTAATTATAAACCTTTCAAACTGATAGAAAATATTTTTGCTATGATGTTGAATTATATTGAACAGAAAAATGAAATACGCACAACCAGGTACGTTGACTAAAAGACTTCAAATATATCGGCACTTTATTTATTTCTACCAGAGGTCTCTTTGTTTACTATACTTTTCGGCGGAGAGAAGCGACAGCCGGAAATACGTCTGCGTTCGCAGACTCCTTGATTTATTACGTGTGGGGAAACCCCATTCTCTCTAAAATTGTTTACAGATGTCACAGATTCATAAACAACTCATTCAGTTGACTGAATTGCAGGTGTATATTTACAAACGATCTCTCATAGTAAGCAAACGTGAGACAGAGAGTAAAGCGCTGCATAGTATTGTTTGTTACGGCAGCGGCACTGTGTTAACAATTGTTTCCTGTACAAGTGAGCCTGACAGTTAACGCTAAAGTTCATCGTTCGTGACCCACAGTGTAGAAAATAGGCAACAGATTTTGCTTGCGTGATGTTTGCACCCGCCTCGTAGATTGCATATTCTGTATGCTCCTCCGCTAAGCGCTGATTTCGGCGTAGAAACTCTTTGATATCATGAAAGCAAAATTCGCAGCTGTTGAATTCCGGTGAATACGGCGGCTGGAAAAGTAGGTTTACGCCACACTCTCCTAGCATCTCTCTCAGAATAGGTTCCACAAAGTGGCCATGATGGAAGCCGCAGTTGTCTAAGATCACAGTATCACCTCTCTCCAGGACTGCTGTGCCGTCTGCTCTCGTGAGATTCACTGCCTCCTCGAAAAAAAGCAGGAGCAAATTCCCGTTCGAGGGACCTTCGATTACATCAACAAAGTCTACTCCGAAGGGGGAATGGAGAAGATTAATCGTGTAAGTACAATTAGATGCGCATCGCTGTATTTCGCAGGCAGGCTGGCCTTTGGGAGCGCTCCCGCACCGTCGATTGGCAGTTGTTTTCAAGACACTGCTCTCCTCAAAACAATGAACGGTGCGCAGATCGAAGTCCGCCATTTGCTCGAGAAAATCATTTCTCAGTGCAATGTTGTCATTTCTCTGGGATTCGGCCGGTATTTGTTGTATTCTCTTTTTAGTCATAAATAGATCGTTCCTAACACACTTCGATATCGTGGATCTTGATGGTAAATTCCAGGGATGGGTGATCCCATCAAGTAATAGACGATCTTGTAACTCTGCTGAATAAATACTCGGCTTCATAAGTTTTTCTATTTCTATGGAGGCCATAACGTCTGGAGTTATAACTCTTCTCTCTGGCTGGACTTTCATGTGCGGCAACGAACATCCTCCTGTACGGTCATAGTCAGCTAAGACGTTTTGGACAAAATACCGGCTTGTTTTCAGCTCCGTTGCAGTCGTTCGCTGAGATATTTCGCTATGGATCATATCAAGAACTTTTTCTCGTAAAAGTCTTGGATAATAACGGCCATTGTCGTAAAGTTTTCCGCTCCGATTCAAGCAGAGTCGCATGTTCTGCTCCATGGCAGAACCGTTCAGCCGTTTGAAACTTGAAACTGAAAATTTTAAATTTGCCGCGTTTCTATTGTTACGATACTCGAACGCTATTGGCTAATTTGTAAGAAAATTTCCTGGGTGGCCTTGGTTGGAGTAGTCGGACTGTAACGGTCGAACTGGGCAACTTTCCCGAGTCACGGATAAATGGCGGCGGTTTTCGATTTCGTGTTCTAACTTTTCGGTCGTCTTGTACGGGGAAGAATCAAGGTATACTCCATTGGATTTCAGAAAGGGGAACTTAAACCACTACTTTGTGAGTACGGCGAGACAAAATGTAAGTGCATGCCTTTTTTGCGTGAAAATTGGAGCCGTTCTCGAGGCTTGTTCGATGGCCGATCTGACTCCATTCTCCAACCTTGTCTTTCTCTTATACACTGTTAGGGTAGAAGATCTAAAACCTTTCCAAAGGCGCTAAACCTTCACAGGAGGACAAAATACAACACCAGGTAACAAAGGGAGAAACATAAAGGGGCCGATTACATGAGGCGGGCTGGCACGGTTTGCCAGGATCTTGGTACGTCTGTGAAACACACTAAAAATCAACTTTGCGATTACCTGTTAAAATTTCAGCCCGGCTAGCTGCGATCCCAGCATCGCGATGCCGGGATGAAAATTTACCAGGTAATCGCGATTGCCGGGCCAGCCGAGCTAGCCGGGCCAACACTTTCTCGTCACTAAATTTCGCTTCAGAGCAAAATGGCTCACCAGAAGATCGCTATTTCTTTTTCTATCTAACACATAAAGGTTTATCAGACCATAAAGCTACGTAAAACTGAAAACGATACGCCAAAATAATGGATTAGCGAGAATAAAAACACTTGATTCATGCTCTTCGATGTAGCCATCTTTTCACACGACAGCTTCTAAATTTAGCCGCAGGCGGGGCGGCTCGCCTCATGTAATACCGGGCTGAGCAGTCACCTCGGCAGACAGCCGCCAGCCCTTCTACGAGCCAGCCCGGCTCATGTAATCGGCCCCTAAGGAAGCGGGGAATGAGTAAATTTATGCGTTTTTTGTTATCTGAAAACGATAACTGATTTTTGTGTCTATAGTGTGAAACGAGTCTTGCGTGGAGCTAGTGCGTGTTAATCTTCGTATTGAAGGTGATAATTGTTTTGATTTGCTCCTTGTCGTGCTGCTCTTTCCGCTCAAACTTTGCACAAACAATCCCGCTACCTCCACGCAGCCTAACCAGAACCCCATTGCTCTGGTAAGTCGCCTCTAACTTTGCGCCTAGCTAGTCGCACGTACAAGCAACGTTTGTAGACAAAATAGCTCAATTATTAATTACATACTTCTTCTTGATCGAGACTCGCGAATGCAAACACTTCAAAGTACGGGAGTTATACTCCCATACACAAAGTGTATGGGAATGTCTCGCTTTTAATGTAACGGTTTCAGTGTCCCAGTGGCACACCCCTACCCAGCATCTCACAGAGTCCCCCACGGCCTCACGTACATGTAAGACAGCTACCGTATATCGTACATCGTGCGCCGCCGCGTGTTTTAGGTCTACAGCATCAACCGTTGACGTCATAATAACGCCATCCGTTAAAAATGACGGAGCAGTAGACAGTAATCTCCCCACTGTCCCTGACTTTTCCCACGAAAGTTACCCAGCCAGAAATACTCCCTGGGAACATGTAACCTTTATCACCAGGTAAATAAAAACATGTTTAACTAGGGTGGTATAACCACGGAAATTGTAGTAATCTAGTAATTGCTCGTATGAAAATCACATTTTCGTTTTAATTAATTACAACAACTTTACAAGTTTAATTATATACAAAAACAGTTATTTAACAATTATTCGCCGAAGGCGAAGTGAATATTCTGGAATAATCCCCGGGATTATTCCACAATATTCGCTGAGCCTGAGGTGGGTTGATTATCAGAGCAAACGCATTTTCTTTTTTCTTTTCTCCAGAAACAAAAAATCGCGCGGCGTCCATTTTGAAAATTAGTGCTTCAGTATTATAATCACCTGGCGCAGGTGATTATAGCAAGATATGACGTAATCTTCGACCAATCAGAGCGCACGCTTCTCTATGATCACCTGAACAATTACACAAAAAAATCATAGCAATTCATAGTCATGTTCTGTAACAGTCTAAGCTTTGCTCTCTCTTTCCCTGGCTAAGGTTTTGCAACAAATAACGTCACACTGTAAACTAATTCACTTAAATTATTTTGCCATTTAAATAATGTTGTCATATGGTGGCTGGCCAGTAAATTTCTCCTGCACATGAGATTGGAGGGAGATGGAAATTGATTTGAGTACACACGTCCATTTTTGTGAAGCTAAACCCTTCTGAAAGAGTTTGCAAGAAGGAGCTTCTTGCAAATATTTTAGCAGACCAGGCCACGCAGTGCCTGAAATGGTTTTGGAGGTTGTAGCGAAGATTTGGCACACATTTCTTTACGATTGGTCTCCACCCTTGTTAGTAAACCATGTAAAGTTAGGTAACACGGGCAAGAACCAGAGATTGTCTGGCCTTCAATTCAAAGGTGAATTAATATCCAAATGCTCTCTGCTTTCCTTAACAACAGACTGCCAGGAAATGTTGGCAGTTCTTGTCAAACCTACAATCTTAGGCAACAGCATATCTTATTGGACACGACCTATTACTTGACAATAACGAGAAAGTTGTTTCATGTGTCTATATTTATATTCAAAAGAGACTGTGGATGGTTTTTCCAAGTTTCCATGCTCGTGCAAAATTAACATGGCCTCTTTAATTAACAATATTGCTTGAAACAACATTCTCTGGTAATTGTTTACCTTGTCACTGCTGTCCTCTCTGTAAGGTGAAAACTCCTCTCCATCGAGGCTGCATGAGACAGTAAACTCCTTGACATGACGGGAACTTTCCCCAGCTTCTCCCTGAACAGCTATCTTTGTAAGTCTTGTGACCTTCCCAAGATCCACCTGGAGCCATTGGTTTTCATTATTTTCTAGTGGAACCCAGGCTCCCATCATTTCTGCTTCAGGCTTTGTGTTCAGACGAGCTCTTGAAGCACTGTGGGGCTCATCAAGTTCAGATGATGCTTTGATGGCATCATTGGGGATGCTTCCGTTTTCCATTCCCAGTGGTTCACTGAATTGCTCTGTGTCTGTAATAAATTCGTACAAAACAAATGCTTTAGGACAAGAGCCTCTGTTGCAGTATCATGTATAAATTGGCGATTGTTAGAAACCAAACATGGTCAAGATAGATACATGCATACCAACACATTTTTCCTGTACGTCCTCTTGTTGTTTATTGCCCTCTTGTTCAGGTTTGGATTCATCTTTTGGTACTTTATGAAAACAACGAAAGGGTATGAGGCTTCAATTAAATAAAAGTATAAATACGACAAATCATCTTTCCCTAACTTTCCATAAAAGCATTTTTCAGGATAGTCCTGGATACAAAGATAAACTAATGAAATATTAAAAACAGACAAGAAGAATTGTTAAATTGTTAAATACAGTCCATGAAAATACAACAGCTTAGAAGATCAAGGTTACCCAGTACAAAAATTTTAACAAGAAGTCGAAATGGAGTCGCACAACAAGCATCTGAAGGTTCATTTGACCCTGTTGTAACCCCCCCCCCCCTCCTACAATGAAAATGTGATGACCTAATGATCGTGATATTTAATTTTATTTGCTTAAAAACTAAGATGTCCTTAAAAATGTTCAATCGACCGGAAAATGAAATGCGTGACCAGAAAATGGAACTGCATGACGTAAAGAAATTTTTATTTTTGTTCAGTTGGAAGTCAAAACATCCTTGTCATAAAATCGTCTTGAAATCTTAACAATCCCTTAAGCATTCGGAAGACGAATTTGAAAATGCTTTGGTAGGCATTTATAATACACACAAAACATAACTCAATATGCTTGAAGACAATTGCAATTATTAAGTCAATGCATTTATGTCTCTTTAAGAAAAAGCCTAGCAAAGTCACTTTACTTTTGTCAAACCAAAATCGAATTTGAAAATGCTTTGGTAGGCATTTATAATACACACAAAACATAACTCAATATGCTTGAAGACAATTGCAATTATTAAGTCAATGCATTTATGTCTCTTTAAGAAAAAGCCTAGCAAAGTCACTTTACTTTTGTCAAACCAATGCTACCATCTACACCAACTCTGCCATCTCTATCAACTCTGCAATCTCCATCAAGTCTACCGCCTCCACCATCTCCACCAGCTCTACCGTCTCCACCAATTCTACCAACTCTACCTCCTCCACCAACCATCTTTCTCCCATCCATCTTCCATCTCCACCAACGCTACCATCTCTATCAACTCCACCAACGCTACCACCCCACCAACTCCACCTACCACAGCATCTCCACAAACTCTACCATTCCACCAACTGTACGATCTCCATCACGTCTACCACCTCCACCAATTCTACCGTCTCCACCAACTCCACCAATGCTAGCATCTCCCCCAGTGGCACCATCTCCCCCAAATTTACCAACGCCACAATCTTCACCAACTCTACCGTCTCCACCAACTCTACCTTTCCACCAATTCCACCAACTTTATCATCTTCACCAACTCCTCCATCTCCACCAACTCCACCTACTACAGCATCTCCACTAACTCTACCATCTGCACCAACTCTACCATCTGCACCTACTCCACGAATACTACCATCTTCACCAACTCTACCAAGTGTACTATCTCTACAAACTCGACCAACGCTACCATCTTCACCATGCCTACCATTAACATCAACTCCACAATCTCCACCAACTCTACCAGTGTTACAAACTCCAGCGATGTTACCATCTCCACCAAGTCTGCCATCTCCACAAACTCTATCATCTCCATTAACTCCACCTACTCCATAGTCACCACAAAGTCTACCATTTCCAGCAACTCTGCCATCTCCATCAACTCTTCCAGCTCTGTCATCTCCAACAACACCACCAAGTCTACCACTTCTGCCAACTCTACCATCTCCACCAACTCTATCATCCCCATTAACTTCACCAACTCTTCCATGTCAACTCACTCCATCAACTGCATAAAGTGTACTATCTGGTGTGAGATGCAGAGTATCAATAAACATGTGGGATCAAAATAGTCTGTCAGCACAAAATATAACTGTGCGGAGATCCCTAAAATTTTGCACGAAATAACACAGTGTTCACAAAAAAAGTATAACAGAAGCGAGTAAAAGCCTCGGCTATGTGAAATCCCCTAAAAATAGTTGCCATATCTCGTACAAAATCAGACCACAGGAGAATATACAGAGTGAAGGAAAGCTATAATTATATTGACTATAATGGACATTGGTTGTATGAATGTGTAGGTTCCAGATTTTTTATTCAACTTATTAGGTCTGTGGACAGCGGCTGCTTACCCCAATTTAGTCTCAGGCCTAAGCAGTGTAATACAAGTCCAAAGAAGGTACCCACGTTTTGGCCCATTTTTCCGTTGGCTGAGTTTCTCATGTTTATCTGTGTTCATTGGACTCCTCCATGTCTTTCTTGTATCTAAATGTCCTTCAGAAACCATACTTATCGTGCTTATGATGATACATGCTCATCGGTGACTCAACTACTTGTGATAGTCAACTTTCAAACATGGTGATATCTACGCGTAGGCTAATGAGTTGTTAGTTCTAGACGTTTTTCCTTTGGCGTCATACCGAAAAAAACTGGTCGGTAAAAGCTTATAGTTTTGGTGGCTACAGAATGTGCAACCAAGTCAAGGTACTTTCTTAATGATTACGTGGAAGTCACCGCAAATCAGCAACAAGTCAGACTACTGACTACTGCACAGTTCAGACAAAACTGTACAGTGATTGTTTTGAATCTACTTTGTTCGTTTTGAATTGTTTTTGAATTAAAATCAAACAATTAACACAATCCTTTCTCTACCCTTCAGCAAAACAAAAAGGATTTCATTTATCCAAATGTCTGGAGTGTTTCGCGTCAAACAAAGTGTTGCTAACAGTACATCAGTACACAAGTTTCGTTGCTAGTGAGTTGCCAAATTACTTTGATTTTGTCAAATTACATTCACATTGTCAAAACTATCCCTGCAGCAAAATAGAAAGCACTTGATTTTTTCAGACATTCAGAGCTTTTTTCATCTAGTAGCATCCATCTCTTTAATGTTTCATTTGACGTCTGCTTTAACAACAAGGAAACAGTTAAAAATATTAGTGAACATGCAATGAAAAAACGGAAAAGAAACCTAAGACTTCTATAAGACAAATAGATGAGCTATCGAAAATGTATATAAATACAGAAAATCCAAACCTCTGACTGTTCCATCTGGTAAAATTTCGACTTCGGGTAAGAACTCCCTAATAACCTTCTCAGCTTTCTCCACATCAGAGCTTCCATGCACAGCATTCTTCATAGTGTCCACACCAAACTGTGCACGGAGACTACAGGGATTCAAGAGAATGCCAATCACCATTTGGCAAAACGTTTATGACAAGGAACCAAGAATTGGCAATGGAATATATCAAATTACTTTAGGGTCTACTTCTGCCTAAAGGTGATTCCCCGGAAAAAGAATCTGCCATAAATTTGTAAGGAAACTTGGCACAAATATTCAACAAGTCATGTAGGGTCTAAAATTGCAATAAAAATGGGGGGTCACCGTGCTCGTTTTAGTGGTATACTGCTGACGAATACAGTGTTTAAAGGCATTTTCAGGCAATAAACGCGCGAACATGCTCAATATTTCCACTGCAGAGTGATATTTCATGTACAGGTTGACTTTGTACATATGTATGGTCATCTGTGTCATACAAAACATAGCCGAAAAGTTTCACATTTACTGGACACTCAAAGAGTAGACGGTGACGACGGTAGCTTGATGTGCGGTCCTCTCCCCTAAATGGCTTTTTTTGTAGGATTTTTTTAAACTGTGCAAAATCTGATCATAGATTTTTGCTAACTTTGTTATTTTGCTTTGGGAACACTGTCCTGATTGAGTTTATACAATAAAAAATGGGGGTCACCGTGCTCGATTAGGAGAAAACGACCATTTATTTCTCTGAACGTTCGCGCTCATTGTTTGTGCGCATCCTTACTGTGCACGTAATTCACGTCGCAATGTCATGCCACGTCATGCATCGAGCGCGCGCGCTGAGTAAGAAATATGGACAGATACAATGGTGGTGGGTATTTTTGTATCTATAAACGTGCTTAACTCTCTTAAATGCACGGTAACCCCATCCTTTTTTTCGATAAATCACATCCTTTACTGGTTCTCTGCATTTTGTCCAAAAACAAAAAAAATTCTGAACGTGAGAAGTTTTAATTTTATTGCTATTTCTACTCAAATACGGTCGAATTTTTCCAAGAATGCAGGTATATGTGACTTTCAATTATCCTTCGATGAGGGTAATTTTACCTGAAGAAACGATATTACAAGCAAAAATGTACTAAATAGGCCTATTTGCGATGAAATGAATAAATAAGCATTGTCTAGAGTCCTCCACGTAACTTATTTTAATCCTTGTAGCAAGAAAGCCGATTTCGCCTTCCATAACCAAAACTTCTAAAAACACAGCATTTCCAACACGCTTTATTTCCGAAACGAGCACGGTGACCCCTCGATTTTTTGCTTTTCTGACATGTGTTGGTCATTATCTAAGGACAGCAAAAGTTTGGAAAAATCTGAACGTGGGAAGATTTGGGCGCGAACGTCCTTCACAGTAACCGGCAGTGATATTACAGGGGTAACATTCAAATCAAGGCAAACGATTTGTTAATAAATAAAAATTGCAAAACAATGCACTTCAGTTAATGAGAGTCCCTGACAAACCTGTGGTTCTTCCATTTTACTTTTTGAGGGAGAAAAACTGGTGAGCCTGGGGAAAAATCCTCCAAGCAGGGATAAGTATGAACAAGGTAAAAAACATGTGACAAAGAGTAGGGAAATCAGGTCTCACAACATTGGTGGGGTGGGGGTAATTTGTTTCACCACTAACCCATCCTTGCTCCTAAGTATGCTTCAATTACCTCTTCTGGATATGGACTTACATATTCATTAAAATACTAACACATCATTTCCAGAATAAATACAGAAGACGACCTACGAGTCTGGTGCAACTTCCAAAGCTTGTTGTGGATCAGTGGGTCCCATCATTGCTCTCCAACCACTAACTGCATCCTCTCTTGTTAGTACCATAAATAATGTCGGACCACTGTAAATCACACAAACACATAAAACATGGACAATGTATGCATACATCAATTAATCTAACTGACAAAACGTCTTTGAAATCAATTTGATTAAACGTTTCACAACACAGCCTGTGTTGATTTTTTGCCTCCACTGGTTAGACTTTATCAACTGTTTTGCAATGTTATCAAGCACTGTTTATGTAAAACAAGGGCAACTTGATACAAATTATTATATCAGTTGAAAGGGATACACACTTATTGATTTCCGATTGTAATAGATGAGATTAAAGCTGGTAAATATGTACCTGTTGACTAATAGCTTGAACTGTTTATCTAAATAAAATCTGAAGAAGTCTGAAAAGTATATTGCCTTAGCTAGGGAATCCCTTCAAGCCAATCCCAGTAAAACAAGTTCGGAGATCTGGGTCCGAGTTGGATTCTAAATTCCAGGTAGCTGAGACCCCGAAATCGGGATTCTAAAGTTCTGTAGTGGAATCCTGGGTCCAGAGGTTTGGCAACTAGCGACATTTGAATCTAGACGTCCAGCTGGAAATCTGAAGAGTTGTTGAATTCTGGTCTGGAGCTCTAGAGTCTTGCAACAGTCTGAAGTTCATAATTTTTGCCAGACTGTCTCCCTTTTTATCCTTGCAAAATTGAATTCTGCAGCAGACATGGCTGCGGCCATTCAGCAGATCAAAGTTTGTTGGAAAATAATGACAGCAGAATAGGTAGAATTTTCTGGACTTATCCAGAATCCTGGTGTGTTCCCGGCAGATTTGGGTAGATTTCTTGGCAGATTCGGGTAACCATTCACAAAAAAAATCCCGAAATTTCGTTTGGAATGTAAATGGTAAGGCTATTTTGGTTTGCCTGACCGGGCCATTTCCAGAATAAACGAAACGTCCTGGGAGGTAGTCCGAACTTCCCAAGCAGAGTATCTGAATGGGAAATTGTGTTCCATTTGCCTTTTGCTATCAGTTCCAGGCCCTGCGCCAATAGCAATAGTCAAACTAGTTCCAGAGTACTTCTCTGTAAATTAGAGTGAACTAAGCAAATGGTACACGCCAACCTCAAACGGATTTTCCCATTCGGGAGGTTTTTCGTACCATTTGAACAGCCCGTGGACCAACTGGTTTCCCCATGTAAATGGTAAACAACCGTGGAATCTACCAGGAATTCCAGGCAACGCTAGAATTAGACACCAGCAGGATTCTGCCAGTGTCCCAGACCAATATTAACGAGGAAAGTCTATATAAAATTCAGCATGGTTTGATAATGTGTAAAAACGTAGAGGGAGGCTAAGGTGTTTAGGCTGTCCATCACAAATCCCAACAGGGGCCGAAATGGGCATTTGACCAGATAATTTATCAGAGAACGAAACGCCTTGATTAAATAGCAGGTATACGTACCTAGCCATATAATCAGTGAGGCCATCATAGAACTCTTTACCCTCATGTTCACGGTAGAATTGAGATGCTACGTCTTTAGTGAGAGTCACCTCCTTCTCAAGTTGAATCTTAAAACCAGCTTCTTTGATTCGCTGTATCACTTCCTCTGTGTTGATTAAGCAAAACAAAATGTTTATGAAAAATCGAACAAGACCACTACTGTGACTCATCAATCCCCTCAGACACTCTTGATGCGACAATTGAGAACCCCATAAATGTCACCAGCAATACATTGGCAGTATTAGCAAGCATGGTTACATTACAGTACAATAGGATTTACGAGATAACAAAAATACTGTACCACTGTATGGGCCAGAAAAAGGTAGCCATCACAACAACTAATACTTTGCTGTGTCATGAATGGTTGTAGATATTACAGGATATTTGTGATAGTAGGCGGTAAAGATGATGGGAAACAATGGAAAGAGCTGTGTGGCACTTCATTTTTATAGTGCATGTGAGCGTGCTGTTAAGAAAACTGCTGTCCTACCGAATTTCAACCGGGTCACTGGCCCCTCCAGTTCAAAGTTTTCACTATTTCCATCTTGCACTTCTGTGCTGCCCAGGACTTCAAGACTTCTAGCCAGTTGTTTGTGCTTTGCCGTGTCCCTTTGTTATTTTTCATTTTCCTTCAACGCTTCACACAATTTTATTATTGTTGCTCTCTTCAAATCTGTCTGCCATTTTGTTTTGACACAAATTTATGTACCTGTCAGTAATTTTTAATTTTATTTTTTTCAATTTTTGGACACGATTTGGTTGACTCATTTCAAGGACTACGGACTCCTTTGCAAATCAATAATGCCATTGTTATAATACCCCGGATTTGACTCTACTTCAATGACACATTGATATTTTAATGTCATAAATCAGAATATGTACATATGCATATGTACATAGGTATATGTATATGTACTATATTATATATATATATATATATATGTACTATATTATATATATATACTATAATTAAAAGATGGAGACTGCACGGACAGTTACTTAAGTTTCACGCACAAGGCGATCATCAGACTGTGCCGTTAATGGCAGTCGAAAGAAAATTTAAACTACATTCATGGAGGGCGGTTTGAGCGATCCTGCTTCTGATTGGCTGCATAAAACTTGTTTTCGTGCCTGCACTTGGTGATTAATTCAGATCTCTTATTGACCACTTGATCGAGAAATCGGTGTTTTTGTCTCTTTGGTCCCAGATAGTAGTAATAGTACATTATCCTCCCTGCTTACTCATTAGCATTAAGTATTGGGTAGTGACCCCTGACGAGCAAAACTCGAGAGGGTAAGCCGAAGAGAGCTAAGAGTAGCAGGGGGGAGTGGCGGGTGGGGTGCTTCACCCTTTCTGTCCAAGGTTCGCAACAACTGACACTGTTAATTAATTCATCCTGCTTTATATAATGCTAGATGACGTCACTAGGGATGCTAATGAACTATGAATAGTATTCCGCTCTGCATGTATTTGCATCGAGCACTCACTCGATTGTGTCAAACCATTTACATTTTTCTTTGTTTATATATATAGATTGAATGAAGAAACTGTGTCACCAACGAAAAATGCCGCTTGTGAGTGGGATCCAAACGGATACACGATGCCTTGACTCCAAGAATTAGGTAAGTTGAATGAAAAAGGAAGTCAACTGCAAACCACTCACAGGTCCATGTTTAATACAAACAAACATTAAGACCACGTGCGAATTAGCCGTGCATTACAATAGAATTGAACACCAAATGTCTGACTTTGAATTCATTGTGATCAAAAAAGTTGTTAATGAAAGTGACGGTCAAATTGATAAACGCTTACTCACAAGGGAAGCGTTCTGGTGCCCCCAACTTTGCACTCTCCAACCTCAGGGCCTCTATAAAAGATCCGAATTCAATTCAAAAAATAGAATTAGGTTTAATTGACCTGTTTTTTGCACTTTTAGTCATTTTTTGTTTTGTGAGTTGTTTAGAATTTCCGATTTTTATTTCTTATTTTTCATTTTAAGAGCTAGGTGTAAAGATTTATTTAACGATAAGAGTCTCGCATATACGTTCAAAGGCCTTTCTTTAGGATTTTGTTATTTTGGCGTACACTTGATTTACTCAGAGGCTTCGGCCGGGGATTTTATTACGGATTTTTCTGTTTAAGGACTCCTACCTTGGAAACTGTTGTCTCTCTAACTGTTGCTTTTATTCAAGGTCTTCTAGTTAGGATTTTGTTACGTTGAAGAACTTTTTATCGTACTTTTCTCATACCACCTTGCAATATTATTTTTTACTTGTTTAGTTACGTAATAGCTGAATTTTTAGACCTAAAATTTTTATTGTGATGGTTGCCCTTCGGCTGACAAATTAGGCAATACTTTTTATGAAGACCTCTGACTAGTTATTTGTAATGTTTTGTAACCTTTGTTTGTTCATTCATTACCACCTTTTGTAAATCCTTTGAATATAATGTAATGTTATGTAATCTTTGGTTGACAAATTATGTTATTGTTTACTTTCTGCGACCTTTGACAAGTCACTTGTAATGTTTTGTAATTGTATTCTTCATTAGCACCATTTTATTAGCACTTTTTGTAAATCCATTCATTATTACGTGACCTTAAGACTTCGCAATCTACCACCCTTTGTACATAAATATATGATCTTGTAACCGACCTAGCTTTACCAAGTATTGTCCAATGTCAACCATACACTGAAGAAGCCAGAAGGGCGAAACGTTTGTATTAAACATGGACCTGTGAGTGGTTTGCAGTTGACTTCCTTTTTCATTCAACTTATAACATATATATGTATATATAACTTCAAATTCCTTGTGGGGAACGGTTTTCAGAGAGCGCTCAACTTTTCAGTACATATATATATTGTTATAGATAGATATATACTTTTGTTTTGTTGCACGTGCGCCCTTGTGCAATTTTCACATGTCATTGTTCAACTTGTTAAAAATCTTAGGTCAACGATAATTTTTTCTTCTTCGGTTCCTTTGTTTCATTTTAACAAAGAACGTGCTGTCCATAAGGGGCCTCCCCTTACAGTCGTGATTTGCAATGGGAAACCAATTTGGCTTGTTTTTCGCATTAGGAAATCATCCCATGAAGTGGGAGTGATTTGTTTCGTTTACGGCAAGACGGCAATGTTCGGCATTTAAACCAGTTGTTCTCGTTGTAATTTTTTTAAACACATGCAATCATAACGACATCAAGTACGTGAGACAATTTAATGTTTTCTTTGTTGAAAACGTTGGTTATTCGAAAAAAAATCACATGTGACCTGAAGTGTCAAAATAACAATTTGCATGAATCTTCTCTGCCATTCTCTTGATTTGCATTACCTCCAAAATAAAAGGATGGGGAGTTTGGGTCATGTTACTGTTGCGCTAAATGGAGGCCTTTAAGGATGAGTTCTCTAACTATGATCAGATTTACAACGATTCGGATGACAAAAGACAATTTGAGCGACAAATCATCCAAGATTTTAATTTTTACGAAGACGTAATGTTAATGTTAACTGAACTGCAACATAACTGAAAAAAGGGGAGGGGAAGCACTAACAGTCATTTTGTGGCATGTTAAGGGGCTTGGTGAACTTTTAAAATAAAGCCTTCTAACAAAAGTAGAATTTGAAGAGCAAAAGCGATTACTACTCATTGATGTTACAACTATCAAGCAAACAAACGTCAATTACATCATTGTCTACCAGGACATAATAAACTCTACTCTCTGTCACAAAGGCTTTCGAGGTCCACAACTTCTCTAAAGTTATGCCCCTGGATAACGCATATTATTAAAAACTGGACTACGTATATTGGATTTCTTGCATTTTGATTAGCTGAACGGAGCTAGGCTATCAGCTCATATACCTGCTGCGACCAAATATGGTCAATGAACACTCAACAACAAAATGAACAAAGTGAGCTGAAAGTTTTTTCCCTTGCGAGCAACCCGGCGAGAAAAATGGACGAGAAAAATCACTTGGCGGAGAATTAAAATTAAGCAGGAATTCTAACAGCGTCACCAACAAGCATCACCAACAGCGTGGTCTAACTGTCAGGTCAAAATTGTTTGAAGAAACTGTGCAGAAATAGAAATTTAAGCATCAAGCGTTGTGTTTACAATTAATTTCTTTCATCGATCGTCACGTCGGTCCTAAAAATTGAACAAACGGTAGGTTTTATCAGGAAGGCTTTCCTCTTCAACATATCAAGACAAGACATAAAATAAAACACGGTGAAATGAGGCAGGGGCATTTAATAAAAACTATCACACATTCATGGCGAGTTGGTGAGAAAATCATGAAGCAGTCTAAACATGCAAGTGCTAAACAAACTACAGCTGAAAACTACCGCGAAGGAAGGAAGGGCGAGATTTTTCTCGGCTTTAACACGCAAAATTGACATTGGTTTACCTGCACTCTTGTAGCTCTATGTTCCAACAGGTCCAAATGCTAGTCAGATAGAAATCGGATGTCATGTAAACGGAGTTGAATCACTTTTCCAGTTGCTTGAATGTTGTTTTTACCATTCCGTCCGCAACCTCTAAACCGAGAAACTATGATGGCGAATTCTAATGTTCCTCGCTACAGTAATCTTGCTTCTGAGCTGCATAGAAATTACCTGTTCAAGTTCAAATTAGTTCTGTCTTCAGTTAGATCAAACGCGCACATGTTAGCTCCGTTGTGCGAACAGATTACAAACTTGTTCCGTTTCAACATCAGCAGCTAATATGGTGAAATTGTTCAGCTTCAATCCGCTTTGAACGATGATTACAACAATGTTTCAGGAAGAATAAAACATTTACCATATTTCAGAGCCAATAATTAGAAGATTTTTTCCAAAACTTGTGCCACTTTGTTCACTTTCGAGAAGCTTTTATTGATTAATTTGGCTTTGCAATGAAACGCTGCAACACTTCGCAAGGTTTTGGCGCCTTTTTCGTTCAGCCTTATGATCGATTCTTGTTCCCTTTTTAATCTCTTTTCTCATTTTTCCCGTTCTTTCTTGATTTTTTTTAATAGTGGTTAAGTTTTTAATAAAACAATTATTCTACTCGGGCTTGCTGGATATCAAATGATTATAACCAACTCGGCGCGTTATCTATCATTTGATATCCAGCGCGCCCGTAGAATAATTGTTAAATATACTCCATCAACTTAAACACTTGGCGTTTTGTTATAGAATTGCTATGACATTTGGACTACCAATTCGACACGGGCGAACAGTGCCGTTTCTAGGGAAACGACACAAAATATTGAAAATTCTTTTTTGTGTAACGCCCAATAACCCTGCTGCTTCTTAGGTCGATTTCCTTATTTCCAAAACAACCCAAATGATTTGCCATCGCAAATCACTACTGCAAGCTAAGGTGCAGGCATATTTCTTAAGGAAACAAACTAAAACAGCATGTTCTTTGTAAAATTAAACAAAGAAGGTGGCAGAGAAAAAATATCGTTGACATGAGATTTTTAACAAGTTGAACAATGACAAGTGCAAATCACACACGGGTGCACGTGCAACAAAACAAAAGTATCTATCTATCTATTTATTTCTCTGTAAAGTATGAAAACGTTTCTGAAAATGGGTATATACACCTAATTGAAAAACGTTGTCGGGTGAAAAGCATAAACCATTGACGATGAGACCCAAAGGATTTTTGGGTAGATGTATATCATTATTTGCATATTCAAAATACAAGCCTGTTTTCTTGTGACTGATGTTGATTGCAGCGAGTTGCACGTGACAATGGAAACCGTACAAGCCTGCCTGAAAAGGGCCAAATTGGCCAACAAGGGTCAATTTGAGCGCTACACAGTGCGAAATTTGCCAAAGTTTGCATCCGTACCTGAGTTAAAGCAAATTTTGCTGGAAAACTATTCGGTAGAACTAAGTCCTGCCACCAACCATTCGTTTACTGTCGGGTACCTGAGTGACGGACGCACAAAGTGCGATATCAAAACAGACAAACAATGCAAGTGAACGGCTTTCAAAATGGAAATCAGTAAATTGTTCGAATGTTTCCCAGTATACCACTGGGTCGTATCGTTTATGGTTTGTGGTCTTCACCCGACAACGTTTTTTCAATCAGGTATATACATGTATATATATGTGAACAGGTATATATATGTGAATGTGTGTGTTTATATGTATATGAAATTATGAATATATGAAATTCATATATTTGAACTGCGGAATGAAGAATTAAATGTAAAGAAGATCCTCGCAGTTATTAACGCAACTTATGCAGTTGCGAAAAGAAAGCTCCCAGTTGGCTTGCTAGCTCAATTGGTTAGAGCGCTGCACCGGTATCGCAGAGGTCAGGGTTCGAATCCCGGCAAGCCTGATTTTTTTCAGGCTTTCTTTTCGTAACTGCATAAGTTGCGTTAATAACTGCGGGGATCTTCTTTACATTTAATTCTTCATTCCGCAGTTCAAATATATGAATTTCATATATTCACAATTTCATCTTCATCTTCCCCGGGTATATTACGAACCAATTTAATGACCAGCTCCCAGTTGGCTTGTTAGCTCAATTGGTTAGAGCGCTGCACCGGTATCGCAGAGGTCAGGGTTCGAATCCCGGCAAGCCTGATTTTTTCAGGCTTTCTTTTCGCAACTGCATAAGTTGCGTTAATAACTGCGAGGATCTTCTTTACATTTAATATATGTATATATAACCCAAGAACTCATCACTTTGACAATGACGCAATAATTACCATCATTGAGCAAATTAAACAAAACGACATGGCTATCGAACGAAAAAAGGAAATCCTTCGCACAAGAGAAATATTTTGGCAAAGAACTCTTAAATCTTTGCAACCAAATGGACTGAATAAAAGAATAGGCTAGAGAGAAGGGACGCAAATAGCTTTATAAAGAATTGCGTGCAAAAAAAGTTTCAAAACATAAGTTATAAAGGGCGTCTTACTCTAGACCGTCAGGGTCTGAAATAAAGATTTTATTTATTTGTTGACTATCCTCTATTGTGCAAATTATATATACATATATATATATATATATATATTTTGTTTTTATATAACTTTTTTTTTATATTTTATAACTATTTTTCTTTCTTTTTTTTTAACCACTTCCCATAGAATTCATTTGTTATTACATTTATAAATTGTTAGAATATTAGTTAGATAGATAGTTTTTAGTGTACAGGCAAAGAGCCACTTTGTGGATCCTTTATTATTATTATTATTATTATTATTATTATTATTATTATTATTATTATTATTATTATTATTATTATTATTATTATTATTATTATTATTATTATTATTATTTCAGGCAGGTTATCACACTGTCTGTGTCTTTATCGTATTCTACATAATTACCACACACCTCTCTTATCAGGTTCCACTTCAGGCTTAATGACTGCTACAGTAGACTGAACAGGGAAGAATTGCTGTATTTCTTTCTCTGCTGCCTCGGGGGAATCTGATCCATGTAAAGGATTGATAGGACTGTCTTCCACTTGGAACTGATGCCTTAGGCTGCACAATGGATATCAACGTTACTTTCAATTCATCTTCAACCAATTCTATATATGTTTTAACAGATGCATAAATAGATATAATTAACAACTGGGCCACGTTTCACCCAAATCAAGAAGATGAATTTTTAACATGAATTAACATGTAACCTACTACCTACATGACATGGTTTCTTAAGGGCACCACAAGAAACAAATGGTAATAGGGTTTGAAATTCTCCTCTTATTACAACAAGGACAGACTAAACTTGAACAGTTATGACAGCCCTTTTCACAGATAACACGGATGTATGGCAACTCTGGGCAGAAACTGCAAAATTCATCAATTCCACATTCAAATGTACTGTAATGTACTTGACAAGTTATCTGTGAAATTTTTTCCGAGTAAGATCAGGACATTTTTTATTTACTTTTTATTTATATTTGTATGCCTGTTTCACATTTAATAAATATTTTGAACATTTAAAGGAAACTTACGTTTAATCTACGAACTTGCAAAATAAGAAATGAGTTAAGACTGCTACTCTTCAGTTATAATCTCATAAAACAGTTTCAGTTATAAAATTTTGAAGTCACCAGAGGTAGACAAAGCTACCTGTTACGAAGAAAATCATCAATCTTTTAGTTTTTGTTTCTTATTTACTTATTATTTCGGGTATACGTTTTCTATTTGAGCAAAAATAAATGTTTTCAATTTTTATTCCCAAGCAATCGACAGAGAAGCAAAAGCTTAACTCTTCCCTTTCCGATGCTAATCTCATCTTACCACTGGCTCATGAGACAATTCACACAATTACACACGCCAGTGCTTTAGTGGCAAGATGAGATCAGCATATTTATGGAGGGAGGTCAGTTTACCGATACTGACAGCTGCAAAAAGGCTAAAAACGTACCATTTTAATAGGAGAGGCAATGGAAAAATTGAACTTATTCAATGTATAGTTATTATTTCCTAGTTAATAATTAAAATAGATTTTATTTTGACGAATTTTCCTGCGGAAATGTGTATTCCAAGAAATAACCTTTGCTTTGCTTGGTTGGGAGCATAAATTAAAGGACATGTTTTATTCTCATGCAGAAAGCGAAGATTAAATCCTAATTGTAACAAAATTGAAATAAGACATTCACATTAAATCAAATTATTCACTAATCTGAGTTGCACATGCATCGTGCAGATGTGATTGACACAAGGAGAGCAGGTTATCAAACTGAAGGAAACAAACAACATACCAGCCTTGAAATAGGTCACAGAAGAAAGTCAAGATCCTTATGTTTCTTTGCATTGCTACTTTGGTGGGCAAAACCAAATGTTTGGGGTGAGTTGTGGTTAAAAGCCAAGCAAAAACCAGTAGTTTGAGGCAAATGACCTACTAAAACGGGTAATACTAGAACAGAGCTCACCCAGCTGGCCTGATAAATAAACATTATAAATGAAAAAAGTATTACACCACCTTTCCTGGTGATGACAAAATGTTCTTAACTGGTACCTACTTGTTCCCTAGAATTGACGTTTTCAGACCTTAAGTGGATATAACAATTCTGATATCATTTGTCATCTGAATAATTTACATGTACCTTCGAAATTTATTTTGGATTACACATTTGAACAGCTCTATGCTGTGTGCAGGTTTTTAATTACTGTTTATGTACCTTTTTGCTGGAAAGACAATGTCCCCTTCCTCAGTACTGAATATAAATTAAGCAAGAATGGATCAGAACAAATTTCGAATCCCTTGGACGTAATTTTTAAATAAATTGCACGAATAGTATGCATGGATTTGAAGAAACGTGAACACAAAAATACTCAACCAGGTTACGTTTCAACTGCTTAGTCAGAATAATATTAGACTTGTTTTCTCAACCTGTACTGTAAGTTAAAGATGAAGTTAACCCTCCAATTGTGGCCCCCATGTGCTGTAAGTAATACATTAAGGGAAAAATAAAGAACCATAACTTACAGTACATGTAACATACTGGCCAAGAAAACAGGATTACACAATTTTTATAGAACACTTAAAATCAATTTGAAGTAAACAAAAACATTTCATGCATCAAATTAAGTACTTAACTTGCAATTGTGCTCAGCAAAAACTACTTTTTATGCTTACTTTAACTGAAGATACAAGGAAAAAAGATCAATTTCATCGATAACATTTTTTGTTTCTGACAGAAACAAATCTAGAGAAAGAGAATAAAAGTGCCATTTATGTAGTTTATAACTTGCTTGTACAAAATGTGTTTTTTACGTTTTCAAGGAAATGCACATCTTAGTAAACACAACTTGTAGTTTTACAAGTTGACAGGGATTGTTAAGAGATCATATGCTAGTGCAGGAGTACAATGATCCTCAGGGTTCCTCTGACTAGAGATCTAACCAGTTGTCTAACTACCTTTCCTTTCTTCATCATTGTCAACAAGTAACACCTACTGCACCCATTCGCCTATGACCATCAGGTACCCTTTCTCCAGCCAAGCCACTTACAATCTGGCTGAACTGCTCTAATGATGACCTTTCATTCTTTTTGAGAACTTTGTGGCCTAAATCCTGAAATTTTTGTTGACCATGTCTGCACAATCCCAGCCAGGTCTATATTTTCCAGTACGGACCTGACGACAGACTGTTAGATTTTTAAGAGGCTCTGACTGTAAATATCGAGAATCGGCGGACAAGCTCAGAAAATCGAAAATCCTGATAACTTGCCAGAAGAACACTTTTGGGGAGCTATCTTCGAAAATATTACTTAAACCTTCTGGAATTCTGTTGTTTTCGGGAAATTCGGAAAAACGGTTTTACTTAATTTATTACGCAATAATCAGGCTTAAAATTAAACAAATTGAAAGCGCTTGCTTTTAAACAGTTTGCAACACCAGAAAACAATTTTAATTTTAAATGATAGCAATACTCTTCTACTTACTATCAATGGGAATTGCATGGAGTTTTGCTCTATTTATATGGTTTGGTGGTTCTTTGAAAAAAGGCATTTTGCGCACTTCGGAAAAAGGCAAAAATTGGTAAACTACAGAGGCTTAAAATGGGTCTTGGTATGTCTAATATCGAATTGAAATAAACACTGCGATAAAGTTTGGCCCTACTTCTATTATGATATGAAATAAAAAATCTGGGCAATTCAGGCTCGCGCTGACAAAAAGAAAAATTCGCGAACCAGTGTTGCCAAAATTTGCATAAGTTGGATAATAGAAAAAAAGACTGTAATGGAAGGACGACTTGAAATATGACAAATCGTTTACCGTAACTATTTTCAGATGGTCTTTCTACTAGATGATGCATTCGCTGGTATCATATCTTCATTTATCGTTCTGAAGAATTACGAACAAATCTGGAAAATTGTTGGTGAAACTAGAGTGCAGTAAATTATCATATTTTGTCAGATGTCTATACTCTGCAGCACCAGTGGCCTTTCTTTGTTATTTGCAGTTTCTTTGGGAAAATACTTTATGTTCTCGAAAATCCAAACCGTTTCTTTTATAAATCATTGAAGTTGGCGTACGCGTATAAATTGAGAGCTAAAATGGCTGTGTAAGGTAAGGAACACAAAGTACCACTCGTAAATCCAGTCACGCAACCGATCACTTCCCGTTCCTGCAAACGTGAAAATGTTCTTCAATGAAAATCTTTTCCTCCAAAACGGTGAAAGAGTTCTCAGCGATTTTGCAAAGTAAAACCAAACAAACTGTGTATTGATATCTCTTAGATATACAGCCGCATTAAGAACTCATAAATACCGATCCCGCTGCGAGGACGTTCGTGGTTTGCGTTTAATTTTAGACATATTTATACAAGTGTAATAATATTGATAGAAACAGCACATTTTTTGGACAAATACGTATAAATCATAATAATGATGCACTTTTGCTTCCTGGCCAAAATGGTGTCATTTCAAAAAGTCGCCCAAAATCTTAGCAGCCATTTGAAAAGAGCGATCGAGTAACGTACACAACAAACATACTATGTCGCAGTTTTCTTCTCTCGAAGAGAATGGTGTCACATGTATACGAAACTAATTCCAGACTTGCCTGTCGGATTTGTCGTCCCAGTAGAATATCAGCTGCACATGACAGTATACCCCAAACACAGGGATGCGTATGGTATTCGCTGGAGAACTAGCCATGCATAAAACAGCGGCCAATGTAGGAGACCGCATTTAAAAACTGCCAGAAGTAGGTTGACAAATTGACAAAACATATTCACGAGACATAAGTCACGCAACAGCTTGTGTAGAACTTTTAAAACTTATTCTCCTTCTCTTTAGTTTTACGTAGAAATAGTATAAGCCCAAAACAATGCAAGAATAGATTGAAGGAATGTTTTAGTTCATTCTTTGTGTGTCTTCAGTAATTAAAATCCTCTAAATTGAGCTCACCAAACTACTACTTTTCATTTCATTCATTTCATTATGCAAATTTTGGCAACACTGGTTCGCGAATTTTTCTTTTTGTCAGCGCGAGCCTGAATTGCCCAGATTTTTTATTTCATATCATAATAGAAGTAGGGCCAAACTTTATCACAGTGTTTATTTCAATTCGATATTAGACATACCAAGACCCATTTTAAGCCTCTGTAGTTTACCAATTTTTGCCTTTTTCCGAAGTGCGCAAAATGCCTTTGTTTCAAAGAACCATCAAACCATATAAATAAAGCAAAACTCCATGCAATTCCCATTGATAGTAAGTAGAAGAGTATTGCTATCATTTAAAATTAAAATTGTTTTCTGGTGTTGCAAACTGTTTAAAAGCAAGCGCTTTCAATTTGTTTAATTTTAAGCCTGATTATTGCGTAATAAATTAAGCAAAACCGTTTTCCCGAATTTCCCGAAAACAATAGAATTCCAGGAGGTTTAAGTAATATTTTCGAAGATAGCTCCCCAAAAGTGTTCTTCTGGCAAGTTGTCAGGATTTTCGATTTTCTGAGCTTGTCCGCCGATTCTCGATATTTACAGTCAGAGCCTCTTAATAAGTAAATCATCATCATCATCATCATCATTATCACATTTTGTTGTGCCAGCAGGCAGATAAGACTGTAACATTCTCTTGCCAGGCTGCTCTGTCAATTCTCATTGCTGACTGCTCTTGCTGCATTCCAATCTCACCATCCTGCTTGTCTCCTCTCTGTTTCCACGGTTGTTCTCCATTTTGATTTAGGTCTCCTTACTGCTCACTTTCCTCCAACCCTCCATCCTACTGCCATATGGAGTCACTGTGTCTTGGCAGGACATGAACAATCCAACCACCTCACTTAAATACGTTGGTTGCTCACTCTCATGTACCAGCTGACTCTAATCATGCACTAATCAATGTTTAGCACTAGCAAGGGTGCATTTAGATTTAAGCCACTTCTTCCTGCCTCTGCAATCAACCTCTCCGTTTTTTTTTCTTGGAATTGATCAAACTTGGACACTAATGATGCCATGTCATCTCAGGAAATAGGACGTTTTGCTCACTTACAGTTTTAAAGTGAAAGAAAAAAATAGCAATGGAAAAGGCCCTGTTATTTTCCAAAAAAGGCAAGTATTTATGTGATTTTTTGACAAAACGTTCAACTGCTGGTTTGCTGTTTTTTGAATTGTAGCATTTCTCAGTGTCATTACAGTTTAACTGCATACCAGTCTTTTGAACTCTGTTTGCTGGTTGAAATTTCTTTATTTCCAAACTTCCTCAGGGTTTTTGTTTATAATCTTCTCCCATTTAGCTTCCTTTACGGCAATATGATTCTTAGCTTACAAATAGGAAACAAAAACCTTGCAATGCTGCGGTGAATTTTTTTTTTTTTTTTTTTTTTTTTGCTGTGGTGATGACATGAACTAATGACAAGTTTTCTTGTGAAGGTTTTTTTAAAGAAAATCTTGACCACAAACAAGCACCGATGCTTAAAATTCCATAAAGATATCAAGACAGAGACTAAGAAGTGTGAGTGTTCTTCACTGAAAGTCATATTTTAAAAAAAGCCAGGAACAACAAGTTTAAACATGTGATTAGCCTGGTTTATGCAGAAGATTTCTCTACCTGTGTATGCAAATTTTCACTGTTATTTATATAGTTTACTGTGAACATTGTACAGTTTTCTTTACCTCTTATTGCTCCATGTCTTAAGTGATTTTACAATACGAACTCTCAATTGACCAGCTCCCAGTTGGCTTGTTAGCTCAGTTGGTTAGAGTGCTGCACCAGTATCACAGAGGTCATGGGTTCAATTTCCCTTCAAATATCGTCACTGTGATGGTCTACATATATTTCTAGTAATTTTACTGTTATTTAATCCTTTCCCCATCAGGTTTGCAAGCAACTTCTTCTTATATCTTTCTAACTGTGATTGTGCAAGGTAGCAAGCCTTGATTACAGTTCACCCCATTTGCCATCAAAAAAGCAGAAAAAAATAAATACATTATTCACTGGCCTGGGGACGTCCATGTAGGGGAAAACGGCACCCTCAGTATTGAGCATGGCTCTTAGGTACACATTTAAGAGCGACTTTCAGATAAAATCAAGCAAAATTTCAATTAAGCGGCAGTAGTTGAAAAATCGATTTCTTTCGTATTTTGCTTCTTATTAAAGCTAGAAACCTGATGTGGTTAGTTTTCGCCAGAAGCGCTTTATAATATTTTTCGAAAAAAACGAGGAAATCGATTCTCTGGTTCGGGAGGTCAAAATCACAGGAAATTAATCTTGAAAATCAGTACTATAATTAAACTTGCATCGCGCTGGTAAACTAAAGCGCAGAGAAAAAGATTGGCACTTTCTATCAACAGAACAAGTCTTTTTCATGAACTAGACAGTTTTGAAACGGCATTAGCGAAATCTACTGAACACAAACAATTCCAAAGTAAAAGGCAGGTTTTGATGACCACGTAGAAACTGATTTGGAACCTAACTTCTGTGAAATAATTTAACATGTGCCATAATTCTAAATGGACTCAATCCTCGTTCAATAGACAGCAGAAGCATTGAAATAAACCATACCTTGAAACTGGTTTGGGTTATCCATTCTACTTTGTTTGGGACCAGTTCGACCTCAGCAAAGTTTTAACAAACGGGGATTAGTGAAGTTGAATTCTGCCGTACACAAAAACACGGGAAATTTTGCTTCTTTAACCAAACGGGCTCGCTCTACTTCATTCTTGTAAATTTCCAGCGTTAACATTCTTTTGCACTGTAAAAAGAGGAAGAAAAAGCCCGAAATGGGCGATTTTCACGTTTCCAAACTTCTGTTCCTTCGTGTGCAAATTTTCTTTGTACATTTGTTTGCATTGTGTTACCAAATACCGTGACTAAATTGTTTAACCAAATTTGGATATATGATGTCACAGGTGCAGCATATTAGCTGTCACGTTTTGTCTTGGTTTGCACAGAGAGCTCACAACGATATCACCAGTACGGTTCAATTTTTTCTTTTCCCTCTACGTTTTTTGAGATCAACCGAACATTTTAGTTTGAAGCCATCATCAAGCATTAAGGAACAACGAAGAAAAGAGAGATTGTGTAGCTTAACACGAAAATTTTGGTGTATTTCGGGATGCGGGCAAAGTTAAACTTCATTA
Organism: Siderastrea siderea; assembly: GCA_964030785.1. NCBI lineage: Eukaryota > Metazoa > Cnidaria > Anthozoa > Scleractinia > Rhizangiidae > Siderastrea > Siderastrea siderea. The sequence continues at coordinate 15,053,703 of OZ034979.1, forward strand.
AGCCCCATTTGTTAAATTTGCTGTCTTCGAAGTTTTCCCAAAGACAGCAGCATGGACAACCCAAGCCAGTTTCAAGGTGTAGTTTAGTTTAATGTTTCTACTGTCTATTGAACGAGGATTGAGACCATGTGGGGTTATGGCACATGGTAAATTATTTCACAGAAGTTAGGTTCCAAATCAGTTTCTACGTAAACATCTGAACGGTCTTTTAGTTTGGAATTGTTTGTGCTCATTAAATTTCGCTACTGCTGTTTTATAACTGTCTAGTTAATGAAAAAGACTTGTTCTGTTAATAAGAAGTGTATATCCTTTTTTCCACACTTTAGTTTACCAGCGCGATGCAAGTTTATAGTACTGATTTTCAAGATTAATTTCCTGTGATTTTGACCTCCCGAACCCGAGAATCGATGATTTCTGCGGGAAAGCCACATCAGGTTTCTAGTTTTCCCAATACCCATTTACTGTGCAAAATCTGAAAGAAATCGATTTTTCAACTTCTGCCGCCGAATGGTCGATGTTTACTGAAAGTCGCTCTTAGGACCTAAGGCACAATATTTTTCCTATAAAGACCTCCTGGCTGGTGAATAACATATGTTTGTTTTTTCCTTAGGGAATGAGCAGGTGGTATCCTGCCAATCCTGCAATCTGATTGGTTCTGAGTGGGCAGAATTTTCCTATCTCTGACCACATGCAGTTATGTTAACTGTGCAAAAGCCATTGAGCGAAAATTAAAAAAAAAAAAAAAAAAGAAACAAACAAACCTCAGTTGAACTCAGGAAATTCTACTTGAGCATGGGTCAAAGATGTCAATTTTTGTCAACTCACCTTAGCTTTCCCGCATTTTTTGTAAGTCAGAAGTGCAAAATGGAGAGGGAATTGATAACTATTATGGAAGGCCCTTGCAATTCATGGAAAAGGTGGGTATTTGTTTTAATTTTGTATTAGGTTGTAGTTAAGCATGGCAGTTCACTATGCTGGAAATTTTCACGTCCCCATATGACACTTATTTTCTCGTAAGCCAATTACAAGCCAAACAATGGTAAGGTCCCTATGACACAAGCAGTGTAGAAGCTACTGCACCTGTCTGGAGCTTGGTCAGCTGCCACTGATACATCTTTTGGTCCCAGCAACTCTCTCCATCCCTCAACAGCATCCTCACGAGCCAGACATAATGCCATCATTGGTCCACTGCAAATCCATACGTAATACTCACTCATGACTAATCAGACACTTAGATTCAAGATTATCTCACTGGCCTGTTGTTATACTCCATCAACATTTAATAAATAGGTAAAACGACAAACCTGGTCATGTTTGTAACTAAAGTCTCAAAGAAATCCGAGTCTTTATGTTCTGCATAGAAGGCTTCTGCCTGCTCCCTTGACAGAGTGATTTCCTTTGACATGGCGATAGTAAACCCTGACTCTTCTATTTTTGTGAGTATAGATTCTGAAAGGCAGTTGATTTTAATTAAATCTCAGAGTGTACCTCTGGGACTTTTATTATAAATGTTGTGTACATATGTCTCAAAATGATGTTACAATAACAGTGCACAAAATGGAATGATAATTCCCGGCATAATTTTTTGCCAACAGCACAACAAAAAGGGAAAGCGACATCTTAATGGGGAGGGTATGACGATTAAATTAAAAGAGTTTTGCTATGGCACGAGAAGAAAAAATAAAGACTTTGGAGTTTAAAATTTAAAGGAGAACAGAGGTTAAAAATCTGCTTTTTTTCATAATGCTTTGCTCCTTACTTGAGAGTGCTGGCCTATTTAGCTTTTGGCATTTAAAAAAATAATATTTTTGCGAGTTCAGGCCATCAGCATTATGGCACCTGCAATTTATGGAAGACTGGGGGCAAAGGAACATTTCTTAACAAAAACCCAATCCCAAACTTTTGCATAACCTCTGATTGGTCAAGTGTCTTGAGCATTATCAGTAGTGATGAAAAATGTGATATAGCAGGATGCGCACACAGACAGTTACCTCTACGTGTACGAAGTGCATCTGGTCTGATTAGAGCAAGAGTTCTCTGTAGGCGTTTCTTTTTCCTCTTTTGAATTATTGTAGGAGCCACAAAGTCAGGATAAAAGAATGCAAGTTCTCTGGAATATAATAAAAGCAATCTTACCACTGTATCGTTACCTTACCTTAGTCTTAAAACTTTAACCAGCACGAAGTAAATTTCTGCTTAAATATCCCAATGAAAGTGATAGCGCTTGCTTTGGGTGGAAGATTTTTCCATAGGAGAGCTCCATAGGAGAGCTCCATGTAGCTAAAACTACGCTTTAGATATTAAGTGTGGGGTTTAAGGTAGGCCTAGTGTATTTTGCTTCATTCTAAACTCATGATCTGTGCTGCGAGGAATGAAAATGGCTTGTAAATAGTTGGGGGCAAGTTGGTGCAAGGATATGAATACTGCTGAATTGGCGAAGCACTCCCTTTCTTTTGTCTCTTTGCAAGTTAGTTTATCCCAGCCCAGAAAAATGAGGAGCATCATAGCCAGATTTCATTATCACCATCACCACATGGTCTTGCAATTTTTGTAATTTATCAGCTAACTGGGTATTTTAAAAAATACCAATCCCACACAGGCCTACAATAGTTAAAGTGAAGGCCTTCTGTCCAACTCAAAATAGTACTGAAAAAGCTTAGATTAGTAAGGCATGTCCTAAAAAAAACTGGAGTGAACTTTGAGGTGGTCTCAGGCCTTGTCTGCCTGTTTTTGCAATATTTACTGCTCCTTTGTTCTAGCAGTTTTTAGTAGCTCTGCAGTTAACCCACCATATACATAATCACTAACAATTTTGATTGTAAGTGAAAATGAAATTAAAAATGATTTCATTTTTTGGCAGCTGTCTGTATACAAAAGAAAGCAGTGAGGGAAAAAGACACGGAAAGTGGAACTTTTATAATCCGGCCATCAACCCTAAACACTGGCTGTATTTAAACTTAATTACAGTGTGACCAGATTTACGGGTCTTTAACATAAGAAAATGAGAAACTTAAATCACATTTGAAAAACTGAGGAGTCCAAGTTGAGATGCATTTTTGAAGCAGCCTTCACACGTCAAACTAATGTTGGCCAACGCGTGTTGGCAAACTCAAACTGGTGTGTGTGAATGACACAACAACATGTTGGCAAACTGTTGGCGATAAATAGAACTTGTCTCACACAAAACATTACAGCTTTGTGGAGTTAGATAGTCACCAACGATCATTTGGCGGGTTAGTCGAGCTAAAAAAAAGGCAAACAAGGTATGAACTCTGTCTGTGAACTGCTTGAGTGTAACCTACAATTTGCAAAAGCAATTAAGGAAAGAATGTGCATTAAATAAAATTGCAACGTGTGATAAAAACTACTAATAATCAATGATTGAAGCGTGAAGCATAAAGAGAACGTGAAAAGAAAAAATCTATACATAAATGAAGGATTTTTCCTACCACTGAGAACGCTACCATGCAAACATGGAAACCCTTAAAAACTGCTCAAAATTCATAGGACCAAAACAAACCAAATCGAAAAATGCAACACTTTCCTGAGAGGTCCAGAGGTCCAGAGGTCACAGGTCAGTTAAATGGCATCCAATTTTTGTTTAGATTGCAGTGTCTGGATGCTTCAACTTTACTGGTCTCAATTGAAGTCAAAACAAGTTTCCAAGTTGGCTCAGTTTGAGTAGCTGCACTGTACACGGTGGTCATAATATGGGGTTCCACTGTATGCTATTGCAGAAATAGCAACTAAAGACTCATTGAATTCCTTATTAAAACTACACCCAGAGCTGCTGGAGTCCACTGGAATTTGGGTTCGCTGAGACATGGAATTCTGGATTCCAGCAGAATCCAGGTTCGCAGTTCTGGAGTCTGGTGGAATTCTGGGGCGCATTTTTTGAAAGTACCAGGAACTATTTGGACCAGCAGGTCTATTTTAAGATCAGAATCTAGAACATTGGCATAGTATTTAGCCTGCATATCAGCCTGACTTGTCTTATCAAATTGGAATTTTATTGCTCAGCTTTCAAAACCAACAAGATTTGAGTCTTTAATGTAAACATCACATACATATAATAGCTTTCCAGGACCGAAAAGTTATCGGGACTTTTGAGAAACGGGCTCCTGGGTCCAGCTAGAGTTTCAGCATCTGATTACATTTCAGTCCAGGGTCTCAGTAGTCTGGTAAGATTCCAGTCTGGAGCGCTGGAGTCTGACTAAAAATCTGGAAACCAGTCACTGAATTCCGGTCTAGTTTGTACATTGATAGTCTCACAAAATTTCAGTCTGGCAGTTATACATGGATGTCCTGTTAGTCCTCTTTGGTCAACTCAGGGGGGCAGCTTGCAGTACTTGAGGGTAGGGGAAACACGCAAGTGGGAAGAAAATGGGGTCCTGGGGAGAAGGGAGGAGGGATTGACCACATCATTTACTTTTCTGCCCACCTATTTTCACGTAATCCAATTTTGTTAACTGTCAATGTAATCACCAATCGGAAATAGGCACCTGCAGGAACAACTCACTGTTTGGCAATGACGGGTATAAAAATAAAGTTAGGCATGATGAGAATTTTTTTAGAACCAAAGAACAACTTACAGGCTTCAAAAACAACAGTCAATTGATCTAGAATTGTTACCATTTCTAATTATTAATAGCAGACACTTACTGCCTATTAAGAATTGCCCCCCAAAACAAAACAAAAAAACCAAAAAAAACCCAAAAAAATTTTTGAAAACTTATGCAGCCAGAGGTTTGTCATGTAAACACAGAGGTGAAATGAAACTTCAACAGTGGATTTGTGTTTGTTAAGACCATACCACTTATTTACGAAATAACATAAGAGAAAAAACAAGCTTCCCTAAATAAAAAGATTTGTTAACATAAGCCCATATTTGCCTCTGAAAACCAAACACACTCAATTTTCACTTTGAGGAAAGGCAACATGCAAGCTATTCCATTCTATCCACGACTCATTTTGATGGGCATTTACCGAGTGAACTGCATATTTTTCAAAACTTCCGTGAAGGCCATAAGGAACATGAAGAATCAGTCGGACAATTAAAAAAAAATATTTCGGTATAAATTTACAATAAAAAATGTAATTTTCTTTACCATGGATTCCCAGTAGTGCTACAGTATTTCCCACAAAATCAACAGCTTCAGTGATGTCTTGCATCGGCAGATTTATCTTCGGTTTGACAAAACAACCATCTGTCCTCAAAAAATAATTTCTTCGCTTGAAGCGTTTGAATTTCACTGTTTAAGCTGACAAGTGCTCTTTTATAGGGCTTTTTTCAATTTATAGTTCTGAAAAGGCGAGCCTTCATTCTAAGAACCAGGTATTACCATCTTGAAAATTCATGGACGAAAGACAGAGCAGCAGTACATTTTGAAATCTTCAGTCTGACATTGACATAATCTCTTCTTCATGGGGCCATATCCTGTCGGCAAGACTGCTAAAACTTCCTTTAGAAGAGCTCTAACTGCCACCTCTTGCTCCTGTTCCTCCTCCCACTTTCTTGCTCCCCCTACCCCTTCCCTATTTATGCCTGCTACATGGGCTTAAATTTCATGTGTTCGCTGTTATTTTGAAATATGGCTTCTCTGAAAAATATTTAGTGTATACTGCACCTCACAGGTTACAAACTTAAATGATATGTAAAAACTGTAATTCAAATGAGCTAAACTTTGGACCCCTCCAAAGATTTCTGCATTTGGTTGTTTTCCCAAACTGTAGCAGAGACAAAACCTGACTATGCCTCTGCTTGATATTACTGTCAACCTGTGTGATTTGAATGCCTTAACTAAGACCTAGAAAAATGGATTCTTCACATTGGCGGCAGCAGTTGTCGACTTCAATAAGGTTGGAAAGTCCTTTTAAGCCAACATTGCTGACAGTTTGAAGGTGAGAGTTTGCAAATGCCACAATTAGCTGCAAAATTGACACTGTCACCCAAAACCCACTCTTGCACAGACAACATTGGCACAACCCACAGGACTGCAAATTCCTCCAAGTACCCATCCCCCACTCAATGTTGACACCCAATGTTTTGGACATCATCCAGGTAGCAAAACAACACTAAAAGGAAGGAAGGGGTTTGGGAGAAAGCAACTGGGTGCACAAGGCCAAATTTTACACCTGCACGGTGTCTCAAGCATTTTTGCTGGTAATTGTAGCAACTGTATTCATTCAAAGATGGACTTAGTACCCCAGGATTTGGGTGCCCCTGTAAAAGAGTGCTTTGCTGAGCAACTTTTTATCAGCAGTTAAAGGATGTGAGGCTGTACCTTAGGCAGAAAAACTGGAAACTCCAGACTAAGCCATTTCCCTTGCAAGAGAATTGGAATCTCTCTGACTGTTAGACAGCAAATTACTCATTCAGGCAGGCAGGCAGGCAATAGTAGTCATGAAAACAGAATGAACACAACTGAGAATGTGCATTAATGAACTTCAACACCAGATAGGCCAACAGCAAACATTTAGAACCCCAGCAAAACATCATTATCAATCAAATCAATTTCTCGAGCACCAACTGCAGCAACAGGCTTCCCATGCCAAACAGACACCAAAGGCAACAGGATAACCACAAGAGGGGGGGGTGGGAAAGTTGGAACTGAGTGGAGATGGGACACGAGAAAAATATGCCTTTAATCAAAACCTAGACCAACAACTAACCAGCATTTGGATGAACACAAACCATCAGTGCTTGAACTGTTGCAGCTATGGCCAAACCAGTAACCAGTGTAGCAGAGTTGGAGTTTCGTTTCCTGAAGTGGACTCACAGTGCTCCAAAACTGAAGTTGACAAAACCACAGAAGGAGAAGAAAACTGCAAGGAAATGTAAAGACGTCCACTCAAAGAGCTTTGGAAGCAAAGATTCAAAAAGTTGACCAAAGAGGAAAGTCAGGCAGTTGCTGAGCAATTACACTGGCACAAGGACATGTTCTTTTTATCAGAACAACATGTTGGAAGAACCAACTAGATAAGACACAACATAAACATGAGCAATGCAAGGCCCATCATACAGCAACCTCGCTGCACCTAACCTTAAAAACATGCAGAAATTGAGAGGTGGGTGGAGGACTTGCTGCAGCGCAGCAAGTCTAAATAAGTAAAAAAAAAAAAAGGTCTAAAAAAGTCAAACAGTCCATGGTCATCTCCTGTGGTGTAAGTGACCAACAGCATGGCTCTCAAAGGTTCTGTGTCAATTACAGGCAGGTAAATGTGAAGCACTGATGCCTTTCTGTGTGCTCGTTCTGAGGGAAAGTGGGTCTCCACCTTAGACCTTGCTTCAGGGTGTTCGCAAGTTCCAGTGGACCCAGCTAGTAGTGCCAAAGCTGCTTTTGTAACCATCTCTGGCCTCTTTAAGTTAAGTGTCAGCCCTTCGTTCTTACGTCATCACCAAGTACTTTTAAGCAACTGATGGAACTGATCTTTGTACGACTAAGGTTGAAAAACTGCTTGATCTACTTGGAAGACACCACTGTGTATGGAAACTGGAGCGCTTAGAGGAGGCTCTGCTGGGCTCAAGTTAAAAAAGCCAGCAGATGTGTACTGCTCCAGAAAAGCATCGCATACCTGGAGTATATTGTGTCTAGGAAGGGCACTGAGACTGCACTTGCCAAGGTTGAACGAGTGGCCACTGACAGAAAATGTGACTGAAGTTAAGAGCTTCACAGGACTTGCCAGCCACTTTCAACGCTTTGTTCTTAATTTGGCCAAGTAGTTAGATCTCTTCACAAACTGACTGAAGGTGATGTTGACTTTGCTTAATAAAACTGAGTGACAGTTGTCATTTGACTCATTGAAGACCTCATTGCCCACAGCCCCTATCTTGTTGTATCCACATTTACAGCAGAGTTCACACTTGACGCAGATGCCAACGATCACAGTTTTGGAGCTGCCCAAAGTCAGTAAAACAATGGGGTGGAACACCCCGTTGCTTATATAAGCAGAACATTGACCAGGGTGAAGAGAAACTAGTGCTTTGCACGGAAAGAACTGTTTGCTGTTGTGGAGTTTGTTGAGCATTTTGGTCACTACCTACAGGGGCCAAAGTTTCACATAAGAACTAACCATGTGATTGCATGGTTTGTGATAGATTCCTCAAGATATACAGGGTGAAACAGAATTGTCATCAGCTAACAATACCCATCCAATCAGCCTGACTCAAAGTGCATCATTACCCATCCAATCACCCTGGCTCCAAGTGCAATACCTTTAAAATTGAACCTAAACTGGACTCAAGAGTACCTTCATGGTCAACAAGTAGCAGATCCCAGCCCCAAGGTGATACACCAGTTCACAGAAGCGCACCCTGTCAGACAGAGTTGGGAAAATGTCTCTCCCTCTGACTGCAAAAGGCACTTTGGGTCCAGTGGGAACAGCTGGAAATCCAGGATCAAGTTTCATGCTGGAGATGGGAAGAGAGAAGTGGTACCAAAAACAAGTACCAAGAATGATTAGGTAATCGCTAAAGCAATTCTTAAACGTGAATTATTCAGTTCATCTACATCAACAGAGTACATATTCAGGGAGATATTAATTTTCACGGCAGAATTTTTGAAAGTTTATGAGCGTACAAAAATGCTTAATTTACTGAGCAGACATATACATTCGTTTACACTGCACTCTGGCATCGTAAACTCTCTTTTTGACAACGGAACTAATACCGCATCTCGGTAGAAGATTCTTTAGCTTCAATACGCATTTGTTTGAGCTTCAGGTATACAATGTTCAGTGAGAAATTATTTTTTACGGGCTGGGTAACTACAAATTCATGCCGCTGAAATTATAATTTCACCACTTGATGGAAACAATCAGTTGACTCGGTGAAACCAAGCTTTCTTTGTACACTAGTGTTGAAAATAAATTATAGAGCAACGGATTAATTCAGTTATTCTGTACAACAGTTTATAACCTTTGGTAGTTGTACAAAGGCAAACCTTTTGGTGCGAGTTCCGCACAATGCTCTCGCAGGCTACTTAAAATGGACGTTGAACTCAACACCAGGGCCTTCGCTCACATACCATTCATACCTGTTGGAAGTCCAAAGGAGTGTCAAGAATGTACCCACATTTTGCTCCAACTCGCCCATGCAGTTTAAGTAAGTGCCACCGACCACCACCTCCAAGATTAGGTTTTTTACACATTGACTCAGGGCTTTAAATTATTCTTATGCCTGCTAGTTCTTGATTAAATTAATTTTGCTCTATTTATATTAACCAGATTTACCACAGTATACTTACCTGGCAGCACTTTCACCAGAGTCACAGCCATGGACGGCATTCATCACAGTATCAGTCCCGTATAGAGCCCTCAGGCTGGAACAATTAAACAACAACTGAATGTAAATCTTACTCCTTAAGCAAATGAACCTAAAGTAAACTGCCATAGCAGGGCTGTCACTAGTTTTTGAAGTAGGCTCGGATGAGAATGAAAGCTGCTTGGGATCTCTGTTCCTAGCTTTGGCAGTGCTTTGTTTTTCTGTCAAAGTAACCTGGTATCAAACTTGTAATAAGTGAGAAAATCTGCAACGCTTGCCCCTTATTGACAGCCCCGCACTGCCCAGTCGTTTATTTTCCTGGATACATATGTTCTACTGACTTCAAAAACTCGGCTCACGGCCTCATCAGGACAAAACAGGCTGTGACACATTTCTTTTAGGCCCGCACTGTGATCATGTATCAATTAAACTAACAACACAAACTGAATATAAACATCAATATAGTTTACATTAAAAACCCAGGTATACGATACTGTGGATAAAGAACCTGCAGTCAGAAAATTGGCAAATTAAATCCACAATAAAATAAGAACCACCTCAGCCTGACAAATGCAGGCTTAGAACAAACTGTGCTTTGGAGGTCCATAATCAATCTGACTGCCTCTCTACTGATTAAATACATAATTATACTACAACACTCCAATTGTAACTTTTGTGGTAGTTTGTCGTCTTACCAAGGGACTAATTATTTCCTTTTTACTTCACAAAACAGATTAAAGGGGGTACAGCCATATTAAATTACTTTTACAGCCAGCAGCAAGCAGTAGGTACCCTATCAAATTCAAGGACTTAATTATTTAAAGAACCTAAACAGCCTTTGATAGCAAATACATTTAAGCAACTACACAGAAGAAAAAAGTTCCATTTTTTCATTTCTTTCTCCCACTAAAAAAAAAGATATTACAGTAAATTTTCGGTTTTTACAATTTTGCCAATTACTTATTAGAACACCTCCTCACACAGCATGCTAATCACATCCAGGATGATTAATTCAGAAAAGCAACGACAGATGAGAAACACATACATGTGTTGTGTGAATCATCCAGTGAGCAGTCACAGCAGCAAGACGAGCTTTGCTGTTTTTGCTTAGGGCTCTTGTCAAACACTTCTTGCACTTCATTTCAACAGGCAGTCCCAGTTTTATCCAGAATAAACACCATAACACTGTTTTAAGTCTTTATTCTTAGAATACCCTTTCAATGCAGTCTGTACCACCAGCCCTTTAATTCTGCAACTTATATTTCACAAAAATCTGTTTGAAAACCTGGCATAATCAACTGCCACTTTTAATTCTTCCAGGAAACCAAGTATCTGTAATAGCAATTGCAGGTGTATTATGGGGCAAAGAATACCAAAAAATGTAGATAGTCTTTTCCACCTTTGCCTTAAGCACAATACAGCATATTTAGAAACAGAGTAAAATTTAGCAAGAACATGAAAGCTTTACATAGCATATTGGTAGCTCATTTTGATGCTGAGTCTTACCTGCACTAATCGCAAGATTAAATATCAATTGAAAAGGCTTAAGAACTTTAAAACAGCTTGATTTCTCACTTGACATTAGACATGCAGTGTATTAAGAACGTTTTAAGGGTGACTTGGAAAAATGCAGGTTGTTATACGTAGGTTTTCACTTTTATTGCTTTTACGTTTGCTACTGGAGGTATAAAACAAAAATAAACCTTACAAATGGCACAGTCATAACACACCAACAGTTAACAAAACCTGAGCTTAAACACGGAGCGAGCCTATAAATTAGGGAAGGCTCTGCCCTCTTGGTTGGTTTCAAAGCTAATTTTGTAATGGTGGATGCTGATATAACAGTCATGCAGTTGATATCAAGGAGGTTTGTTTGTTTATCTGAACAACGAATGAACATACCTAGAATAAATTAAGCTGTAAATATTAAACTTATAGTGTACAAATACAAGTAAGCTATCAAATTTAACTCTAAAATGTTGCAATTATGCAAGTCTGAAGTTCTCAACTGGAGTTGATAAACTCGAAATTAACACTGATACACCCAAGAATAATACACTGAATTTCAAATTCTGCGGCGTTACTAAAACAGCTTCCTCACCGCTAAACTATCAATAAGCCAAAGTCAAAGACTGATACAAATTTATTGCAACACCTTACACTGTATATCAGTCTGTGAAGACAATGGAATGTGTTCACAATACTCTCACCATTATTATGGACCATTATAATTCTAACTAATTCTAATCATTATAATTGGAACTTAAATGGCTCCCCAGAAAACCTGCGAAGAGGTTAACACTGCTATTTTGTTTTATGCTTTACTGTTTTTAGCATTTAGCAGTTTTCGTTTGCTTTTACAATGCCTCCTGAATCTTCTTGTCTTGAGAAAATTGTCATTGCCAACGTTCAGTGAACATAGACAATATTTCCATTTGTGTGATTACTGAAGAATTATTCACCCATTTTGCCGAGGTAAAAACTAATCATTTATCTTGTTTATTAGCTACAAATTTTGCAAGTAATGTGAGAATGTTTGACTTGAAAGCACATCCATCCTTGGTTTGACAAGTAAGCCAATCAAATGTGTCCATCGGCCCCTGTTGGGATTTGTGATTGACGGGCTGAACACCTCAGCCTCTCCTTATAAGTTTGCTCTGTGTTGAACTATTTTCTTATATTTACTTGTTATTTTATAATTAATCATTATTTATACACAACCCCTCAAGCTACTTAAAGCTTTAAATTACATTGTGTTTAAATAAAGGTTTTGTATTGTATTGCATTGTATTAACTTCCACAAGGAATGAACATTTTTTTCATTGAAATTTAGTGACAACAGTAACACCCTCACTAACAAAACTGGCCCTGTATGTCATGCAATTCCTATACCCTCACCAACTACAATCACACAATTTACACATAATTTATCTACAGTCTCTGAATTGTACTCTAACTAGTATAAACTTGACACTTATAAAACAATTAAGACGGATTCCGCTCAACGTTCGAGCAATATGTGCAAAAAATATTTACCAAAAAACTACTCATAGCACGGTAACATTTTAAATGCTATTTGAAACATCTCACTCTAGTTCACTTGCCCAAGTGACCCCGCGATGAAATTCTCAAGCATTCTCAAGAAAATTCATTTCAAATCTCGTAAAAGTATGCTAAAAACGGGCGCCATTTTGTTTTGAACTGACATGAAGCGTCTTTTTAATTGAAATATTGATAACTTCAAATCCAATTTTCTCTCGCGGGGTCAGCTTGGGAGCAAAAGTAACGATAAGTTCTTCTTATCTGTTCTCAAAATGTGACAGTGCTGCAAGTATTTTTTTGGTAACTTAATTTTTGCACTTACTGCTCGAACGTTGAGCGGAAATCGTCTTAAAGTGTTAAAAATCCTCTGTTTTATGTTCTCCCTTTTATAAAGAGCAACACTTTTTCACCTTGTTGGAGCCTGTTCCTTGGCAACATTGACATCTTTTGGTCCAATAAGATCACGGAAATATTCTATGGTACCTTCACCAGCATCAGGGGAATCCCCAGCCTTGCTCAGCAAAAGGGTCATGCAAGGGCCACTGAAAATAGAAGTTAATGTCAGCTGCAACAACATGAATTAGACAACTCAAGTGCAATGGAGTGCATCATGAAAAGCTCCACATACATATAACTTTCTTACTTAAGTTATCACCTATATAACATTAATGATAACTTTAAACACAACATTTTTCTATAGAGCATTTATATTTAGTTATAAAGCAATGGAAAAAAAATTCTACAGTTAAAAACCCCCAGATAATCTCATTGTATAAACCACGTCTTACCACAACCATCTCTATTATGCTAAGTAAGTGCCGCCACTGCTTCTTCATACTTGTTGAAAATTACATTTTATAAGTTACTCCGACAGTGGCATCATGACAACTCCAAAACATTGGTTTTATCGTTTGTTTTTCCTTGTTTAAAAGTTGAAATCAAAAACAAAAAACAAAAACAAAACAAAAAAATCTGCCACCAAAGAGTTTTTTGGCCTCACTTGCCACCCTTTCTGTTATATAATTCTTGATGTGGCATAAGTTGTTATTATGTCTCCATTGCAGTCCAGTCGTGTGTTAATTTTATTCATTAGTTTAGTTTAGAAGTTTGTCCAGTCAGGCCCATGGTTAAATAATCTGGTAAAAAATTAGGTGTATGGATCTGAATTATTCGAATGCAGGTATACAATTATCCTTCCGTGAGGCTAAATTTACCTGAAGAAACAATATTACCTCCAAAAATGTACTAAATAGGCCTATTTGCCATGAAATCAGTAATTAGCATTATCTAGAGTGCTCCACGTAACTTATTTTATTCCTTGTAGTAAGAAAGCCGATTTCGCCTAACATAACCAAAGCTTCTAAAAACACAACGTTTCCAATACGTTTTATATCTCCGAAATGAGCACGGCGACCCCCCAATTTTTTTTTACTTTTCTGACATGAGTTCATCATTATCTAACTGCAGAAAAAGTTTGGAAAAAAAATGAACGTTTGAAGATTTTGGCCCGGAACATTCTTAACAGTTACTATTTTCATTGTAAGGCAAAACACATGCTTACCTTTTCTCAAATGCCTTATGAAACCGTATGACATAAGAAAACATAAACATAACTTTAGGTAACTCAATTTCTGACACTGGACACACAACATTGGGCATGGTCTGTGCCATACTTGCACTGAATGTCTAAATTTTGTAAGATATAAGCTGAGATTTGTTGAGATACAGCAATCTGATTTCCCCTAATACAATGGCATCAAAAGATACTGTTAAGAGTAATGGGTCCTTAAGCAATGAACAGGTATCAGAGCAATAACATACTTTTAGATATTAAGTGACTGATCTGAATCAATACCTTGACATAAACTCAACCAGCTGATCAAAGTGTTCAGAACCTTCATGCTGTTTGTAAAACTCAGCAGCTTCTTCTTTTGTTAACACTTTTTCCTCCTTCTTTAAAACCTCCATACCTGACTCTTCAACCTGCAAGACAAACAAAACAGCTAGTTCAGTATTGGTCTGCTTGTATTGTATCTTACTCCAACCCCCCACCTCCAATCCACCACTAGCTCCATTACCAAAGTTTTACATCACTCAATATACAGTATGGACCTCTGAGATGGATGGTCCAGAAAGAAAATCAACGGTAGTGTAAGAACTGGGCTAGCCCTGAGGCAGCCCATGGCCAGTTGATAGAACAGCATTTTTCTTCCAATTTTTAACATATTTATGTAATTTGCCAGGAATGAATCACTTGTAGTAGAATTATACCTTCTGGATTATCTCATCAACAAGTCCAGCTTTAACAGCATCAGGTTTAATTATGGCAACAGTGACCTGCTTGGGAAGCTCCACTACAAAAACAAAAACAAAAATTAACCCAAAGTTAGTAATTTGTTATGACTGAAAATCAATAAAATTCTACGAAATTAATGGTATTTCTTTGTTTATATCATGCTTACTTGCTATTTGGGGCAAAGGTTTGCTCTTCGAACGAGAATAAGTGTCTTTCCAATTTATTCCCCCAACGAGTATCATAAGTACGAAAGCACTTACTTACCGTATTTACTCGTTTAGACGCCGCGGGGGTCTATTTAATTTTTTGAGCTCTAGCTGCGGCGTCTATTCGAGGGCGGCATCTATTAAAAAATCACTTTATTCAACCACTGAAATTACAAAATTCGGTACATTCGGTAATGGTAAATTTTTTTAACAGTAACAAGTATGATGAAATAAAGTACATGTCTTTTCTCTTGTTTTGCGAGTTAGGTCTCCAGAAAACCTCAGATACCACTCAAGGCAATCTAGTCAATTTCAATATCGCTGTCCTCCTCGTGGTCGGAGTCTAGAAGTTGTTCTCGCGGGCTTGTGTCCTCTACATCTGAATCTGTGATTTCAAAGGGATTGGTGTCTGGCTCAGTTAAAATACCTAGCTGAGATTTAAGCATTTGTCTTCCGGAGCTACAAGGTTGTCCTTCCTTGAAGCAGTGAATACCGTCGTCTTCAGACCCATCTACTGGAAGGTTTAAGGTGCAGGTTGCGAAAGACTTCTTAATCACATCAGAAGGTAGCTCAGCCCACGAATCTAGAATCCATTGCAGAATAGCTCTTCTCGGGGGTGCTTTTAAATTACCGGAAGCGGTTTCTTCATGAATGCCAACTGTACCAAGCCATTCGTCATACTTTTCTGAACAGAAAGCCTTAAATGGTTTGTTCCAGCTTACATCCGGGGCTTGTATGTACTTCGTGCATCCTCCCGGCACAATTACACGATCAATGTTCTTTGACGTCAATGATTCAGTGACGGTATCTTCAATGTGGCATTCAAATGAATCCCAGGCTAACAGCCTACGATTAAATGAGAATGTTCCAAGGACAGAATCGATCCAGACCTGTGTTAATTCAGAGTTCATCCACGCGTTTGTAGAAGTTGCAACAACTGCCCGACCTTTGAACTCCTGGTTTAAAGCCGCAACTTCCCTTTTCTCTCCTTTAAACACAACCATTGGTTTCAGCTTGGTTCTGTCGGCCTTTGCTGCTAAAACGACAGACACTCTTGACTTCTCATGGCCAGTAGTCTTAAGAGTAACCGTCTTTTTTCCACTTGCATCCGCTGTCGTTTCTGATACCATGTCACACCAGACAGGAGTTTCATCCATGGCAATTATGTTGCAGGGGCTATAATTGTGCTTCATTTGGAGTCGTCGAACTTGAATAACATAGGATACAATTTTAGAGACCAGTCTTTCCGGATCTTGTTGAGCCACAGATGTCTTTCTTCACAGTGATAGACCATTTCTCTTCATGAATCTACATAACCATCCTCTCGAACCCTTAAAATCCTTGGCGGCGCTTTCTTGTGTAATATCTTGGTAAACCATCTCAGCTTTCTTCATAATAAGCTTACATGATACACGTAAACCTCGAGTTCGCCTGTTGTCAATCCATTCCATTACAACTTCTTCCATTTTAACATTCAAGGGTTTCCTTCCAGTTTGTCAGGTTGCTGGGCTCTATAATTCGCCAGTACTCTGCAGGAGAGTCGACAAAACACAGCTCTGGTATAGTTGAGCTTGGTGCAGTTACTGTACTGGGTGGACCGCCACACGTTGTTGAGCATCCTGAAGGCGTTCCTAGCTTGGTTAATTCGGCTCGCCAACTCCTCCATCATGTCTGACGATGCTGCCCAGGTAGGTGAACTGTTCAGTTGTGGGGATGTCTTCTCCCTCTACCTTGATGGGAGCCGGGTTGGGGGTGTAAAGAGTCATGACTCTGGTATTCTTAAGGCTGATACTTAGTCCTACCTGGTGTGGAATGTGCAAAGTCAGCTGGTCTTGTTCTGCACGTGTCTGTGTCTGTGGGTGTGAGAGAGCAGCGCAACATCATCCGCATAATCCAGACTTTCCAGGGTAGACAAGAGGGTCCACCTGATGCCTCTGGGCAGGTCTTCTGTGGTACGTCGTAACACCCAGTCGATGATTATATTGAAGAGAAATGACAACATCACACATCCCTGTTGCACACAGGTTTTGACCGCAAAACTGATGTCACTGTTCCCTACACTGCAGGTAAAGTTATAGTAGAAGACAAGGTTTTATCGAGTTTTGCAGTTTTTTTTTTTAATTTTTGCAGTACGATTTTTCACAATTATTTATCGGCAAATGCGTCCTTTGTCCCTATTAATCGTGAAAAGCAGTACTTTGTAGTTATTAATCGTGGAACACGTCAATTGCGACTAATAATTGTGCATCTTACAGTCAATTATTGTACAATTCATGATTATTAACTACGTCTGGCAGATTCTACAGTTAATAATCGTACATTGCGTGATTATTAATCGCAAGTGACGGTTAATGTAGTAATTAATCGCAAATTGCGAATTGTGAAAAGGGAATATAAAAAATTTGACTTGACCACCCGCCATTGCAAAATAAAATTCAAACCCAAGCAGAACTCTTCAAGATGCTTGTTGTAGAAAAAAAACAACAAAAAAAGTTAATGCTCAAAGGGACAAAGTCTCCTTTAAGTCCCCGATGACATGGATGATCTCTTGTGGGATACCATAGGCTCGAAGGATGTGCCACAGGCTATCTCTGTGGACACTATCAAAGGCTTTCTGGAAGTTCACAAAGTTGATGTACAGTTGCCTTTGTCACTCCGGTCCGTGCACTGCTCTATTATGTTGCGCAGGGTGAAAATTTGGTCAGCATGTGCTCTTCCTTTGCGGAATCCAGCTTGCCCCTTTTCCAGCTGACTCGTCAACTGCGTGTGAGCTGCGCTAAATGATGATCCTGGCTAGGATCTTGCTTGGGGTGAACAGGAGAGTAATACCACACCAGTTATTACAATCGCACAGAGCACCTTTCTTGGGGATCCTAGTGATTACCCCCTCAGTCCAGTCATCTGGTACCTGCTTGCCTTCCCACACTGCAGTGAACAGAGGCTGTAAGGATCTTTGCTGAGAGTTCAGGGTTGGCCTTGAACAACTCTGCATTCAGGTTATCTTGGCCTAGAGTTTTACCATTTTTCAGGTTCTTAATTGCTGCGATGATTTCCTGTTTGTCTGGTGGATCTGTGTTCACATCTAGGTCATCCTCTACCCCTTGCATGTCAGCTTCTATTGTTGGAGGCGGTCCGTTGAGGATCTCTTTAAAGTGTTCCGCCCAGCGCACTTCCTGTTCCTTCTCCTTGGTGAGAAGCCTCCCATGTTTATTTGTCTTTATTTGATAGGGATGTCGCTGGCGCCATGATATTTTCCGCACACCATTTTGGTTATTTGTATGCTTTTCCCTGTTCCCCTCAGTTGACTGCATGTTCAGCTTCACTGGCAAGGCCATCCATATATGCCCACTAATCGGATCTTGCCATTCTCTTTCAGTTTAAGATCGGCTCCTCTGTACTGCAGTGTGTATCGCTCTTGTAGCTTCTCTGATTTAGCATCTGTGAGTTTCTTTTTCATGTCATGCCTGCACTCAGTAGCTTTCCAAGTTCC
Organism: Siderastrea siderea; assembly: GCA_964030785.1. Lineage (NCBI taxonomy): Eukaryota > Metazoa > Cnidaria > Anthozoa > Scleractinia > Rhizangiidae > Siderastrea > Siderastrea siderea. The sequence goes on from OZ034979.1 coordinate 15,071,999, forward strand.
TAGTGTTATCTATTTCTTCTCTCTTACCTTTGAAACCCAGACAGGACTTGCTGCTCTCTGCGTATATGGATGACACTTTTTTCTATATGCTTTCACTGGATCTGATTCAGGTGAGTAATAGCCCAGATGGCATATCTGCCAGGGCCTTGGAATCTGTTTCTGAGTTGAGTGATAAAGGCAGTTCTCACTTTTGGGTCCTGTAGCTTTTCTGTATCATATCGCCGGTTCCCCGATGGCTTGTGCCCTGTGCTCCTCAGCTTAAGCTTAACAAAATAATGCTATCACAAGGTAGTGGTCCCTGCCAACATCTGCATCTCTTAAATGTTTAAAGCAGTGAGCACCTCCAAATGCCGTTGATCATCAGATGGTCGATCTGGTTCCAGTGTCTCTGCCGTTAAGAGAGCACCAGGTAAGTTTGTGGCTGTCACTGTGTGGAAAGATCTTCCCTTCGATGACCAGCTTGTAAAAAGTGCACAGATCGGCAAGACACTCTCCACTGTCACTCATAGTGCCACATCCTTCCCCTTCCATATTGCTCTGTTATAGTAAGTGTTGCTACTTCCTACTTTTGCATTGAGCTCACCCCTCACAATCAGTAGGTCATGACATGGTGCTGCTTCTATTTCTGCATGTAGCTGATCATAGAAGGTATCTTTGGTGTTGTCATCACTGTCGTTAGTTGGTGCATAGCACTGGATCAGGGACAGGTTAACTTGCCTTCCTTTCATCCTAGCTGTCATCAGTCTGCTGTTGACTGGCTTCCACTCCAACTGACACTTCTCTATTTCCTTTCTCAGGATGATAGCAACTCCCTCAAGGTGTTGATCATCTTCCCCGCCAGAATACAGCAGTCTCTTGCGAAGTTGTTCTTGGTCTTCCTGATCCTGTCGACCTGCTCTCAGACTCCCTGTATGTGCAGACTGTAACATCGCATTTCTGCTGAAACCTATTCTGGACTTGGTCTTAGCATTCAGGACTTAAATCTTCCTGTCAGTGGCTTCCTTGTGGCTTTCACCACTGCCGTACGTACGAGCCCCTTGGAGAGACTCTGGAAGGCCAATATCATACACAGATGTAGTTGATTCCTCTGTTGCTGTTTCTGTAACACAGGATGTTTTATGGGACAGGGTTGTTAGCCCGCTGCCCAACCCCCAAACTGGAGGGCCAGTGAACTGCTCTTCATCTGGTCCCTCCCCCTTGACCTGTCCAGCATGGTTGACCTTACCAGGAGCTAAGCTACAGCTGGTATATAGCTCTCAGGTTCAATGAGACACTCAAGCTCCCTGACCACGACAAGGATGCGATCCCCCGGGATCCACCTCTCTCTGGCTCATTGGATGATTTGTACAAGTTTTGCTTTCGTGGCTTTTTGTGTGCAAATCGCTAAGCTGCAGCTGGTATATAGCTCTCAGGTTCAATGAGACACTCAAGCTCCCCGAACACGACAAGGATGCGATCTCCCGGGATCCACCTCTCTCTGGCTCATTGGATGATTTGTACAAGTTTTGCTTTCGTGGCTTTTTGTGTGCAAATCCGTCCAGTGAAGATTTAGTGACAAGATGAGATTAGCCTATTTGGGCACAGAGGTCGGCGGACAGTTACCAACATTTGATTTCAAGAAGCCCAAAATGTTGGCACTTTTTGGTGAGAAATGTTAGAAAAGATGAAACTTTTCTGGAGTGTAGTTGTTTATTCACAGTATGGATTTATTCTGGTTTGAGGAAATTGTGAGTGGAAATGGTGCATTTCAAGAATTATGGCTCATTTAATGAACAGCTAGAGGACTGGTATGCTTTTGTGTGGGTGAACTGACAGATAAGTGTGCAACCTTTCATAATTACAGTGGAACCCTGGTAACTCGAACTCTGAGGGAAAACAAAAAACAGTTTGAGTTAGGGGGGTTCGAGTTATCAGGGTAGATTCAATACTCAATTTGTCATGCTAGTAATTGATAGTTTACTGATTCCTCAGCAATTCAGTATACAGTACAGTGCAAATTAAACTTATCTCACCAGAAACTGTAACAAGATTATGCTTTCTTATGATAATACAGTCAAAAGATCGGGAAATGACTGTCAAATACGTGATCTATTCGTTGCACTAATTAAACTCAAATTGCTGTAGTGTTAGTTTTAGTGCCTAAATCCAATTACACGACAAGAAGAGCTAATGGGATGATTTCAATGGGCTTTTGTGGTGAGTTGCAAGAACCAGAATTCGAGTTACTGGGGGTAAATTTTTATCAAGGGAAACGAAATTTAGTTCGAGTTAGTGGGGGATTCGAGTTATCCGAGTTCGAGTTAACCAAGTAAAAATGACTGAAAAGTGGGGCCAAATCCAAGGGAAATGGGACTTATGAGTTCTTCTAGTTGGTGGGGGAGTTCAAGTTATCCAAGTTCGAGTTACTGGGGTTCTACTGTATAATACTCTTGTTGGGAGGATGAATTAGAAAGACACTTATTCTCACTTAGCGAGCAAACCTTTGCCCCAAACAGCAAGTAGCAAGTAAGATATAAACAAAGAAATGTAAATTTCATAGAATGTTATTGACTTTCAGTCATAACTGAAGCTTTGGCTATCCCAGTGGTTGTATCAAGAAAATAATATTAATGTATTCAAGAATCCTGACAAGTGGATAATTTAAGGCAAAAAGTAGAAATGTTGAATTTAGGATGACCAACAACAAATCCAGCAAATGACATACATGTGTCACCTTTCTCCCCATGTTACAAAATCAATCATCACTGAATTGTGTTAGCTCAAAAAATAAATATTTCAAGCAAGTAATGGGTGATTGCATGAATTGAACAGGAGAAATAGCCACTGATTTTTTTTACTCAGTTTCAGTTACCTGTTAAGAGGGTTTGGTCACATGTTCAGTTGGTTCAGTGGATATGTCCACTGGTTACTTGTTAATGTACAGCTGTCACTAACTACACACTAGCTACCTTCCTGATCTGCCTTCTTTACTACCTTCACACTTCTAGTTCTGGTCATCCTCTCAGCTTAAAAAAAAATTGTGCATGCAAAAATAAGTTCATTGCTATTCATTTTTTACCAAATGGGCCATTCCAGAAAATATCCATACCATACCACGGACGGTTTTTCAGAATTCTGAGGGCAAGGGGGGATTCTTTGAACTGGAAATCCGAAGGGATGGGGGGATACTTACGATTGGAATTCTGAAGGCACAGGGGGGGTTTTAGATCTGGGATTTACACAGGAGACAGACAAGAGTGTATTTCTTGAAAACGCTTACCTAACTTTATGGACTTTTAAAATCAGTTCGCAAATAAAGCATGAACTGACGACACTGCTGACTACCGCGGAAGCAGGATACAAGACAAGCATCAATCGATCAGATTTGAAAAGTACAATAAGAATAACAATAACAATAAAATTTAAAAAGTTCTTTTCTTGGATTACCTAATTCTTTTCTTTCCTCAACTCTAAGTTCATCAATTGTAGTAAAAGTTTAGTTCTAAAGTGCAAAATTCAAAGCCGTTCGTGATTGAATCGCTCCGATTTTTAGTTGATGTGTAGTTGTGTGTTAATTTTGTTAACACCTGATTCCAGACTTACCCTGAGTTCGATGCAGTACGTTTTCAAACATGAATATTGCCAAAATGGCTCAACACTGCTTGATACAATAAACTTACTTTAATTTCACCTGGGTTTGGAATACAGAATTTTAAATTTATAACTGCAACTGCAGTGCACATAACAAATGCTTGAAAGAAAAAAATGTGCATTAGAACAATTCAGATACAGTTACATCAGTGCATGTGTATGAATAATAAATCCATTTCTGGGCCAAAGGCATGAACTAAAAGCCACGGGATGTTTATTCGAGTAAAAATAGTTTAAAAATTTTTTTGTGTTAGTAGAGGAAATTTGAGGGCCACCTTATCTTGGCCTGGGCCACTAAGAATTCAGGGACACTGGTCCGAGTGGTGACCAAGCACTGATTAGAAGTTAATTTTTAGCCCTGCAGAGAATGGCTGCATAAATTTACACATTTAACCCTCAGCATGCATATTTTATTGATCAGCATGAGGCAAAAACACTACTCTGAACAGTGTCTGTTCTGTAAAGCAATATTGATACAAGTGCACACACAAGAAATTTTAAAGTTCCTTCAAGTGACTCTTGACAAGCAGTACAGAATGGCTTACCTATTTCCTCTTCCTCCTCTTCAATTTCCTTCTCTTCATCTTTTTTCTCATCCAGAACAGGCTCCTTCATAGCTTCTTGATCAACAAACTGCAATTTATAATAATTTTATTAATAATTATTATTTAGTACTTCCTTCATTATTTTGTTGACTGATAAAGACAATCCAATATATGTTAATACCATATATATATTAATTTTATTTATTTATTCATTCATTTAAACAAAAATTTAACAGGGTATCTGATTAGCATAGCTATTTTAAATAGAGCCCTGTACACAAACAACGATATAACAAAATTATAGATTATAAGTGTGCTGTGTGTGACAACAGTACACATACATGAGCAAAGATTACATTGACTTATACCCCTATCGATCAATAAATGGGTAAAAATCGTTGAAATTGATTTGATTAATATCGATTGCATCAGTCAATTGGTAAAATCAATGACTCACTGAAAAAAGTACCGATTTTATTGATTTGTTACTAATTTTATTGATTCTTAATGAGGGAAATTTTTCCCTCGAAATTTTTGTTCGATTAAAGAAGCATTTTTATGCACAATACTGAGCTATTAACGCTAACATAAACAAGAGAAGACACAGTCACGTTATTTAGAGATTATCGAGGCTGGTGAGCTGTTTTTGTTTCAAATAGTTTGCATGGTTTCTTTTAGTCAAATGAGTCTTAAATGTAACTAAGTGACTGTGTGGACTTAAGTTTCTTCCACCTCTATGCTTCACATGAGGTTATGTATTTGAAGGTACTGCCAAGGGGTCATTCATGAAACTGTTTATAGTTTCAGTTTTGTAAACCTGAGAATAATCTACCTGTGAGAACTGCATGACATCCATGTTTTAATGCTGTCTCATATTTAACAAATAGTAAAAAAATAGCCTTGAATATAGTGTTGTACATCGGTGTACTATTATCCCAGCTTTCTCGTTTTTCTTGTTTATAGATTTGCTCTACATCTTACATCATGTATTAGTCCGGTCCGTTACGGAAAAAATCGTGACAAATCGCGTAAAAGCATCAAATTTGGCACACATATTCTTGAGACCATATAAAACAAATTGAGAAGGGGTGCCACGAGATCTGAGCATCCGGGAGGCCGTGGAACGCAATCCATTGTCAATAACTTGGTCACAGGACAACCAGGCTCACTAACAAATCACTAATAGCAAAATAGAATTATTGTAGGGAACTTTTTAACTGATTTCATCAGCGAACGGAACAAATGATAATAAACAGTCATTAGAGTTACTTGCTTCATCAAATCCACATACTATATGTATATTTGTCTACCAAGAGATCTGATCATGAGCCTGGGCATCCTGTGGTCAAATAGATTACTGGCCGTGACTGGTGGACAACAAACATAAGCCGGACTAACGGAAAGTAAAGCTTATCCCAAACGGGTTAAGCAGCTTATCTAAGTCTTAGTTCAAGCTTTCTTTTGACAAAGACATATCTGGGAGAGAAATTTCTTTTCTAATTAAAAAAATGTTACAAATAAAAAACAACACATTCAATAATTCAATTTGTGATCACTCAGCCACTTATACTGTAGATCTCGAGATCGATCGTTATAAGAGATAAACGCCGACAAAGCATGACAACAAAAACGTCAAAAGGCATCAGTTAGTTAGAATGACCTGGTGAACTTCAGAATTTTTTCACCAAACTGGATAAGTGGATTTGTATCGGTTAATCTTTCATTCTCTCTGGTGTAAATAGGAGCCTGCATGACAGGCAATAATTAAAAACGCCTGTTCTGCAAGCTGTTGTAGGTGTGAACTGCTTAGGCTGCTAGCTACATTCAGAGGAAAAACAAATACATGTGATGGTAAAAATAAAATGACGAAGCAATGGCCGTTTTTATGCTAGAGACGTTAATATCGTCTAAGACGTTATTATCGTCTCGAGACGACATTAACGTCTAGTATAAAAACGGAATATAAGTCAGAAGACTTTAACGTCTGACGATATTAACGTCTTCTGTTAAGTGCGACTGAACGTCGAACTTAACAGACGACTTTAACGTCTCAGACGTTAAAGTCGTCTAGTATAAAAACGAGACGACCTTATCTGGGACGAATTTAGCCCTAAAGCGCTTTATCATTCCAATTTAGTTAGCCGTTTCTCCACCACGAAGAATCCCTCCGTTCATCTCCACTTCTTTCCTTCCTTTCTCTCTTGTTGGCCACGACGCACAAGCCAAGTGCTTCTTCCAAAAACCGCTTTCTTGACTGATTTAGCCTTTTTAAAAAACATTTGCGTTTCCACGTCTTTTATTTTTCGACGACGTCGAGAAACAAGCCTTCAGAAGCTGCGAAGCAGTTAAGCAAAGTCTCCGCCATGTTTACATGCAGATGGATTTGTTGTTTTGCACACCTTATTTGATTTGCCGCCGAGTTTAGTCGCGTCTAGTGTCTTCCAAGAATAAAACCCGGTCCTTTTCTTAGAAAATCTTGGATTTTTCTACTTGTACGTCTACTTTAATACGTCCCGTTTTTATACCAGACGACATTAACGTCTGAGACGTTAAATACGTCTAGACGACTTTAACGTCTCTAGCATAAAAACGGCCAATAGCGTTTTTTACGTTAATCGTGAAGAACACGTAATGTTGTCAGGGAAGATTCTGGCCTATTACAATAACCATCCCCTCTGATCTACGTGTTATTCAAAAGACCAACACTGAAACTCTAAGACGGTAATTATTTACGTCCCTCGCTATTCTAGGGCGAAAGATTGAGCTCGTCGCCGTATCTAGGCCTTTTCGCTCTCCGTTTATGCATTGTATTCGGTATCTAATAGTCGCAAGTAATTTAGCCTGATTAATGTTTTACGCGCTTTTCAGGCGAACGCTCGCCTGAAACATACAATAAAATCCTGTTCTGCAGACTTCGGCGTCTTTTCTTAGGGCACCCAAAGAGAAACTTTTAGCAAAATACTTGAAATATCATTTTCTGGTTTCTAAGATTGTTTCCGAGCTTTTTAAGGGCATATTTGCGTGAGCTAATACGGATTGAAATGTTCGGCATTTTTAGCTGAAAATCAGTTAAGGCGCAGACAATTTTGGGAAGCGGAATCCTATCCGTCGAATTTCCGAGCTTATTTTACACTCTAAATGACATATTTGTTCCTCCGAAAATAAAAGGAATTAATCAGTCACCTTTTTAAGAGAATCCGTGAGGTGATGTTTCGCCACAGAAATCATAGTTTTCACTGCAATTAAATCCGAATATCTCAGGCGACTTTTCGGTCTGCCGAACAGATATTCCTCCGAAAACGAACCGTTGGGTGCCCCTGTTTTCTCAGAGGGAGGGATTCGATTAATGTTATCGGTATAAGCAATGTTAAGTACCCGATGCGGTGTACTGAATTAAGAACTGCAAGACAAAAAAGATAGAAAAACGTACGATGCTGGAAAAAGTGGTGACTAATCGTTGGAGCTGGTTGACTACCGTGAAAGAGAGCTTAACAAGCGTGCGTGCTTCTTATGGTACTCGCTGGTGACATACGACTCATGGCAGATTGAACTGAATGTTACCAATTTTAGAATTATATGAAGAACATCGTAGTGAAGTTGTTTAAACGTAAACAGTTGAACAGAAAAAACCAGAAAAAATTCAGGCTTGAACGGGAATCGAACCCATGACCTCTGCGATACCTTGCAGCCAACTGGGAGCTGGTCAATTGAGAGTTCGTATTTATCCCGTAGATGGAGAAATGGACATTAATATATGAAATAATCATAGCGCTCTAGAGCACTGCACCGGTATCTCAGAGGTCATGGGCTCGATTCCCGTTCAAGCCTGAATTCTTTCAGGTTTCTTCTTTTCAACTGTTTAAGTTGAAACACCTTCACTGCAATGATCTTCATATAATTCTATCTTTATCCGCAGTTCAAATATATGATTACTTCATATATTAATGTTCGTTACCAATTTTGTTTCTTCAGTCTTTGTACTGTGAATTAAACTGACGTTTAAAGTAAAGGCAGATATGTCAGTGACCTTAAATGTCTCTCGCGATATGTTTTTCTCAACAGTACACTTAAAACATCTGACATTTTCCAGATTTCTCGTCAACTCGACTTGCTTTTATTGTCTAGAGGAACTTAATGGGGGAGAGGCTGTAAAGAAACGTAATTCAAAACAATTAATAACGGAAGTCAGTTCTTTCAGTTATCCTTCTCCTAAATGGGTCGGCGTACATGTTCCTGAACGTATGACGAAAATAACCCAAAATAAGTAAAGTTTGAATAGCTGTAACAGGCAACGGTTTCCTTTGCGATTTGAGCTGCTGATTTGGAACTGTTTGTCAACTAATTCGAACTAATAATTATTCGTTCCCTTCACAGTTATCGGAAGTGTAACGATTCAGTTTGTTAAGTCTATTTGACCACAGGGCACCCAGGCAAGCGATAAGGGAGCGGAAAATCAAAGGATATGTGGCTTGTAAAATTTAACGGCTGTTTGCTGTCATTTTCTGTCGTTCGCTGACAAGGCCAGTTAAAAAAGCCCATCAAATCCTTTTCAGTTTGCCAGTGTGTGGTCTGTTCATGAGCGTGGGAGTCCTGTGACCATGAATGAAAATTAATTTGAGTGCTGTGGCCCCCCGGATACTCGGATCACGTGGCACCCCTTCTAAATTTGTTTTATATGCCCTCAAGGACATGGATGCCAAATTTGGTGCTTTTACGCTATTTGTCACAATTTTCGTAAATTTCAACGCTAACGGACTGGACTATATCAGGATCCTGGGTTAGGATCCTACAAGATCCTATTAGGATCCAATAAAGATCCTGTGAAGAATTTCTACCAGGGACATTATGTGCAGTTTCTTTGCAGTGTACAACATTTGACAAAGATTCATATACACCCCTTGTACTGTCTTGGAACAGAACATGTGGATTTCTTTGTAACCTACTAACAAAGAGTCAAAATAATTATGTTTAGGTCATTACCTTTAGAGGGTTACTATTTTTTGGGATTCACTAGCAGCCATCAAAATCTATATTATTATTATTATTATAGTAGAATTCACGTCTGTATGCCACGAGCTAAACTAGCTACACAGGGCGCATAGCGTAACCTGTGAGCCTTGGAGTAAAAAATATATATATATATATAATTATATATTTTTGAAAATAGAAAAAAACTACACTTTCATCCCGACAAGCCTGTTTCGTGACAGCTCACTCTTCAGGGGATTTTATATATATTATATATATGTATAATAATAATGTTTGTAACTAAGAGGTACTTATGAAATAAAGAAATACTAAAATCTATAATCTAAAATCTCAACTATCCGTAAACTACATAAGATGACAGAGTTCTCTAGATTTGTCCATCCCTCAAGTTGCAACTTTGAAAGTTCAGGCAATGTTGAGTGTGCCTGACAGTACCGCCTTCTGCATCTTCCTCAGTACCTCTCTACTCCTGCTCCCTACGATCTCGTGCATAGTAGTGTCCATCTCCCGTGGCCACCCCTCAAGGGCATCTATGATGATATTGTGCTGTTGCACCTCGTAACCTGGGAACTGCTGTTTCAATTCCCAGCGCAAGGGGGCCATACTTGAGGGTCTTCTCCTCGCTCTTCTTCTCTCTGTTGTTGACCCATGGACAGTTCATCTCTAGTGTGGTGACTTACTTGCTCTTGTGATTGACGATGCGGGCGTCCACTCTGTTGGATCTCATCTCTTGATGTTATGCAAACATTGGCACATCCCAGTATACCTGTACATCCGTATCCGGGCTTGGGCTTGACCGGCGAGTACCATGGTGGTATCTCATCTATGAGTCCCAGGTCATGCAGCATCTCGTAAAACAGTACCTTCAATGCTGAGTCGTGTCAGGGGAGGTACTTGTTTTGTGCCAGTGCACTGCACCCAGACAAGATGTGTGCATCGCTCTCTAGAGCCTTGCCGCACAACCTGCACATCGCCTTGCCCTCTGAGCCTGTATGGGTCTTCTGGCTCGCATATACCCGGGTAGGTAAGAGTTGCTCGTATAATTCAAAAATGCCAGCTGTTGTGTATGTTGGGCAGGTCTTCCACTCTGTCAGCCACCAGAAGCATCCCTCAGCACTCAACTTCTCATCCTGTAACCTGGATGTAACTACACCTCCTTGCCATCGCTGGTTCCTCACTTCTTCCTCTACCTTCTCGTCTTGACAATTCTGCACTTCTGTCTTGACCGAACAAGATCAAGCTGGAGACCAAGCTCCTCTGTGAACCTAAATGCCTCTTTAACCATGGACCTCCGTCCCATCTCCTCCACTCGCTCTTCAAACTCCCGCACCATTTTCATGGCCGGGTCTTCATTACAGTAGAGTCTAACTGCACCCTTGACCTTCGTGGCTTTATATTCCATCTCAACTGAACGTAGGCCTCTGCCCCCTTGTTTCTAGGTAGATATAACAGCGCATTCGAGCCACAGGGGTGCCTTCCTCCATTCTCAACAACAATCTTTCGAGCTTCCCCGTCGATCTGCTGCAGATCCATTATCGGCCACTGTTGCGTCCACATAAGGTAACCCCAGCACCGGCAAGGCAAACTGGTTTGACGCGATCACACTAATGGGGTCCGACAGAGGACTTGTCCAAATAATAGACATCCGTCGGAGGTACTCCTTAGCTGCACACTCTAAGACCAGTTTATCCTCCTGCATCACACTTTGGAGCACCCCCAGGAATTTGTACTGGTTCCCGTCCTCAAGACTTGGTATCCTGGCAGCCTCATCCAGTCTCACCCCCTGCATCGTCACTCACTTGCATCCCCCTTCTCACGTGAACCACCGCGCACTTCTTGGGGTTCCACTCGAGCCCCACATCCCCCATAGCTGCCTTGACCATCTTCATGACCCAGCTGAGTTTGCTTTCAGATGCCGCGAAAATCTTGAGGTCATCAATGTATAGGAGATCTGTAACCTTAACACTGATGGGTTTGGACAATCTGTATCCCTCGGTAGCACTTACAGTATTGTGCAAAAGTAATGCAAACGAAATTCGACGAATTACGGTCTTTGTTCTCGCAAAATTTCGCGCGAACTTTCGCGTAGTGTCGAACGAAATTATGGGCAGAAGTTCGCTGCCAAAACGAAATTTCAGGGAAATATCGTGCGATATTTCGAAAGGTCAAACGAAAAATCGCTCTTGAGAAAATCTGCGGCAATAAAAAGGAACTTCAGCAATATACAGCTGTAAAAGCGTACATGTAGCAGCGATTGACGTATAAACTTCCAATGACACAGCTGGAAGGTCCATGCCCGAATGCTCTATTCCAGTCTTAATCAGACTTGAAAACAATTTCTACGAAATAAACGTTAAACTTAAACTTAAACTTAAAACAAAACAAAAAACAAAAAAATACAGGAAGGTCGCTGATCTATTTATATTCAAAGTCACTTAGGAAAGAAATGTTTGTGTCGTGACAAGTATTACGTGGAAACTTGCGCTAAGTGTAACGTAAGCAAAACACTTCAGTGGACTGTAGTGCATAAAGTTCAAATGTTCCGTGACCTTATTACTTTTAAATGCATGTGTAATGTTAACTAAAAGAAAGGTAAAAGGATAACCTCTGAAGGTTGCAATGGTTGAGATTAGTTCATGTTCAATTTCTGATGTTTAGAAGCGTAACGATTCCAGTTAGGAAGAGTAAGGGAAAGTATATTGATTGGCACTGGATCCAATAAACGGAAACAATCACTCAATATCATAAACATTTTCGCTTACAATGACTTGTAATTAAAGGAAACTTAACTTGAGATCATTATATCAATGAAACATATGTGGTAAAGCACGCTTGGGAAGGAAATGTTTCGTCGGGATAAAAAGGATAACGTGTAAAAGTCGCACTACAAAATGCGCTAATGCATGCAAGTGTTAACAAAACATTTCAGTTGACTGAATGTCGTGCATAAACTTAAAATGTCAATTCCATGACCTTACCTCTCTCATATTTGTGTAATGGTAACGAATTATGGAAGGATTTCATGCAAAGGTCACAACTTTTAAGATATTAAGTTAACGTCAAATTTCCAAATGTTCGGAAACACAACAGAATTTGCATAACCATTGCGCTTCTATATGACACTCGCAACACCCTTGAGAAGTCACGTCCGGTCTGATGTGAGTCATATTTTATTAAAATCAGATGAGAAATTAATGATGTTGAAATTTACGCAAAGCAACAAAAACTTATTAAAAAACTGCCACAAAAAAGCTTAACTATTTGCGTTCAAGCATGTGTTGGGAAAGAAATGTTCCAGATTTCGTGACAGAAAGGCGCCGTCCGTTTGACAAAGGTCTCGTAAATTGTAAACAAAACACTTTGACTAATTATTAATTCAAGTGGCGCATAAGTTTCAAATAACTCTGCTTCTTCGAGCTACTTTGCGCTCTGATGCTATATAATTATATAACTCATCCTTTTCGGAAATGCTAACAAAAGAAATGATCAGCTTTTAAAGTCTCATGTACGCAGTATCAAGAACAGCTAATCGGCTATTAACAATTTCTCAAGGCTGGATCGGGAAAGTACTCACATGGCCGTGACAAAGCCGGCGAGTTCGTGATTCAACTTAGGGAATTATATCTTGAAACTAAATAATGTTGCAGAAAGTCCCGTCAGTGTGTAGTGAATTCAAGTTCGACTTTCTACAGTAGGCCATGAACAGGTAAGTTTCATTTCCATAATGTGAAACTTGTATTCAAGATGTCATTGACTTTGTGTTTACAAAGTGAGCGTATTAATTTGCTTCCAACATGTTTACGTCTCGTCGCATGACTGCTCAAGTGAACGAAATAAAACGAAACAAGATAAATGAGTCATTCCGAGCAAGCGAAAAATTGCTTACTACAAACAACAATTCGCTCAAAATATCGCTAAGTGCCACGAAATTTCGCTGGCACAGCTGCCAAGTGCCACGAAATTTGGCTCGAAATATCGCAGCTTGCGGCGAAATATCGTCGTCATGCAAACAATAGGTCTCCCAGAATATCGTCGAAATATTGCTCCAAACGAAAGTTCGCTTATTTTCGTTGAATATTCGCGTAATTCGTCAAATTTCGTTTGCATTACTTTTGCACAATACTGTATTATTATTATTATTATTATTATTATTATTATTATTATTGTTATTATTATTATTATTATTATTATTATTATGTATTTAGAAACCTGTTTTGCATAGCCTCAATGTGTTTACAATTTTGACTAAAAATAAAGTTTAAGTGTATTAGTACTAGGTTCTCATACCAGATCAGTACACATATCTACTTACTGGAATTCTGTCACTTGTTCCATCTAAAACTTTGTGCTCTTGTTCCAGTTCACTGCGTATAGTCTTGATCAACAAGGGGCAATTACATCCTCTCAAAGCATTAACAAGAATGCCACCCTGAAATAATACAAAGGGGAGTTCAGCAGAAATTGAATTGATACCTAAGGGTATTTTTCAGGTATTTAATACTAAGATTAACATTAAAACTGTATTTGTTCTGGTACATATTTAATTTGCATTCTTAAGTGCTAATTGTCTTATAATAAACCATACATTTTGCACTGTGACCTGGCCCAGGCCAGGGCCAATTAGCTAGAATGAGGCACGATGAGGTGCTTGCATTGTCCAGGTTTTTTCTCAAAATGGAAAAAACCTGTTTGTTGGAAAAACAGTCCCCAGAAAGCAGAGGTGTAAAAACTGACAACTTAGCTGTCACTTCTCTGAAAGATAAAAGTTTTTCTTAAATACTTAAAATAAGTCTAACTAATATGTAATTTTCCTTTGGGATAGTCCTTTCACATGTACAGATAAGAGGTTAATTTCTAAAATGGACAGGTTAAACACAGTCATCTTGTTAAGTTAAAGTAAGATGGAAAAAGTAAACACAATAAAGAGACCTTGCATATTGTCTTTCAGTGGCATCTTATTAAATCTTACTGGTTTATTGGTCGAGATTTTGTACTGCAGAATATTTTCTCAGTCCCTGGTGATGATGCCGTAGATCGGCGAAAACTTGAAACCAATAAACCAGTACAGTAGCTTAAGGCCTCACTCAAATCATTATAAGACAATAAATAGAATAAAACTATACAAGTCATGTAGTGGGACAATCCTGAAACTTTCCCAACAAAATAGTGCAGTTATGGTTGGCCCTGGAGGTCAAGACACAGTTGTGTCAGTCAGCATATTCTGTGAGTAGAGCTATACCCGTACGAAAATTTATGGCCTGACACAAGCGAAATTCCAGCCAGACATTAATGTCCCGCTAAACAGAGAGAATTGAGCGAGAAAAACTTCAGCGAAAATTAGGCTGACACGAGCGGGAAAAATGAACGAGAATGGAACGAGACATTTGTACCACCGGGACACTGGAGCGCCTTTATGAGTGGTAATCTGGCGAGATTCAGGCCCGATTCATGGTAGGAAAAATCCCGCTGGCAAGCGAGACGGCAACAGCGGTTTTAATGGTTCGAGTAGCTCTATATCTCTATATATAACTAGTACAACGAACAACAATTTCAAAATACACGTGTTAGGTTTATTTTGCATGTAACCTTTGTACACGATAAAATTGCATTAGTGGCGTAACACGCTAAACTAGCACACGTTGTAATAAAGGTAAGACCTACAACATTTTTTATAGCTAGGCAAAGGTTAACCTGGACTTGATATTTTTACGGTACGGAGCTCGAAGGAAACTACAATTATTTCTCATGATCAATGTCGAACTTGGCAGTATAAAATGTAGATAAAATCGTGCCACTGATAATTATAATTTTCAAGGACACTTTGCTCACCTCAGTATTTGTGGTCAGTTCTTCCATATTCTTTCCCTTGTGGAAAAATGGACTTAAATACAATTCAAGAGTCACTTCAATTTGCAGCAGATCAAAGAACCTAAATTTATCGTGGCAAACATTATCCTTTGGAGCCAATCCGACAGTTAGCAGACATTTACAAAACGGCTTCAGATCTTCGTTCCAGGAAAGCAAAACGTTAAAATTGTTTCCCAAACTGCAATAAGTACTTCACGCTACAACTGTCTGCTTTTCTACATTGTAAGTCAAATTACCAACGGTCGAGAATGTTTTTCAGGTCAATTTTGTAATGCAATCCGGCAGGATAATAAGAAAACAATTGTTTCACAAAAGTTGGCCAATTACATTTACGCCTCAGCTGTCCCAAGGGAAGTTTGCGTTAAAATCAGATGCATGCATGCCTCTCACGAAATGTGGAGTAATGGTGCTTTATTCGCCGAAACTGTACTTTTAACAGAAACTTATACTTGGAAACATATTTTTTCACTGCATTGTCATAAAATAAAACACACATATGACGGATAGCCGTTGGCACAAAAACGGACCATAAACCAGTGAGACTGAATCGTTCCGGATCAGTCGGATAACTACAAAATCTAAGCTTAATTCGTGGTGAGTTTTGGCTCGTGTTCAGTCTGTTGTAGGTTGTATTGAGAAAAATATAAGCTTAATGAAATAATGAATCCTAATTAATTTAAGGTTTGACTTCGTAAACAAAACACATTAGATGTTGGGCTTTTGTTACGTTTGTCACCAATTCAGGCTAGGGTTAGGCTTGAATAAGTGAATAAGGTTTGTCAAGCCAGACATTTTCGTACGGAAGCACTCAGACCAGATATATAATCAACAAATTTCTTTTTATCTTTGTCTCGTTGATTCTGGCTGGATTCTCGCTCATACAGTAATACAGCCCGACAAATGTCTCGTTGAGTTTTACGTAGCTTTTCAATAATGATAAGTTCAGTCTCGCCCTGTCACGTTCAAATCTAGCCAAATTCCCGCTCGGACAGTAGCAAGACAAATGTCTCGTTCTCGTTGCAAAGCGAGACAAATTTCGTGTCTCACTTTGTCCCGTTCCATTCTCGCCGCAAAAAAGGCTTTCTGGCCAGAATCAGGCTGGATTCTTGCCGTATCTGGCTGTAAATTTTCGTACAGGTACCCAATTCTACTTGACAGTCTTGTTGTTATACTCACAGCATAGAAGAGAAATGTTGGTTGACTCTTCATTCTGTAAGCTTCTAAAGAATCAATGGAATCTGTCTCAGCCTTCAAAAAATAACAATAACAAATAATGGGTGATTCCAGAAAATATCCATACCCTACCAGGTGCAGTATCTAGACCCCCCCCCCCCCCCTTGCCTTAGGAAATTCCAATTGAAAATGCTCAATCCCCCATGCCTGCCCTTGGAATCCGGTCTACACCCCCAAGCCTTCGGAATTCCATAATCCCCTTAGGAATTTCTGCTTTTTTCTTCCAACGTACTGATTTGAAAAGCCCTCTCTAACTTCTTCTAAACACCTTTATTAACCCCTTCTAAACACCTTTATTAAATGGAAATCAATCCTTCGCTCCCTCCGAAGAAAAACGTACATTGTTGCATGCTGACAAACAGTGGCATATTTTCAAGACGATCCCACTGCATGCGTGATATTTTAACCTTCCACGGGAAAACGTACACAGTAGGCACGTGATGCTGCTTGTTTGCTCATTTTATGCTAACATGCATGATTAAAAGTTTACAACCCATCAATTGGCCAAGCGTGTGCCATTCAGATCATCGCAACAACTCATACATGGCTTATGCCACTCACCAGTTAAAAAGATATACTAGGTAAAGTCACATAAGAGCCACAGCATACCCACATGGTCGGATGTTATCCCCAGTTTCTGTAGTATGAAACAACTGACAGTATTGCTACTCCCCCCTGGATGGAATGTTTAAGTCTGTGTCACAGGTTTCCCCCCAGCCCTTTATCGCCAGGACCCATTTCTATACCTGGGTGGCAAGAAACAATGTGGAGTAAAGTTTCTCGTCTGAGGAAACAACACCGTGGGAGGGAACAGGCCTTGAACCACCAACCTTCAGAACTCCAATGCACTAACCATTACACCACTGCAACCCCACACAGAGGCACTTGCTACACATAACATAACATGGTGTACCAGTATATATTAATTTCTAGAAAAAGGAAACATGAATCTTCTGCTTGAATTTGTGTGATATTTTGTTAGACTACAGAGATCCTGAGTGAAGTGAGCTGATTTTCCTGACATTTTATCCCACGGACTCTCGCGTGTTTTGCATAAATTAAAATTTATCAAGAGTAGAAAAAATTACCCAAATGCGCAGTAGATAACTGAACATTGTAGGCTTCCCAAATTATCTTCTTTTTACAATGGAATAGTTAAGGAATAGTCAAATAAATATATTCTGGTGTAAAAAAAAACTATGGTTACGTATCAAGTATTAGCAAGAAAACAACCTCGAAAAAAACTTGTTGAAAAAATTGCACATTGATGAAAGCCACTCGTATATCAAATTTCAACCTGCTTATGCAAATTAGTCCATCATTACACAACATCGCTTCCTAAACCCAACTGTCAATTTAAAAAGACAGAAAAATGCACAAAAAGCTTTTCCAGCCAAAAATTTAAACAATATATATTTGCTTTTAGAAGCAAAAAGTGTTGATCTTATTAATTGCTTGCATGCACACACGCAGCCATGTAATTTTTGCGGACACTTGGGCTTAAGTGTGATGTTCTTTTCAACACCTTTCTCTTGCATATTTTCAGGTCAGAATGGGCATGAAAATATTTGTGTTGTCCCTTTGAAGACTCTCCAGATTCACAGCCTTGCACCATCCTCATTAAACCACACAAAAGATATGTTAAAATAAACATTATTTTTTAATAAATGGTTGTTTAAAACAAAACATAAACAAGCTTACAGAATACTAAGACACAACAGTTGAGATTAAAATTAACATACGGCATTAACACACAGACGCTAATTGCCAATGTTAAGAAACAAGATTGGTTTCCACCTCGCATTGAATTGTTTTCATTTTCCATTTCGAAACACGATATTTTTTCTAATAGTGCATTTTCCTTAAGAAGCTCCAAAAAGGAGATTAAACAGGGTGGAACATTATCTAGTTTCCTGACGTATAAATGCCATTTGGCGATAAGTAAAATGTAATTGAATAATAAAAAGTTATGATCATGTAGCTCATAACCATACATGATTCTGACTTCACCTATATGTAGTACGTTATCTACTCTGTATTTACTATTGTGTAATAACATTCCACCACCTAGAAACCTTTTGACCAGAAAGCCGAGATGTTGGGACTCTTTTAAAGAAC
Organism: Siderastrea siderea; assembly: GCA_964030785.1. NCBI lineage: Eukaryota > Metazoa > Cnidaria > Anthozoa > Scleractinia > Rhizangiidae > Siderastrea > Siderastrea siderea. The sequence continues at coordinate 15,090,382 of OZ034979.1, forward strand.
AAAAGGTTTCTTGTAAAAGGATTATCGATTGGGCGAAGCTTTCATGTTACAGAGCTGTCTATATATTGCTCGCCTTTTTCTAGAGGCATTTAAGCTTCTTACATTCAGGGATATACACTTGAATTGGTAGACTTAGAGGGATGATATTGCAGTGATAAACGACGGTTAATTCAAACCGAAATCATCCTATTTGATTTGTAGGCAATAAGCTGGAAAACGTAAAATGCTATAACACATACACTGTAGTTTAAACTACATGTATATTAGCAAACATAAACAAAACAAACACACAGTAAAATACTAGTGCAAATACAGTTATTATAGCATTACCGTTCGGTGTCCAAACGACTTCGATAATTGGAGTAAAGTGAAACAGCAGCATGCTCTGCGTTTCAGCATTTAGTTCAGTCTTAGTTGGGTGACGCGAACTACTGTGATTGCGCAGCAGCGATTTCCTCTTCTTTCACATTCCTTGTGCGGTCATTCTCGTCTTTGTATTTCAGAATTCCAGGATAGGCGATAAAAACCTTGCGGGAGGATAGCTTCGTCTGCAATTGCTTCCTAAGCTTCTCTAGTTCCTTCCTTTTCTCTCTCATTTTCTTACCGAAATCTTCACTTATTCCAATAAGCTTTTCTTTGAAGGGATTATTCTTGTGTGATTAAGAAGCCGCATTTTTCAACACTGACAATTTGTCCGTGTAGCGCAAGAAGGCAATGTGAATGGGTCTAGGTGGTTTTCCTTCTCTAGGTTTTCCAGGAGGTGTACGGTGAGCCCGTTCGATTTCGAGCTTCTGGTCCTCTTCGCTTGTAATACCCATGTGCTCAGCAATGAAATTCTGGATGAAGACGACGCAGTCACCACTTTCGCTATTTTCGGGGATGTTAGAGAACACAAGGTTGTTCCGTTTCCATCTATGTACAAGGTCTTCGATGGCGTCTTCGATGTCTTGGACATGTGCATTGTCAGCTTTGTTGGCAACGCTGTGTTGGAGCTCTTCGACGTCTTCATTCAATGAGGTGAGGCAATTTTTCGAAGCTGCTAAATATTTCTTTGATGGACAATGTTTCTGCTTCAATCCTGCCCAAGCGCTCATTGATTTGCGACAAAACTTCTAGCTTCTCCATAATGATCTGCATGGATACAGCGCTTTCTCCTTCACTGCTTGATAGGCGGTCTTGACGAGCCCATTTTTCCTTAGGTCTTGTCGTTTCCTTTTCTGACGCGTTCACGTACTTCTTATTTCATTATGGCCAATTACTAAGACTTAAATGGTCTAAAAATGTGTGCTGGACGCGGAGCATTTCAAAGCATGTCTACTCCACCGGCCACGCATGTCAATTCTGTAACGATCAAAGATATTTCAAGATATTTAATGGAGTGAACATTAAACTCTCTAATTAAAACAAAAACTGTGAAAAGAATATAATTATATTTAAAGCCCAAGTTTATAATGGTAGTGAAAAGACTGGAGTAAAACAGCATAAAATACTTACGCTGGTTATCTCCGGCTAACAGCGAATTTAAAATTTGCAGTGTCATTTTTGCGTGCGTAAACAAGAAACCATTTCAAAGTAAAAACGGAATTTGCGGGGGCTTGTTCCTACACTGTAACTATTCCTAAAACTGCAAAACATGAATGAAACTAATATTAAAAATCCACGTTACAGTGGTGATCAAGAAATTGGTCAAGAGTAAAATCTTCAAGATACCAAACTTTACTTTGGGGTTATTTATAGCGTTCACAGCATAATTGAACAAATTTGCATAGTTGACAGCTACTTGTAATTTGACCCTTCGGAATGTAACGCAACACTCAAAACATCTCGAACCAAACGCAAGATTAGCAACAACAGATGTATGACAAAGCATTCTAACAGAGACCTATTGAATTTTGCAATTTTTGTTATGCCTGTCAGGACTTGAATACATCAAAAATGCAAGAAACAGATGTGTTAGGATATGTTGTCTGAAAGAAAAGGGAAACAAAGAGTTTTATTTACTTCACACGCAATTTTAATGCCACCCTATAATTAACTGCCACATAGTCATGCTGCTTGTTACCCCGTTTTATGATAACTGAATATGTTGATTCCTTGCTCTGGCGAAGACACGTTACATTAACCACAAGTTGACGGGGAAGGGGGGCGCACAGTCTGCACTGCAGCAGTAGTAGTAGCAGTGGTGTGAACCTCATAAATTTCACCATATTGCGGAACAAAACGTCATTGGCTCTGCACGCACTGCTTGCCTACGTTGTATGCCGTAAATGGTCTGAACCCAGTAGTCATATCATAGGTCATCAGTAAGTAATGATCGTCCGGGTGAGCGTTGTCCTGAGAAGGACTGTTTGTGATGGCATTGACTGACGTCTTGACAACCTGAGTGGAAGCCGTCATCAGAGTCAAGTGAAATACGAGCGGCTTGACTCTGATGATGACTTCCACTCAGGTTGTCAAAATATCAGTCAATGCCATCACAAACAGTCCTTCTCAGGACTACACTCACCCTGACGATCACAACTTAACGACCTACAATTTTCTGTGGTTATATAGAGGAAACATGGCAGTGCTCGAAATTAGAAAAAAATTCAGGTTGTCCTTATGGTAAACGCCGGACAACCTAGCCCCTGACTTTGGTTGCCCTGATGAGGACTTGGTTGTCCTTAAAATGTTGTATGTTTTTTCGAGATTTTTGCCTAGTTATAGGATTTGACTAGACAAATACCCCTGTGTAGTAATTTTCTAAATACCTACACCAGCAAAAACACAACTCAAAACAACTAAGTACAAACTATTCCCAGACAAGATGCATCTCAGATAAACACATGGTTGTCAAATCTGTTCGCTTTAAAAAAGCCAAAAATTCTGAACTAAAGTTTGAAATATGAAAGAAACTTGAATTAAACTTTGTTTAGAATTGAATTTCATTCAAGATGAAGGCAAGAAATGCATTCAAATACGCCAGGATATCGAAAATTTCGAAGTCATGCAAATCTACATGCGTAATGAATCATTCAAATGAAATACAATACTTACCGCCTATCGCGTATCAATTGTCACTCACAATGAACTGCGCACGAGTGCGCCAACATCTTTCGACGAGGTCTGGGTTCAAGACAACACTGCAAGCTCGTCCTGGCCTCGCTTATCGAACGAGACGAAAAACGACCGTTTAACTGTTACAACCTTCAATTTCCTTGGTTTTAAGAATTCTCGTGGACTCCATCTTTCAGAAGAGTGCTATTTAGAGCGATTTTCATGTCTCAAATTTATAATTCGTTTCTTTATTCTGTTGGGCATCACAGTAATGTAAGTACTTCAATTTTTTCCTGGGTTGTCCGGCGGTTTTCTTCTCGGGCAACCGGGCATACATTTTTCCTAAAAACTGGTTGCCCGAATGCACTTTAAGTCGTCTCGGACAACCGGACAACCGCTAATTTCGAGCACTGCATGGTGGCGCAAAGATATGAATTTTATTTTCCAGTGGTTAAATAAATATTAAATATTGCAAATTTTTTACGAATGGGCACAGTGAGTGTGAGTGATCATGAAATATTGTTTTTTTACCACGAGAAAATAAAATCTTCAAATCTTCAAGCCACCGTGTAACTTTTTTATTACATAGATGAGTATTTGCACAAACAACAGTGTAAAAGTGGGAAATGATGTCATTGATATCGATATAGCAGTTAGGTGTACCAGTATTTGTATGAAATTAAGGTGTCCAGTGGGTAAGACTTAGAACAATTTTAGCTTAAACAAGAAAGCCCAATAGGCATTTTAACTAGCCATTCTGACCCAACCCACCCCCAGGTTGTTGGTGCGATCCCATATTTCTACATTGCTCAACATACGAACCAGTGACTGTGTGATGCGGTATTTTGACGACAGCATTACTGGATAACATGATGTTTAAACTCTGATGACTCAGCTTATCTTTCTTATTGCTTTTTATTTATTCTGCTCAAAAAAGAAATTCAACTCAACGTTGAACGTTGGTATAAACACATCCCCAACTGAGAAGGTTTATACAGAGACGACGAAATATTTACTGTTGTGCCTAGACCGTGAATACAAACAGTGAGCATAGGAGTAAAATCAAAATATATTGCTTGATAAACAAGAGCTAATCATCAGAATCCAGGGGCGTAGCTAGCCATTTTTGGTTTGCAAGCCCCTTTCAAAAGAGAGTCAAGTAGGCCTATGATTGGTTCAATTCACGCTTTATCACAGCTCAGCAACTAAGCGTGATCTAATTTGAAGTTATAACGAAATTGTACTGGCATTGTACTAATATCTCAAGTGAAGTTTTATGGGAATCCGAAGTTTAGCATCCTGTTCTTCTTGCCGCAAAACTCACCAGCCACGGCCTCCCCGTCAATTGTTAAGTCCTCGGCGTGCATTAGAGCAAGAGCTGAGAGTCGCTCTGGCTTCATGGTTGCCCGTAGATAAGTCTTGACTCTATGCATCGTGCTAATACTGCACCCAGGAGTTGCGGTTGACAAGGCATCGTGAGAAGGATCGTGAGGATGGTGTTAACGTCTCGATAAAGAGTTGGATTTATGCTGTCGAGGGTGTCAGCTAGAGTTGCTGGTCGTTCTCCAGTTGAATACAGCCACTTTGTTTTCCATCGCAACACCTCGTTGTCGTACTCTCTCTTGTTGGTCAGATCGTTCTTATACCCCGCATACATCTTATCTTGGATGTCGTTGCTTAATCCTTGTAGTTTTATTGGGAGAAGATACTGGCCTAGCAAGCGAACCTCCTGTGATAACAGCCTGTCATTCATGTCTTGAATTAGATAATCAATAAGGGGGAGATACACAGCTCTTTGTCCGGTAGGACTGTGAGTTTGTGGCTGGGACATTCACCCTGTGCTCCTGCCTTCCGGTTGTTCTTGGCATGCTTGGCTCAATGTCAAACTCAGCTGCAATCTGTTTCCCTCGCTCATATACTTCTTTCTAAACCGACGGACCGCCTCTCTCAGCTCTCATGGTATTTATTACCATTCTAAGACTTGCTTCTTGGGCTGCCTCCATGAGATCTACTCTCTTTCCTTGCAACATAGTTGACAAGGCAACTGAGTTGGAAAGGACATACTTTGCTGCACATAGAGCAATAATAAAATCAAACTGCTTGATAGAGCATAAGTAGCCCCTTACCTTTCCATCGCCATCCTGAAACAAGGTCTCGAGCGCCTGAACTACAACTGGAAACGCTGCACTGAAGGTACATAAAACATCAGCCCTTCTCACCCATCTTGTCTCGCACAAAGTTCACAGCTTTGCATGCCTATCAATTTTTTCTCTGACTTGGGCATTCTGATCGAGAGACTCCTGAAAGGCCAGCAGTCGCTTTGCTAATAGTCAAACGCAAACGCAATGGTTTGTGCAAAGCACTTATATGGCTTCCTTTCTTGAAAGTTTTCTTTTTTGGTAAATTACTAGCCTTTTACGTTTTCTTTAAAAAATCACCCAAAAGCTAGTTCTATGAAATAAAAAAAAAATATTCACATAATAAATGTACAAAGTGAAGAAAAGTTTATAAGCCCGGGCTTACTGGCTTAAAGGGAGCTACGCCCCTGGAATTTGAGGAAAGCGAAATCGTCACTCCACACTCAAACATGTTAAGGCATATCTCATGACACAACGTTTAAATCCAGTTTGCTAGCCCAGGAATCCCCTTGCAAAGTAAACAAGTTGACTTGAAATTCTTAACGACTAGTCAAATTGACAATCGAAAAGTTCTTTTTTAAAAACAACACTTAGCGTTTGAAATGTAAGAAGGTAATACGAAAGCAAACTAAACATGTTGCGAGAACTGACAAAATTTATTAGTGGAGCTTGTTTCTTTTCTTTGTGATATATGACAATTTCACTGTTATAAAGTGGTGAAACATTCATTGAAACATTAATGTGTGAGGATTAGCGAAATTAGTTATAATAAACTCGTTTCTTTTCACGTCACAACCTGACAAGTCCATCGCTATCACGCAGTGAAATATTTTTTCACATTTTGCTTTAGGCAAAGTTAAATGTATTAGGCAGCATTCAGTTGAACTTACTTAAATATATAACACATGCATTACATGCATATGTAAGCTTATACCACTACATGTACCTCAAGGTAAACAATGTCAGTTTTGTTTACCTTGCGTGACGTAATCATGATGTCATAATCGGAAGCAGGAGTTTGAGGTAACTGGCAAGAGAAAACCAGAAGTTTTTTTTGGAAAACTGGAAGATCACAGAGACTGTGTTGGCCAAGACAAAACCGGATGACTAAGGCAAGCTCAATGCGGCCCAATTTATAAACCAGAGGTCACCTCATGTACCTCAAGGTAAACAATGTCAGTTTTGTTTACCTTGCGTGACGTAATCATGATGTCATAATCGGAAGCGGGAGTTTGAGGTAACTGGCAAGAGAAAACCAGAAGTTTTTTTTGGAAAACTGGAAGTTCACAGAGACTGTGTTGGCCAAGATAAAACCGGATGACTATAAGGCAAGCTCAGTGCAGCCCAATTTATAAACCAGAGGTCACCTAATGGTGACGGCCGGTTAAAAAGACCAAATAATACTCACTATTTTAGGTTCCAGAATATATATCATTAAATAGCTCTCATCATACAAAATCTGAGGCTATTACTGAAGTCACTGTTTGCATTCACTGTCTCAGCAAGTCTGATTATCTGAGTTACAAAACAGTCACCCATCCTTAACAGTACCATTCTCCCCCAGACAGACCAACCACTTATAAACTCTATACTTACAGTGGCAAACACAAGCAGGTCATCTCCCAGTTCATTCTTTATTCTCTTGAAGGAACTGACAATGGCTTTACATGGACCACACCAAGCTGAATAAGCATCCACCACTAAGTAAAAAAAAACAATATTTTACTTGTCAGTTGGACCCATATAATGTCACCAGGTATGGGGTATACGTATCACAGTAAGTGTCACAAACGTGCATATTTAAAGGGGCAGTATCACAAGGATTTTGTTCGCGTTTGAACCCACTGAAAAGCCAATAGTCACATTAACATATATGAAAGCCTAAAACTATTGGTCATTTTCTTGTTCAGACACCAAGATTCCAAGATGGAAGTGGATTACAACTTGAAAACGTCCGGCGAACGTTTTCAAATTCTGTGCTTGTATCTTGCAAAAATCATTGAAAAGTTATTATGGTTTGCTCTCCTCACACAAATTCACTTGATATCTCCCTCTTGATGTTGCAAGAGCATTTTGTGTGTGAGTGAAGGCATTTAATCTCAAATTATTTCAGCGAAGTTTTGACGAAATGCGAGGAAAATCCCCATGCCCCTTTAAGTGCTGTAAAAAAGGAAAAGGATTGTCTGTTAGCCAATCATGCCATCTTTTTGCACCTGTATATAGAGAAATATGAAAAAGGTAATGAAACCCTGCACATTGGAATAAAATTTATTAGACAGTAAATAAGGGTCACTGCAAATAGTGCATGGTTCAATAAGATGCCTTTCACAAACACTTTGTAGAAACAATTTGAGAGTTGTTTTTATATAATGGGCTAAGCATGCAGTATTAACTCAGACAGCAACTTGAAGGTAAATAAATTCATGACAAAATGCAAGCCCAAAAGAATGTTGCAATTGGGTCCAGTTTCAGTAGATGTTGCCAAACTAAATTTATCTTCCTAGCTTTAGAAAAACTCAAATTCATTTCCATGCACTGTAACAAAATCTGCTGGTTAGAAAGTCGTAGAAAATGCAACTCTCAATAACATTGGGGTACGGCTACAGCTATGTGCCAGGGACAGTAGACTACAAGGGGTATCAATTTGTAAAACAAGTCTCAGAGTGGACGGTTTTCATGCACGCTGTCATTTTGCCATGCAATTGGGTGCAAATAACTTGTTTACCCAGTTTAATGCCGTGTTTACACTTGAGCTTTTTAGTAACAGAGTTTACTTACCTGGGTAAATTTTTTGTGAGTGTAAACAACAATTAATACCTCAGTAAATGCCGCCAAAGACAAAAGGAATTTGACCAAGGTAAAAAATTAATGTAATAACTGTGTAGTGATTTGGCATGGTTTAGCTGGGTAAACCCAAGTCGAAATGACATATATATCCGGTTGCGGTGATCTGGTTGCTGCAGCATGTTACATGTATTAGATTTCCTGCGGAGTTAACTTCGTCATGTTTCACGTTTTTGCCGTGTTTTCTTCGAGAAAGGTGGAACAAAAATAGCGATAATTCCTGTAATCTTTACAGTAGGCAGTCTGAAAGGTAAGTAACGATTTTTTTTTCTGCTTTCACTTCATTTAATTTGTACGGTATTTTGGGGTTAACCTTGTCGCATTTAAAAACAGATTATTTATTCTTGATCTTATTTCTTTCAAGGGAAGATGAGTATTCATGAATGGCCGTAGCATATTCCTATCCATACTTTCAACCTCAACCTGCAAGGCATGAATTCCTGCCACAGTTCTATGGCTTGCAGACAATGCGGTCTTCCCTTGTTGTACGTCCTTGTTGTAGCCCGCATACTCGCAAGAAAGCAGCCACAGCACGGCGCAAAAAACTTAGGTTATATTTTGAGCCAGTACAAACAACGTTTGAATGTACCGTGCAGGTTTAGTAACTTGACCTCGGTCAATAATATAACCCCGGTAAATGCTCAAGTGTAAACACGGCCTATGAGGAGATTAACTAATTAAGGGGCAGTCATTCAAGGAATATTACTTTCTGTCCCTGAATCAGTTATCCTAGGAACAAGATTGAATGTTTAACTTACTGTCTAGCTTTCCACTAGGAACCAGGGGCAGGATTCATAAAGCTGTCCTAAGCCAAAGATGAATCTTAAGTATTGTTTCTTAACAATAGGCTTTGTTTGTTGACAATACATAGCACACATCTTATCTTAGGAGGGCTTCATGAATCCGACCCCAGAGCCTGGATATTATTTTTTTAACAAAGTCATGTAGCATGTACCATCAGTGTCTCAAAAACTCTACACCTGTTGGGACAGTAAAGCATGAACAACAGCTGACAGGACTGAACCTAAGCATTTGCAATGCCTGATACTAACCTATCAGTCCTTCCTTTGATAACAGCTCATCCCACTGATCTTGTGTTTTAATTTCAACCTTTAAAGAGGTCACAGAATTCATCAGAAATAAATATGTACAAACATACAATGTACCTATTCACACGCATCTAAGTTATAACATATTTAAAGCCTGTGCAAATATTTGTACTTAGGCCCAACCATTTCACTTCGACTAGGAATGCCTTTTTATGTAATGGACCAAGACCAAGACCAAGTATAATATATTATTGAAAAGTTTTGTCTGGGGAATTCCAGAAATACCAACAAACATAAAGGAAGTCAAGTTATGTTGAAAAGTGTCTAAAATGATAAAGAAAACCTTTCAAAAATATCTTAATACGTCTTGTATACATTAGTTTCAGTGCATGGTTTCTTGTCAGATGTTAGGAAACTTAAGCAACAGGAATGATGTTGCAGATATAACAAATGGCATCAGGAAGTCATTTTTCTTTCTTTTTGCATGTTCTGATGACACTGCATCAAGCCAAAAATATCAAAAGAAGGTCAGCTAATTTCCTGTTCACGATGAGAAACAAAAGCATGCCAAAATAAGGAAATGCTAGACTTCTGGTTGCCATTCATAATGTTCAAGATAAAATTGCCAGTGCTCTTGTTGCTTAGGAAGGACCCTATTGACTTCAGCTGTGCTGTAATGCTATAAGTATAAGAGAACAAAGTTGCAAAAGTTGTAGGGTTGCTGAAATGGTTCAGCTCATCAATTTCACTCAATTTTTCTGGTGACACCCAAGCATTGATCTTAATTTCAAGGTCATGATGACTTGTGTTCCTCCTCCAGTCCACTGCCATCTGCAACTAAAGTAACTTTGTGCACACAAAGCGTGCATGAGCTATTTTGTCGCTGTCAGTGAGAGGTAGGGAAAAAGTTATTGAATGAATGTGCGCGTACGAGGTACACTACTGTGATGTAGTTTATTTGAGTAGCATTGAGCATTCGAAAAGGTTTGGTTTTTAGACACAGTTTACCTTATAAGTGGAGCTGTGTCCAATATTGTGCAACCTCGTTCCCAGGGCTTTTCCAGAATTGAGGGTAAGTCAGCCAATGGGGTTTATGTTAGTGGTTGTGTACACGCGTACGTGATTGATCAAAAATCAGTGGCCTGATAAGTGGTTGTGGTCAGCAAATAAGTTTTGTTTTGATGAGCATTTTGATGTGAAAGTAAGATGCGAAATTGGGTGGAAATGATATTAAGGGATGTTTTGTTATGTAGAGAGGTGGAAATGGGGGAATGAATCGTTGGAATTTTAAATGGGCGAATTTGAGAATAATGGAGGGGTTCGCCTGTGTGGTAAACAACCAACGTGAATTTTATCATGTGGAGTACATGTGATCAGGTGAAGGTAAAATTTTGCTTTAAAAGCTTTGTTGCATAATGTGGTTGTTTAGCAGTGAAACAGAAGTGAAATAATACATACAAGGTTGTGGTTTTTTGGTTAAAATATAGACAGCAATTCAGAGTTGTGGTAATAGGAATTATGTTGGGAGTTGGTAGAAAACATTTAGCTTGTGGTGAAAAAGTAAAATTTTATCACATGGGCAGGTAGTCATGTCATAATGTTTATATATATTTATAGTGTGGGTCGTTTCACATGTAAAGAACGTGTTACGTTGATTGACCCTGAGATCAGGTTACTGTTTTGTGTAAACAAGTGGTGTTTTGTCACGTACAAACATGCGATGAGACAAAGTTCAATGGCGAGTCACAAGACTTTCATGAGACTGTCATAAGTTCATTTTCGGCACTTTTTATTGGCATGCGTGGGAGCTGTGGTTGGGGGTTACACAGACGGAGAAACTTAAGGAAGCAGTGAATGAGTAAATTTATGCGTTTTTTGTAATTTGAAAAATGATAACTGATTTTTGTGTCTATAAACTGTGAAACGAGTCATGCGTGGAGCTATTGCACGTTATTCTTCGTATTGGAGGTGATAATTGTTTTGATTTGCTCCTTGTCGTGCTGCTCTTTCCACTCAAACTTTGCACAAACAATCCCGCCACCTCCACGCAGCCTAACCAGGACCCCATTCCTCTGGTACGTCGCCTCTTACTTTGCGCCTAGCTAGTTGAACGTACGAGCAATGTTTATGCCACCCAGGGATACACCTTTTTCTTTGTCGACCTTGTGCCTTTGTCGCACCAAGTGAACGCGTGGGCATTATTTTAAAACCTTTTGAGGGGTGCGAACAATAATTTGTTTCAGTTTGAAATTTACAATTCTGCCCGCTTTATACCTTCGAGCTATTTACCATCTATTTTACCATCATTTACTACGGGACATCCCTGTACAAAAGTCACGTTATTTCTCACACTCTAAGGTTGAACCTTTCATATTCCGCATTTCAATTTGAAAACATATGGCGCAAGATCTTTCTCCGTGGCTGCTCCTACACTCTGGAATACTCTGCCTTCTGACATCAAGAACAGCTCCTCAGTGTCCCTTTTTAAACATAAACTTAAAACTTTCCTTTTTAAAAAAGCATTTTTATAACTTTTTAGCTTTATTTTTTTAATAGTGTTTTTAATATTTTTAACGTTACTTCTGTAAAGCGCTTTTGAACTTTTAGGATATTGGCGCTATATAAATATTTTATTATTATTATTATTATTATTCATATGTTATACACATGTGTACAAAGGATTTATCCCAATTCTCATCTACCAAAACAAACGAAGCTGACAGATATTTCCTAGACCGAACATCATAAATATCAGATAACTAACAAATTATTTACTACGACTCGCTTCTGCTTGAATGTAAACTAGGTTTGTCCTAACGTTTCGTTTTCTAAGGAAGTCTACCACAAGGAAGGCAGCCATTTCTTAATTTTGATATATAAATACCCATGTCATGCATATCAAATGCAGTCGCTGACTCGTCGTGTGGGTTTAGAAGCGTTATTTTCCAGTCGTTCTACTCTGCATTTTTGTTCCGCCCCCAACAACTAGCTTTTCAGGAAAATTCAACAGTCTTCGGGAATGCCGAACATGGTCCACCCACCCAACCAACCGACCAAAGAACCAACCTTCCCAGAAACTTGAGGCTGCATGACGACTATGAGGCTATTTTGTAGACAAAATATCTCAAAAATGGTTACAAGAGGATTTGCCTGTTGATAGGAGTTGAGACACATGTAGTTGATAGGTGATTTTGTTTAATAATGCCCAGCTTGTCTCTCACCTCCTTCCTTCCCCGCAACATCAAAGTTAAAGTTTGAATTTTGAGATTCCTCTTACACTAGCTCAGAAATGAAATGGATTGTGTTAATGTTTCTCTTTTTTCTGACCAGAGTATGTTTTAATGGAAAAATTCTGATTTTAGTAAGTGTGTTTATTTATTTATTTATTTTTGTAACTACCACAATTTAGATAATATGTGGGCCTTATTTTCTTTATTATTTTCTAATTGCACCATTGACAAGATTTGAGATGAGACAATTTGTTCAAAAAAAGGAAATTTAAAGGTATTTATTTCATTTGCTTGCCATTACACAAAGGTAATGAATGTAGTGAGGACAGGCAATTAAGGTTTACCTTTTGAAAATTAGATGTATGCACAAGGCAAAACTGACAAAATTAATAAAATCCAATATTTCTTTTACTTGTATCATCATCAGGGCAGAAGAAGCCATCTGCATCATGCAATGTTTTTCACCAAAGTTATTCCAGAAAGGAACAACTCTGCCAGATATCCCCTTTAGTAATTAGTTTGCTCAAAGTTGGGGCCTTATGTAGTATATAAATTAGGCCCTCAATGATCTTTCTCTTGAAATAAGATTCTGTTGAACAAAGGATTCTTGGCACCAAGCATTACTCACCACATATTGTATGCATGCCAGCTAGACAATTACAAAAAAGCCTTAACATTTCAACACTACTTTTTCATGTATTCTCTTGTTTATACCATTAACAAAAAGCAAAAAACATTGTCACTAAAGTTAACCCTCAATTCAACTACTCCATAACGTCCACATGCAAATGTCAAAAATGTCAAATGGTCAGTATAGATTCCCTTTTTTGGCTTGAACCCAATATTGACAGTCCTTTACCCAGAATCAAGTGAGTCAGGTTACATTACACACAAGAAGTTGCACGGCTAGTGTAACAAGAGATTTTCCACCACTGAACAACAACGAATGGAAAAGGAATTAAGGATTACTTCAGAAGAGAAGCCTCAAAAGCGAAGAATTAACCGAAAAATAGGCTTCATTCAGGGTTTAATTCCCGTGTACTCCCGTGAGGGCAAGGTCATTGCATCTTGCAGTAGGAAGTCATGTCACTGGTGCTGAATACTGAGCGAGATGATTATAAGCTTAGATCCGTTTTAACGTTTTTTTCGTGAAGTCAACTTATAATTCATAACCCAAAACCAAACATGTAATGATGCATAGCAACATAAAACTCATCTAAGTGAGGCTTAAGCTTTCCAGAATTTACCTCTTTATACGAGTAAAACATGGTTATTTCACAATTATAAAATCAAATAAGGTCTTGCCTGTAAAGGTCTAAGCGCATCAGGATTCTTCTTGATGTACGCCATATTGAATTCGAAGATCACTTAGATACAAAATGGTCTCCAGGATAACTAATTAAATTCATAACTAACCGAATATGGTTAATGTTTATCGAATCTTTTACCAGTTCTCGATGGGTAACAGATTATAAATATTTTATACGACTTTGCAAACATGACTTTCAGTAAATCGCGGGAAAACGTAACGCAATCGTATCAAAATGCATGAAGTTTGCCTCCCTTCATAACTTGAATCCGAGAATGAAAAGGTTAATTTGTTTATTCCACTGAAAGCACTTGACAATATTCGAGTATCCTTGACGAGAAAGGTATGACGACGCTGGAAATAAATTTGTCAAATTCACACACTTACAATAATAGCGATCATTTCTGATTAGGATTTCGCTTTATGTACACAATTCAACAAAGTTTAAGCTTATCAATTCCAGTCTTCATGTTCACAGTTTAAAAAACTGCGTTGAATTTTGTGAAAATATTTGATTTTGAAATACACAAAGTCGATAAGAGGAGAATATTGCGTAGCATAGATCATGACTGCCACTGAGGAAAAGTAACTTAATAAAAAACTGTTTACAATTCTCTTCTCACCTCAATGCTCCTCTTGTTCTGAATAATGATTCAATATTGAAAACGTCAAATAGAGAGGTTTGTTGACTTTTACACTTTTTATCCACAAAAACTCGGTTCAATTAACAAATTAAAACGAAGCAAAAATTCCACTTGTTATATTTTAAAGGGGTAAAATGTTGACAGCCCAGCAACACTCGCAGGACCTGAGACTCGAAGATTATAAGGCTTGCAGTTAAGACATAAACGCAAGCAAGTCTCATGGTCTGACTTCGAGGACCTAAGTTAAGCTTGGTACATACAGCACACACTAACCTGCAGTTCTACTTTCCCCTTAGATTTTGCCATTTCTTTACAACTAAAACTGGGCGAAAACACTTCACCCAATCTTACTTCGGTCTTCGACTGAAAATGAAGTTTGAGGACTGGTCAGTTGGTGCGGGAGAGATCTGGTTCCCATGGAAACCTCTCGCAAGCGACCTTTCTTCAGTCTTTTTCAAAAGACCAATTTTTGGTCAAATTAGTGACCAAAAATTAACCTCTCGTACAGGGACCACGCGAGGGGTGGGCTGAGGGGGGTTTAGCCCCCCCACTTTTTGATGCCATTAAAAAAAAAATTCAAAAAGGTGGAAAATTCATTAGTTAGTGATTAGGCAGGGTTAACCAGTACTTGGTTTTCCCCCGTTAGATCTATAATTTTGATATGGACCAAACAGAAATGACATACTCTACAAAAGTTCAAATCTCCTTGCTCTCATTTGGCTTGATTAGTTGAAACTAGGGGACTCTATCTTGAAGAGTTTGAACCTGCTCAGATTCTAATCACAATCAACGGAAGTTGACACTCTCGCTATCGTTTGGCCTCTACTTCTCGTGAACTCTCATTGACTCTCAGCTTCTACTTTTAAAGAGTTTGAACTTTTGTGGACTCTCGTTTTTGTCTCGCCCGGGCAATACGAACTGTAGTTTGTCTCCAGATAGGATTTTTCGGCAACAGCATGCTTTGATATTTGTAGAAATCATCGTTACTTCTTCAAGCTTCTCTATGTACATATAAATTTTGCAACTAGGATAGCTGCCGAAAGATCTCTTTCGCTCCTAACGATGACAAATACGGCATTCAGCAATCAGATCATACCGACAGACTAACTTTTGTGAAATATATTTTTGCTGATGTTTGTTTGTAAAAGTTTTAAGAAAAATGTTTTTGCGTTTGAGATCTTAAATGCGAATACATCAAGGTTGGAGAGATGAAAGAACAGGATCAGACGCAATATTTTGGGACTAAAGTATCCAGCCCTATTCATGGCTATTCCTATTCCGGTTGAGGAATAACAGAATATCCTTTAAAACATTCCGACCGCATTCCGTTCATTTTGTTATCGTGGAAGGGAATAATGTCCAGACTGAGAAAACAGTAACTGTATGTTGTCTTCTATTCCGGATTATGCCACCAAAACGTACCCTAAGTATCGACATTATTTATCACTGGTAGCTGTCAAAGAGTTTGATACCCTTGGTGTAGCTTTGGTCCTCTATAATACAATTAATTTATATTGCGCATAGCCCACGTGTTTCCATGTTCCAATTTCTTTCGCCCAGGTTCTATATGATGGGTATAAACTGACAACTTTTAAACACGTGGCCGCCCGCCGTAGTCACCAAAAAGGCAAAATGAGGCAAAAGGGGTGATTTCACCCCCCCCCCCCATCGAGTTAGCCCCCCCCCACTTTAAAATACAGGGACCGCGGGAGGGGTGGGCTGAGGAGGCTTTAGCCCCCCACCCCCCACTTTTTGGTGCCACAAAAAAAAGTGAATAAAAAAATAGAAAAAATAAAAAAGTTAGAAAATTCATTAGTCAGTGATTAGTTTCAGGATTATCAAGGGTTTTCCATTATCCCCAGTTAGATCAAAAGTTCAAATCACCTTGCTCCCATTCCGCTTATTTAGTTGAAACTCACGTGCGCTTTAAAGAACTGTATCTTGAAGAAATGAGATGAAGATTTGACACTGCTGCTGTAGTTTCATTTGTATTTCCGTAGTTCACATCATTTTCATTCTTTGTATCTTGAAGAGTTTGAACCTGCTCAGATTTTTAATTGCAATCGACGGAAGTTGACATTCTCGCTATCGTTTGGCCTCTAACTCTCGTGAATTCTCATTGACTAATCCGATACCGACACACTGACTTTGGTGAAATATATAGTTCATGTTACTTAGCTCAGCTTTCTTAGATGGCCTTATTCTGTATTATGATGACAGGTTTGCTTGTACAAGTCTTAAGAAAAACGTTTTTGAGTTTGAGACCTTAGATGCGAATACGTCAAGATTTGCCCCTCCCGGATAAGACTTAAAATGTGTGTAGAGATGAAAGAACAGGCTCAGGTGCATTATTTTGGAACTATCCGGGCTATTCCTATTCCGGTTTAGGAATAACAGAATATCCAGAATACTGAATCCCTAAAAGAATGTGATTTCTCCTATTGCGATAAACCAAAACATTCCGGCCGCATTCCGTTCATTTTGTTCTTGTTAATACATTACAGAGGGAAGGGAAAAGTGTCCAAACTGAGAAAACACTGACAGTATATTGTCTTCTTTTCTGGATTAGACCACCAAAACGTGCCCTAAGTATGAACATTATTAATCACTGGTAGTTCGAAGAGTTTGATACCCTTAGTTTAGCTTTGATCCTTTACTTATGGGTCTATATACTTCAATCGATTTATATTGTGCATGGTCCATGTGTTTCCATGTTCCAGTTTATACCGCGATATGATGGGTATAAACTGACCACTCGGCCTCCCTAGATGCGTTGTTAGTCACTAAAAAGACAAAACTTCCGCATGAGGCTGTCGCCCCCCCCATCATACCCCGATCGAGTTAGCCCCCCCCACTTTAAAATAGGCCGCGCGGTCCCTGGTCGTAAGCAACCTCGACCACTGCTATCGTTTTTAACCTGCGGTAAGCGACTACTTCACACATGCTGCGAACTCACAAACGGCCTATGCGATCGGATATGCACACCGGGGGGACACAAACTGTGTGACCATTTGTAGTTTCAAAATTATAAGGGAATGTATGGGAAAAACCGAAAGGTTTCTAATAATGTGAAATGCTGCGAGAAATATTTACATTTCAGTTCAAACTAAACATAATCTTATCTCAATCGTTGTGTTTTGTCGTCATTGTGCCTCTAATGCATGGTTCGATTTTACCTGTTACCACCCCCCCCCGGGCAACACCGGGGACAAATCCAGCCCTTCAGGCCCGGGGGTGGGGAATTGTTTGAAGCAGCCTTGTCTCGGGGGTAGGGGGGCGGGGCAAATCGAAAATAACTTCTTGTTGTTCTTGTGAACTACGTCACTTCTTGGTTGACACGATGGCGCCGGACCGCGTGGAGAAGACTGCTTATTTCCAGGGAAAATCTCTAGAATTTGTAGCGGACTGGTTAGAGAAGAATAATCTCTCAAAATTAAAATTTGTATTCGAAGGTACCCTTATTATTATAAATTGTTAAACGAATGTGCGTTTGATGTGTACTCGAATGGAAGGCGTTCGTAACAAACAATGAAGTATCTGTTCAGCGAATTTATGTATAAAAATGTAAGACGACTTATAAAATAGACTCTATATAAAAACGGATGCACGGGTTTATGTTAAACAGAGATCTCAGTCCAGTGTTCCTATGAAACAAGCTAAGAAAGACTCCTTTAAAATGCTGCCATAAATTTGTTCAAGGGCCTCTTGTGCGTATGTGCTCTATTTAGAATAAAACACGGGGCAAAGAACATTTCTTTACTTGAGAGCCGTATGCCAGTGCGGATAGAGTTTTTTCTACAGTTTTCTTTTTCTAATATAGTGTTCATGTTTTCAGTATATTGTACATGTAGTGTCCTTCGTTCAATAAACTCTAGAAAATAGTCAAGTTCTTGCCAAAACGTCTGGTTTTGCTATTATACGGAAATCAATATCGTGATCTACATTTCGTACACAAAACAACGTATTTGTGATCGATGAGAAGTCCCACTGGGGGTGGTGAATTGTCTCTTTCTGCGTGCCTGGGGGTGGAGAATAGATCGCCAAGTGAGAAAAAATTGCAAATCCCCGGGAGTATACCCCCGGGGGGGATGGTAACAGGTAGAATTGAAACTGTTGCTAGTTACGCTTCTTCTCAGGCATGGTATATGGGCTCATATATCAAAACCGCTAAGCCTCTAATTAGACGGCTACGCGAGGCGGAATTATCGGGCGCTCACGGAGGCCTTGTCAACGAGATTTGGCAACGAAGGACAAACGCTACTTTTTCGCACCCAGTTAAAATATCGTGCTAGAGGAAAGGGGAGTCTCTCTCTCCCGAACTCGCACAGGCGATAAGGAGACTGGTACGACAAGCTTATCCTAATGTACCATTGGCTGTCCAGGACGTCCTGAGCAAAGATCATTTCATTGACGCCATAACAGACTCGGAGATGCGATGGCACGTAGTCCATAGTCGACCGGGGACGGTGCAAGAAGCCCTTGATATCGCCAATGAGTTGGAAGCTTTCCAAGTGTCGGGGCGCCAAATAAATCGCGTAAATTGTCATTCCACGTATGCTGTTTCAAGCCATGTGGTTGAAAAGCAAGGGACAAGCATTGAATCCAGGGAAATGGAAACGGGCTGAACTTGACGGCCTAAGTTCGGTCCGGTCTTGTCATGTAAGGCCCGCTGTGGTTTCCCCGTCGCTTTACCAGGAACAAAAGAATGTAGGAGAAACATACCCGTATAACATAACGGCTGCTGATCAAGCTGTTGGTATCCCAGTGACAATGCACCGAAGAAAGTTGTTGAAAACGAAGTTATTGCAAGGGGAGTGACGGGTGTAGTTAAATGATTCAACGTTAAGAATGGTTACGGGATTATTAACAGAGATGACAACAAAAAGGATATATTTGTCATTAAAGATGTATTTATTGTTCATCGTGGTGTAAGATAGGCAAAATCAACGCTTATTCGTTTGTCTCACGATGGAATCGCTTTGAGTTGTTGATCGCGACGTTTCGACTACCAGGGGCGTAGCTCCCTTTAAGCCAGTAAGCCCGGGCTTACAAACTTTTCTTCACTTGGTATATTTATTATGTGAAATTTTTTTTTATTTCATAGAACTAGCTTTTCAGTGATTTTTTTAAGAAACCGTAAAAGGCTAGTAAATTACCAAAAAAGGAAACATTCAAGAAAGGAAACCATATAAGTGCTTTGCACAAACCATTGCGTTTGCGTTTGACTATTCAGCAAAGCGACTGCTGGCCTTTCAGGAGTCTCTCGATCAGAATGCCCAGGTCAGAGAAAAAATGGATAGGCGTGCAAAGTTACGAACGTTGTGCGAGACAAGATGGGTGAGTAGGGCTGATGTTTTATATGAGGGTCTGAATAGGGTTCAGCGTTTAGTGTTATTTGCCCACAATTTTTAGTGTTTGCTGTTAAATTGGCCAATATTTTAATGTTTACTGTTTTCGGAGAAAATACTGTTTAGTGTTTAGAAGGTTTTTCGTAAAAAAATCATAGTCTCTTAGCATTGTAAATACTTACCTTCTCTGCTGAAATCGCTAATAAAATCACTCAATCGCCATGCTGCCCTAACGTTGAGCCCTAATTAGCCGTCTTCAGAACGTTTCACCACGCTTTTCCTTGAATGTTCCATTTGTGTGTCCATATGATATTTGTCTACACGCTCAGAGTACATGTACGTTCACACAATTCTTTAGTCTTCTCTTATCTCTTCCAGGGGCGTTCCTGCCTTTACGCGAAATATGCAAGTGCGTACCAGAATTTTTCAACCCTTAAGATGATTTTTCTTTATTTGACGATTGATCAAACGAAGGAAAAGGAAATAAAAAATTCATATAGATGAGATGTTAAGGTAAAGTTGTGCAATTTCAATATCGGCGATTTCGTCAACATGCACCTGAAGGTGTTATATTATCTTTTCCAGTCCAAGAAATTATTTGAAGTGTTTATGTCTTTGAAGTATGTTCCAGTGAGATGTAAGACAATGCCTGACTGCTAGTGAAATTTCACTAGATTCCGTTTAGAAATTCAAAATCTCAAAAGTTTCCGCTGTTGGGATAAGTATCAACAGCCTTTTGTATCTGCACTAACAGTTACTAGTATTTCCAGAAAAAAACTTCAACAAGAGAACTGCAACACCGTGAAAACTTACAGAAGAAGCTAAATAAACGGCAAGGAGTAATGCAATGTTTGTGTCAAAACTTGGTCACACGCGAGGAAAATGTAATTTCTGACTGTAATCCTATGTGAAATTATTTTTGTCTCCCTTAGGCTAAGCATCAGCCTGATTTTGTGCGTACCGCCCAAAAATGTCTGGGAACGCCCCTGTCTTCTTCCCATTAATAGCTACGTTCGTACAATATTAATTTATCTTCCCAGCGTTTCTCTCTTCCTAACGCCTTCACAACATTTCTCCGTATGTCAGTAGGTAGGTTGGTCGATTTGTTATAGTCCAGTCTTCTCAACGTTTCTCTGTACGTTAGCACATTCGCATGATATTGTTCTTGTCCTCCCAAGGTTTTCATTGTGTTAGTACCTTTGTACGATAAGTCTAGTTACACTTAGCGTTTCTCTGTACGTTAGTACTGTATGTTCATACGGTATTAGTCTTGTCTTCTCAACGTTTATCCGTACGTTAGTACGATACTAGTGGTCTCATCTTTGTTTTTCTTTAATTTATTGTCCCACTGTAAAAGTCCAGTTTGTCCGTTTGGCGTTCTTCCGTACGTTTAACACACGCTCGTACGGAATTGGTTTTGTCTAATAACGTTTCTCCGTAAGTTAGTCGTTGTGTATTTTATTAGACCTAGTGTCTCCTCAACTTGTTTCATGATCTGTATCTTGGTACATTGACAGTGTCTCTCGCTACTGTAGTGCATTTGCAACCAACGTGTTTGAAATGACTTCTCAAGCGATTCTCAACGTTTCTCCGTACCTTAGTAAGTTCGAATTGAACCTTATTAGTTTTGTTTTCTCAACGTTTATTTCTCCGCACTTAAACACGCTTATAATTTACTAGTCTTCTCTTGTAGACTTTTTTTTCGTACGTGAGTTGAGTGCTGTATCATTCTTGTCTTTTGACGTTTCTCCGTACCTTACTGACTTCGTACAATGGCAGTCTTGTCTTCCCAACGTTTCGGCTCCGTGCGAGAGATATTCGTCATGATCTGACCGAAACGGAAAAGAGAGGCGTGAACTACATCGCGCCTGGGAATTTGCCCTGAAGGCAGCCATACTTTGTATTCGCGGGAGGATCTTTAACCGTTGGAAAGAATGCTCGACATGAATTCCAGTTCTTCACTCTTGAGATTACAGAGAGGCATGTTTACAGCACTTAACTCGACTAAAAATTAGACGTATTGAACACAGCATGAAATTATGCAAAAAAAAGTCTGGCTAGTGAAAATTTATGTTGGCAAGTGAAAGCAAACCTGTCACCAGCCACTAGGCTGCTAAGCTGACAAGTTAGTCTCGAGCCCTGTTCGGTTATCTTCGGAAATCTTCGGAAATGATCCGAAACGTTCGAATAATCTTCGGACTGCTTTCCGACAATTTTAGAGCCGATTTTGTTTCTTTCTGGATGAAATTTACTGTTACAGTGAATTTTTACTGTTAGTGTTAAAATGCCTAAAATTTAACTGTTTTATGTTACAGAAGCCAAAACTTAAGTGTTAAGTGTTATCCAGGTACCCCCAATGCAGCGTTTCCAGTCGTAGTTCAGGCCCTCGAGACCTTGTTCCAGGATGGCGTTGGAAAGGCAAGGGGCTACTTATGCTCTATCAAGCAGTTTGATTTTATTATTGCTCTATGTGCAGCAAAGTATGTCCTTTCCAACTCAGTTGCCTTGTCAACTATGTTGCAAGGAAAGAGAGTAGATCTCATCGAGGCAGCCCAAGAAGCAAGAGTGGTAATAAATACCATGAGAGCTGAGAGACGCGGTCCGTCGGTTTAGAAAGAAGTATATGAGCGAGGGAAACAGATTGCAGCTGAGTTTGACATTGAGCCAAGCATGCCAAGAACAACCGGAAGGCAGGAGCACAGGGTGAATGTCCCAGCCACAAACTCACAGTCCTACCGGACAAAGAGCTGTGTATCTCCCCTTATTGATTATCTAATTCAAGACATGAATGACAGGCTGTTATCACAGGAGGTTCGCTTGCTAGGCCAGTATCTTCTCCCAATAAAACTACAAGGATTAAGCAACGACATCCAAGATAAGATGTATGCGGGGTACAAGAACGATCTGACCGACAAGAGAGAGTACGA
Source organism: Siderastrea siderea (assembly GCA_964030785.1). Taxonomy (NCBI): domain Eukaryota; kingdom Metazoa; phylum Cnidaria; class Anthozoa; order Scleractinia; family Rhizangiidae; genus Siderastrea; species Siderastrea siderea. The sequence goes on from OZ034979.1 coordinate 15,112,907, forward strand.
CAACGAGGTGTTGCGATGGAAAACAAAGTGGCTGTATTCAACTGGAGAACGACCAGCAACTCTAGCTGACACCCTCGACAGCATAAATCCAACTCTTTATCGAGACGTTAACACCATCCTCACGATCCTTCTCACGGTGCCTGTGTCAACCGCAACTCCTGGGTGCAGTATTAGCACGATGCATAGAGTCAAGACTTATCTACGGGCAACCATGAAGCCAGAGCGACTCTCAGCTCTTGCTGTAATGCACGCCGAGGACTTAACAATTGACGGGGAGGCCGTGGCTGGTGAGTTTTGCGGCAAGAAGAACAGGATGCTAAACTTCGGATTCCCATAAAACTTGATTTGAGATGTTAGTACAATGCCAGTACAATTCCAGATATTAGTACAAGTCCAGTACAATTCGTTATAACTTCAAACAAGAAAGCCTAATAAGCAACTTAACCGGCCGTTCTGACCCTCCCCACCCCTAGGTTTCACAAAGTTAGCGCGATCCTGTATTTTTCGAGCCGGCGTGACGAAAGGTGTGATTGTGTGACACAATATTTTGACTATAGCGTTACTGGATGACATAATGCTTAAACTCTGATGACTCAGCTTATCTTTCTTATCGCTGTGTCAATGACGTGTCTAAGATGATTGACGTTTCCATAGCAACCGTCTTTTCAGAAGGGTATTTTGACTATTTTCTGTTTTTTTTTTTCAGTCTTTTCTCAGGTTTTTCCCCTTCGTTTGTAAGAAGAAGATAATTTTTTACTTTTGTGTGCTTGTTTTGACTAAGTATGTTTCTTAGAACAAAATCATAGTTTTTTTGGTGACGTCATTGTCAGCTGTATGACTGCAGGTTTGGGATTCAAGATGGCGGCCTCAAATTCAAAATGGCGGCGTTGTGACGTTTCGTGACGTCATGACACGTCATAATCGACACGTCATAAGCCCAATCTGTTACGCTAATGACGTGCTACAAACGTGCCAAGTTTCATGCGTTATACAGACAAATAAAGAAACCCCAAACTTAACAACCCTTCGCCGTTCTCTCCCCGCCGTGCGCTACACTCGCGAGGTATGAAACGGGCTTACAAACCAGAACTGGCTAGCTACACCCCTGACTGCAATACTGCTAGTCTTCATCAGGCGATGAGGTCGATTGTTTACGTGTCGGTATTTGTGGCATGTTGGTTCGCTGCTATTGGTGCATTTCGATCCTCATTATTATTCCGACTATTAGATGTTGTTCCCTCACAGGTGGTTGATCAGCTGTTGTGCTTTCTGATCGTAGGTATCCAAGCTTCTGGAATTTCGATTCCACTGTCTCTATTGATGTTATTAGGATGAAGTCTTATATGGAGAGCCTCTTTGACCCTACGTGTGTACCAGTGAGGGTAACGATCAATAAACTTAACTTCTTTCCAAATAGGAAGATGCCGCGTTTTATTAGCGTGCTCCCAAACTGCGGAGGTTTGCGTATGAGCAAGCCGTATATCTCTGTCGTGTTCTTTTATCCTGTCTTGCATCGCTCTCCCTGTTTCCCCGATGTATACTTTGCCGCACTCACATGGAATCTTATAGACGACACCGTCCTGTTTAGTTGGTTCAAGGGCGTCTTTCGGTCGCACTAAGTGAGACCTAAGAGTTGTGTCTGATTTGAAGACAGTGCGCACGCCTTGTTGTTGTAGGCAGCGGCGAAGAACCTCTGATACACCTTTTATGTAAGGTAGAACCGCAGTAGATTTAAATTCCTGTGTAGGTTCTTTGTTGGCTGTTGGTCTTGTTGTCTTTGTGAGCTTTGGTACAAATGAAGAAGGATATCCGTTCGAGACAAGTACCGATGATAAAATGTTTCTTTTCTTCAGAGATAGCTGATGGTTTTGATGTGAGGTGTTTGGCTCGGTCGTATAGACACTTAACAATACCACGTTTCACTGACTGAGGATGATGTGAGTCATAGGCTAGCTATTGGTCAGTGTGGGTGGGCTTTCTGTAAACAGTAGTGGTGAGAAGACCGTTTGAATCCCTTGAAACTGACGTGTCGAGAAAGGGGATAGTGAAAGGTCAGCAATTTGTGTAGGTGTAAGGTTTGTGCGGTCGGCAAGACCGGGATCGTTCTCTAGTTTGCATAATGCGGCCTTTACGGCACCTTCGACCGGCACGTTTGTAAATAACGATTCTACGTCAAAAGATACCATGACTTCGTTTTCTTGTATTCGCTCATGGCTGATAGTAGACACCAAATGAGAAGAGTTGGTAACTGTGTAGTCTGATTTGCCTGTCAACGGGGACAGGATGTCAGCTAAGTGAGCCGACAAATCGTAAGCGAAGGTGTTTACACACGATACAATAGGTCTTAATGGTATCTCGGGCTTGTCTATCTTAGGTAGACCATATATCCTAGGTGGCTGTTTGTGCCTAGGTTTGATTTTGTTGTAGACAGTTTCTGAAAGATGTGCACTTCGTTTTAAGCTAAGAAGCTTTTCAGTAAGTTTTCGACTAAGTCGGTCCGTTGGATCTTTATTAAGGAGTTGATATGGACCTGTTACAATGAGTGTTTTCATTTTATCATGGTATGTATCGGTGTTCAAGACTACACTGGCGCGACCGTTGTCCGCTGGTAGAATCATAATAGAGTCGTCTTGTTTCAAGTTCTTAAGGGCTTCTTGCATATCCTTCGTGATGTTAGGCTTGGGCAGTTCAGCCTGTTGAAGGATGTTGTTAACAGATCTCCTTACGGTGTCTGCTTGTTCTGAGTCAAGCGTTCTTGTGGCCGATTCAACTTTGGCGACTATTTCAGTGGCTGGAATGTTAGTTGGTGTTACTGCGAAATTCAACCCTTTTTCTAGTTATGATACCTCAGCATCGCTGAGGGGCCGTGACGATAAGTTAATAAACCATTTATTTTTGTCAACTCGGGGTGTTTGGTCAACATGAGGTGTTCTAGAAACAGAAGTCTGTTTCTCTTGTACAAGTTTCAGAAACTTGCGTTGTTGCCGATCTTTTGTGGCAGTAAATACTCTTTGAGAATTAACTCTGATCTTTTCAAGTATTTCACTGGCCTCGTCTGCCGTGAGGGCGGCTGTTATGCCCCTGGCAGTGGATTCGATCTGCAGTGATGAAGAACAAACGTAACATGCCTTGAAGTGCGGCCGCGGTGTAATAGAAGACGAAATTGTAGAATTTGATGTAGTGTCAGGAATAAAGGGTTCTTAGAGCGGTTCATGTGAAAGGGGCTGCTAGAAATTCTCGCAATGGAGGGAAGTGTTCCCCAGCTCGAAGGCGAAGTTTCTATCGCAAGTATCGCAAGTATCGGAATACGCACATAGACAAAGGAAGGGCGAACATTGCTTCAAACTGTAAATTAGCTGGTAGGCAAGAGCGCGATAACGACAAGAAGCCATCGTTCAGCAGTCAGTTGCATCGCGACGCGTATTTCTGTGCTACCTGTCATTCCCATTCGGCATCAGTTGGGGAGAGAACCGGTCAGTTTTTGGAGAGAAAGGGTGACATGCACAAATACGATTTAGGAATTGGAGAAAACGGAAGACAATCACGCCGCGGATCAGGTGGTGAGCTTCAGTATGGGGAAAGAGCGTGGAGAGCAGTATCCACCTCTACTTCGTCAGTATTTTCGCAGGCATCCTTGACACTTTCGCAGAGAGAAGTGGATGAAAAAGATAAAGAGACTACGGAAGCTGATACAGAAGTCCCATTTTGCCGCAAATCACTCTTTCTGGAACACTAAGTTATGAAGATATTGGTGTGACCAGTTTTGTTTATCACACGTGTCGCGATTGGTCATACTGATTAGAAAGACACTAAAATGAACAGTTATTGAGGCTTAAGACAATGCCTGGATTTAGTAGTAATGACAGTTCAGAACAGTTAAAAGCATTTTGATTTTAATGACTCTTACCGTTGTATTCTTTTATTTAGTTTGTGACTGCGGATCCCCTTGATGCGAGGACGCATCGCTTTTATGGAGGCGGCGGGGGGGTGCAAATGTAACGAAACAGGTCTTTTAGAATAGTTGTGCACGAGCTGTAATGAACTGTCAAGATTGCGAATAGTTAGTTAACGTAGATATATAGGACGGTTATATCACGAATAGTTAGCGAAGTAGACGCAGCAGTAGGTATAAAAGGGACTTACGCGTTGTAACGGATGGGGATTTTGGGTGCGCTGATCTTGCACTGTAGAGAAGCCCGCAGAGTGTAGCAATAAAGGTGTTTGAGAACTGGATTTGGTTGTTGCGGTCGTCGACCGACGCAGCGCTCGTTGCAATATATACACCTGGATTTTTGAAAAGGTGGCTCCTGAAGATTTGCCCGTTTTCACCGGAACGACACCGAAACCGAGGTTTTATGTCTCCAAACAGCCTCGAAACCACACGAAACGAGAGGGGAGGGGAGAGAGGAGAGAAGAAAAAAAAAAGGACTCCTGTCACTCATAACTTTTATATTGCCTACTTGGAGGTAGTTTCTGGACGACAAAAAAGCGCTCGCGACACACCGGCTCAGACACATCGACCAAGCGGTACCGTTTTAAAAAATCCAGGTAGATGTTGACATGAAATGGCCTAAAATGGCCAAGAGATGCTGAAAAGGCTCCATTCAGCCATTTTTCACAATCTGGCAACATTTCCCTGCAACAATTGTTAGCAAAATACAGCACAACTCATAAAAATAAACGGCGATACTTTACACCGAAACATCTAATAAGATAGGTAATAAGATAGATAATAGATAGATAATAAGATAGCTTGTTTCTAAGAAAATGCACTTTTTTTCTTGTCACATAGGTGGGGCATTTGCACACTTTCCTAAGCCCCACCGTTCCCACCGTGGGGTTTTTGTACATATTGACTGACCCCACCGTGGGGCATTTGCAATTGTCCGAAAAGAAAATGACAAATCCCAGCGGAGGGGGGGAGGGGGGGGGGGGTCACGCGTGGGATTGACTGAGCCATTATAACGGGGATTTCGTTTTACCTGGGTTCATTACATCGGAGTTCTGTTCCATACATGTTTACTGTAACTTTGGTCGGGCTGAAGAATATCTTTCGTTATACGGGGAAATCATTATAAAGAGATTCGTTTTATTAAAAACCTATAACACTGGCTTGGATATTACAAACTAGTGGCTCAAAATCTTAGACCCCTATTTCGGACCTTTCGTAACCGACCACCTCCCGTGCTGAGGCGTCCGGGGCTTGACATTTTGGCTAGTTCCTTTTTATAAGGGAGGTAGTCTGTGCTTGTGAAAAAGAGAAAGTAAAACAACATAAGCAGATATTTTTTTTCTTGGTGGAACCCAGACAAGCAATATCATCATCATCATCATCATCATCATCATCATCGTCATCGTCATCGTCATCGTCATCGTCATCGTCATCGTCATCATCATTTATTTTTCACATTCGATGTGTCGCTTACAAAGCTTTCAGTAAAGATAGAGTTTCTTCGACCCATGCGTAAAAGCTCTCCATCCCTTCCCTGGCCACTCCCTTTCCTTATTAAACTAACCTGGATGCCATGCTTGACTCTAAAACCACCTGGTCGCGGTGCATGTGTAAGAGCATGTTTGACGCGCGCTTCCGCTGTTCTACTGACGCGTCGAGGGTGCCGTGGGGGAAATGTAGGCAACGGTCGCCTTAGTACAGTGTCCGGAGTGGACTCGTTCTCTTCTTCCTCACTTATCTCCTCGTCAGAACTTAGCTCACTTTTCTTGCTAGAGTCGAAGCCAATGGATGAGTTGTTGTTGTCCTCGCGTGGCTTCAATAAAGCTTCATGACTGTCACTCTTGATGCATTCTTTCACGAACTCAGCAGAGGAAGTTGTTTTTAAAAAGGACATTTCTTCATCCTACACTAAGTTAAGTTGAGTAATTACTAGTAATACAGAACCAGTCCAAATTTTGGAATATTAAGGTGGCTAGACCCGGTTTTTCACTAACCATACCTACACTCTTTGAACATGAAATACGAAGATGCCTCAAACGAAACAGGAAATCGAGTTACGCCTATTTGTAGGGTATAGCTATAGGTTGAAGTTTAAAAAAGTGGGGTTTTTCGAGATCGACGTATCCACAGCAACACGGTGACGTCATTGATATTTTTACTTTTCCTTAATTTGCAAGAAATCCAGACATTAGTTTTTAAAGCTATTTACAGGACTTGTAGTTCATATAATTGCCTTCAGTTGTACCGATTTTAAACATTTTATATGAGAGCGTTTTCGAGACTGAAATAATTGATTGAAGCTTTTAGCTGCTGCAAACATAAGAATCATAAACAATTCTTTTTGCGTTCCTCAAACTGACATTTATCCTGAAGCAATTTCTTTTATCCATTCCCGCAGGGTAGCTGAAATCTCTAGAAACAATTTGAGGCCAAAGTTTTCTTCCCACGGTCAGGATATAATGTCAGTTTGAGGAACGCGAAAAGAATTGTTTATGATTCGTTTATTAGCAGCAGCTAAAAAACTTCAATCAATCATTTCTCGAAAACGCTCTCATATTACATGTTTAAAATCGGTACAACTGAAGACAATTAAATGAACTACAAGTCTTATAAATAGCTTTAAAAACGAATGTCTGGATTTATTACAAATTAAGGAAAAGTAAAAATAACAATGACGTCACCGTGTTGCTATAGCTACGTCGATCTCGAAAAAAAACCCCACATTTTTAGCGGAGCCAGCGCGCTAGCGCGTCAGCGGAGCTCCATTGCTAAGGAAATTTGGTAATACAAGCCCAAAAATTTTGGTAGTGGCGTAGTAGTCACGTGTCCGTCCGTCCGCGTCCGTCCGCACCACAGGCCTACCAATACACTTCCTACACTGGATATAACCCTGTGCTGAATCCCGTGTGTTTTCGGCGCGAAATCGCATGTTGACCCGCGTTGTAGCAAAACAAGCAAAGACAACAAAGCAAATTTGTTAATGGGCTTAAATGCATGCAAGTCCCGTCGAGGCGTCGCGACACAGAAAACCGATATTTTAAACTCCACGCACTGAAGTCTGAGGAAATCTTTGATTCCTAAGATCGACAACATGTCAAAACTAGGATATCCATCGAAAAAATCGCAAAAGCTGCGATATTTTGAACGGAAAGAAGTAATTTTGGCGTTCACAAGAGATCCTCACACGATGCCCGCCATGAGCAAATGATGCGAAACCGAAACAAATACCAGCGTGCATTGCGGTCGTAGCACGCACACCACATGGTAATCTATCAAGCCCAAAAATTTTGGTAGTGACGTATAGTCACGTGTCCGTCCGTCCGTACATCCGTACGTCCGTCCGTCCGCACCACAGGCCTGCCAATACACTTCCTACACTGGATATAACCCTGTGCTGAATCCCGTGTGTTTTCAGCGCGAAATCGCATGTTGACCCGCGTTGTAGCAAAACAAGCAAAGACAACAAAAGTCAAAAACAAATTTGTTAATGGAAAAAAAAAAGTTCAAAAGAACACTCAGTTGTCTTTTTGGTGGAAGGGGAAAAGTTCAATCTAGGCGAAAGAAATTCGGCGATAAAGTTCAGGTAAAAAGTTCAAATTTGCCTCGTCGGTTCTGTTTAAACTCGGTCGGCACACCGCTTGAGTTCGCAGCTTTTCGCAGCGGTTTCGACGCCAAATATAGCAGAGCTAGTGCTTTTTGGTTTTTTCTGTCCACAATCATGGTTTTTACGGCGTTTCGAACACATTTTGCCAGGAAAAACACCAGCATTTTCATGCTGATAGACAGCTTGTCACGAAGAGAGAAATAAGTATTAAAATTAAGTAACCAAATAATGTCAAACGCCCATGGCCTAGTGGACTAGTTTCCGGCATCTCACGCCGACGAGCCGGTTCGACCCTCAGAGAGAGTAAGAATTTTTTGTTTTTGTTTTTTTTTTTAAATAAAACGACTTGGAGGAGAGTATTTTCACAAATTAATAACTGCCAGCAAAAACAAAACAAAAGCAAAAAACAGACAAAACAAAAAGGGGGGCTCCGCTTTTAGGCTTGGCTAAATCTATATATTAAAACTTCAATCTATACCCCACAAATAGGTGGGGTGGTGCTCTAGTGTGTACAGTTTGTAACCCAGTATATTGGTACTCCGCTAGAACTTCAATTACTGTCGGTAAGAATTAATTATTAATTATTAAAAAGCTAAACGGAAATCATATGATTCAATAATTCCTTAACAACCTAGTGCTGTGTCTTATTTTCCGCCACAACCGGCATAACTATATTTTGATAAATCTGTTTGATATCGAAAGCGGGTGAAAAAAGGTCTCCTTCTAGAGGTCACTGGTGCTAATAGACGAACTGAACAAAGTTTCTTTGAAGTATTGATTTCTTTAAATGTTTCTGGCTCCGACGAAATAAATATATCCTTTTTTTTACCTTGTTTGACTAGTTCGCATTAAAAAAATTCCTACTGCATGAAAGCTAATTCTTACCTATAAAAGAACAGCAGATTTGTCACCTCATGAACAGTCAAATATGGGGTATAGAGTAAATCGATATAACGATCAACCCAACTCCGATTTAAAGCTGATCTATTTACTTGAGAAGATCGATTGTAATTTAATTGCACTTATTCTGATAAATTTTTAATGGTATTTTATTGGCCATTCACATGAAAGCTTCTTTCGTAACAAAAACACTCACTTGCTAAATAATTAATTTTATACATGTACAGCGTATTACCGTGTTTCGATAGAGGTTTTTTGGGACCATACCTAACTTTTAAAACCGGCTCTTAGACAGTCTTCCTCTTGTCGGATCAACGTGAAATTTACAAACACCCGTTGCAACAAACCTTTCTAGGCGTAAGATAGTACCTAAAAGACACATTTAAACAGTATTTTCTAGCCATTTCATCAAAGCATTGATTATTTTCTCGGTGCATTTACTATTACTAGCAAAACCTAAGCTTGAAAATGTTTTTGCGATTTCCTTCGAAACAAACATACATAATTTGTTTTTGTTCTTGTATATTTTGTTTGCCATACACCACAGTTTAAGATGTTGGTATTTGCTTTTCAAAGTGACATCTGCATCGCGAAAAATCTCAATTCTACTGTTTTTGAGAATTTTTGTTTATCGTTGTCACGGAAATATCGATTTTCACAAAATGTAAACCACGCTAAAGCTCTGTTCAAAACCAACAAGTATTGAAAATTTCACGTTGATCCGACAAGATGAAGATTGAACTGTCTAAGAGCCGATTTTAAAAGTTAGGCATGGTCCCCAAAAAACTATCGAAACACCTTAAACCTTGTTTCCAGATAATCGCTGTGCACAGTCTCTTAGCATTTAAGGGCTTCTTTGATATTCTTTTTTATAATCGAGTGGCTGGGCTGAAGAGAGTTGCAATTTTACTTGCCCTGAGTTAGGGAGTATTGCAGAAACGTCGTTAATTTCACAGTAAATAGAGTTTTGATAAGTCACGTTTTATTTACGCGTGTACCTAATAATTTCGAGAAATAAAATGAGCCGCCTAGGGGGGAAAACAAGCGTATGACAGATAGATCATGCTCTCATTTTTCGATTTCAATGTGTTCTTCCGTGTTTCTCCTACATGAGACTCTGCGTAGGAAAGGGATCGCCGCAAATGTAAAAAGTTTTCCTAGGAGAAAGATGGAGCCTCTGGTGAGCCAGGGTACTAACAGTTTGAGTGAGGGCCGAGGTTGATATTAAAGCCTACACGACACTTAGATTGCTTTTCAACTGATTGTCGTAAAACCAAAATCAAAATAATTACTGTGACCAATCACAACAGACGCAAACAACGCGTTCACCCAATCAGAACTCGAAGCAAATGCATGAAACTAGTGTCAAGCGCGGGAAAAAGTTGCAAGCAAGTCACTCTAGTTTCTGATTGGTTGAAAAAATGGCACGATTTAGATACAAATTAGCAATATACAGTACATTGTGAGCCCTTTTTTGTCAGCTTTTTAATTCATTTAATTTTTAACACGGTGATATATAATTAGCAATTAATTACAAAGGTATGAGCGCTTTAGACAGTTTTTAAATAAGTTTTCTTTAAAATCTGCTGTAACTTTTATCAAATTAAAAACATCATTATCATTATCATTATTAATCAGTTATAATAGCCGTGGTTACACTACAGTCTTTTACCTCGGTAAACCCGATTTACCGGGCAAATTCACCGAAAATTTTCCGAGGTAAATTCATCTCGGGTTTCATTTTACCTAGGTGAAAAAATCTGGAAAGGTCACACTACTGAAATCAACCTCTGTTAAATAAATAAAGATAAAAATAAATAAAAAGCCGTTGTAATAAACTGGACCCGGCTCATCTTAAGGATACAAGCTGTTTCTGTGAGAAAAACAACTGTTCAGTTAAAAAACCAATTCCAAACGGCGCCTAAAACTGAAGGGAAATTTCAAATCCCGAATAAGAAGATAATTATATAGTTGCTCTGAGCTGCGATATCGTCTTCGCGCTTACAGCGGGCAAAATAAACTTAGACGACACGCGCTGCTTTTTAAAACATTACTCTCACGACATGATATAATATGTCCGGTTCTTTCATCAAGACATTCCCCGACGAGCGTCTATTGGTTAGCTGCCTCGGGATTTGAATTTTCCTCAGCTATCGCTTTGGGGTAGCTGTCAAGGGAAACTCTGTTGTTGTCGAGACATATCCAAGCTCCAGACGATAAAATTTCCCCGAGGTAAATTGCCTAGGGAAAATCGGTCACACTTTTTCCCTTAGTAAGCTGTAAACAAGTCAGGGTAAAACGTCTTTAGTGTGACCACAGCAATTATCATCATCATTATTATCATTATCATTATCGTTCTTCTTCTTCTTCTTCTTCTTCTTCTTCTTCTTCTTCTTCTTCTTCTTATTATTATTATTATTATTATTATTATTATTATTGTTGTTGTTGTTGTTGTTGTTGTTGTTATTATTATTATTATTATTATTATTATTATTATTACTACAGAGCGTAGTAAAACGTAACCAAAGTAAACGCAAATTACTGTTGACACTCAATACAAAACTGCTCCATAACTCAAGTCTCTATTTGTTGTATTTGTTACATTTCCAATGAGATATACATGTATGCAGAAAATGGGAACAGGTTAAAGATGCGCTGATCGCATCGTGCGCTTGGGGTGCCTGTGCAGTAACTTCCCGAAAATGCGAAATTGAAGCCATTTTCAATAACTGAACCTGCTCCCGGGACCGTCTATCAGTCGTCAGACGACCCCTACATAGCCAATCAGATTTTGCGTTTGCTTTATAGTCGGTCAGTGCGTTATGCTTGTTTGTAAGTCATGATAAATTGAAGTCATAGTATACTAAAAAAATTTACGTAATTTTAAATTGCTTTGTGATTTTTCTAAATCGTGTAATTTTTCTAATGTGGCCGAACAATCTAGAATCTTGATTCGTTGGAGCGGCTGGCCATGCCCGTTCAGACAGAGAAAGGAAAGTTCCCCACCGTACGTTCATGTTTTCCACAAAACCCAGAATTGGTCGTTTGACGTTGTTTCTATTTCAGAGGGCGGCAAAGAAATGTACCAAAACGTATAACGCAAGTTCAGAGCCATAGTTTGTTTTACTTGCGTTTCGATAAGGCACAAGCATAAGCAATAGTATAAGTACAAGCATAAGAGAACCTAGGCACAAGCATAGTGAAGATAGGAGCAACATTAGAAGAAGCAAAAACAAACATTTTAAGAAACCGAACAGACTGATTCAACTAATATTGTCCTCATTACGAAATAAAACGACATGAGAATAAACATCAGAAAAACGAGCAGGTTGTTTTCCTTGTTCATGTGCTTAGGCTTATAGCAATACTGTAAATGGTTTGAATCCAGGAGACATCATAAGTCGGTAAAGTATGATCGTCCGGGTGAATGCAGTCCCGAGAAGGACTGTTTGTGATGACATTCACTAACGTATCGATAACCTGAACGTCAGTCATCATCAGAGTCAGATACTTCACCGGCTTGTGTTAATGTTGCGTTTATTCCTAGTGAGGACAGCATAAGACGAAACCGTTTGTTCGTTCTCCTTATGTTTCTGGTTATGTTTATCTTTAAGGTCAACACACTCGAGGGGGTAGTCTTTGCTACTAGCAACCACGTGTGTGTTGAAGAACCAGGCTATTAGTATGGAGGGCTGTTAAGGTGGTTCCATTCAATTGCATTACGCAACCCAACTGCGCATCATTTCTTGCGTGATTAGCGCGTGCACGAGCGCGCGCACCTTCGGAACTTTGTTAGGTTTTCTATGAAAGCTGAGCTGTTCAGAGAAATAAATGGTTGTTTTCTCCTAAACGAGCTCGGTGACCCCCATTTTTAAATACATAAATTCAAATGGCACACGGTCTAGTACAATATATCGCGATTTTGAGATATTGTTATTTAAATGCCGAAAAGAACACGTCTTTAGGTGCAGCAGTGTATGTGCGCTCGCCGCAAATTTGTAAATTTATTTCATAATCTTGGTTCCTGTTCAACTAAAATAGTACATAATACAAGATAAATGTTTGTTTTGGTGAACTGCTCCAATATTACAATCTTAGCAATGACTTTTTAAAGCATTTAGAGTTCTCATTTCTGATTACCAGGGTTTCTCAGGAAAACCTTGCGGGTCGTATAGTTGCTATTAATGGCTATCCATTTTGTGAAAAAACAAGCACGGTGACCCCTATTTTTTATTGCATTTTTGAAATGTTCCAAACGTAATTACCAACTGGACCAAGTTTTAGAAAATTTTAAACATTCCTTCTATTTCGATGGAATCACCTTAAGACTATGTTAGGTATATTCACACTTTGTGCTCAAGCAATGGCACGACACAGTGGGTCGTTCAGACTTCTAGTAGTGCCCAATTTCAAGATCTGTTCACATAAAAAAACTGAGAGCAGGGGTATGAGGATAATGTCCCGGGCACTCACGAAAACTGAGTGCAGCCGGGTGCATGTATCCGACTTAGTGTTAGAGGGAAATAGAAGAAAGTTTTGGGCACGCGTACGTTCGAAACGTCGAAAGCCAGGTTCACATTGGCACCCGCCAACCATCGTGCTCGGGTAGAGCGATTGCGCATCGCGTGTTAACACCGCCTTAACACGAAATTCCGGTATAAAAGGACACGCCCGTCCCCATTTCACACATCATTGCACTATGGAATTGAAATTCTCAAAACAAATGGCGGACGAAGGCGTATGGGGTACAAACAAGCGAAATAAAGATATTTTTACCTTCTGTATTTGCATAGTGTCCTTTGTTGTGTTCCAACGTTTTCGCCGAGAAATACGCGCCTGAAACGCTAAATCTTCCAGACGAACTTAATGCACAATTTGAAATTGCCGCCATCTTGAGTCAGGTAACAAATTTTGTTCTTCACACTAGGTGCACGTGCTTTGTAATTACCCCTTTTGACACAGGCTTCGAATGTAAATTTGTACCTGTTTTAAGTTTGTTTCAATTTTTACCTGCTCAAGCTAGGTTCTAGTTTCTCGTACTTGTTTTGTCGGTGGTGAAGGAAAACCTTTATAAGCTGAATACACTCTTTTTTTTTTTTTTACAAAAACCATTTTTATAAGAACGTTGAGGCTGAGATTTGCCCCAAAATTTAAGAAAATGCATGGGCTAAAATAAGGACATCCTCAGGCTCAGACAAATTTTACGCGTTCTTATATATAGAAAAAAAAAAGATTGTAAGACTTCTGTGTTCCGCCTATGCTAGTGACTCTCGTCTCACGTCAATGACTATGTTGTCAACGTGTTGACAAGTATCGGAGATGTGCAATCTTTGATTGCTGACAACTGAGCTGTCAGTGGCCAGGCCAAGGTTTTTTTTATACCAGAACCTCGTGTTTCAAAGCATGGACAGTGCCCTCTGGCATAGATTGGTAACCTAGTGATTTAAAACAATTCTGTGTCGCACAGTTGTCCTAATTAATTTTTGGTGTTGCTGTTTGAACTTCCTGACCACCCCAATACTCTTCCATCCTATGATAAGCCTGTTTTATCTCCAAGATCTGCTCAAGGTACTTTTCAACCTCACAGACGTGATTCATCATTTGTCTTAAGTCCCTTCTCATCAACGGAACGTCCATATCAACGTCTCTTTTATGACCTGACAAAGAAAACAGACCTACAGAACCTGAAATTTTTCAAATGAGCATCGGAACCTGAGTAAACTCCGGGTATATCATTTATCCTACGACCACTCCTTTATACACCCAATTGAAAAAACTTTGTCGGATAAAAAGCATAAATCATTGACGATGCGACCCAATAGTGCTCTGGGAAGCGTGAAAACTTCTTAGACACATGCACATTATAATAACATAGCATGCCTTAATTTACTTTTCAAATTATCTTGCAAAGAAAATATCGTGAATATCAAGAAGCAAAACTCAGTAACAAACTTGCTCATGCCATCTTCCCAGATTTCATGCAATTGTGTCGCATTGTCCATGGGTTATACTTTTCATCCGACAACGTTTTTTCAAACGGGCGTATACAGCTTTCGCGTGATGCTCTTCTTTAGTTTTGGGCGCTTTATGAATGGTGTTAATTTACACTGGAGGGTAGTTTCTGTTTCTCGAAAACCGCTGATTAATTTACGTTGATTAGCTTTACGTTAAAAATAATACGCTTCTAAAGCGTTATCCGGTTGAGCAAATTTAGCTGGTCAAGCCGATCTTTCATGCCCGGCGGTTTGTGAAGGTGCATGCCGCATTCAAGGTATAAAGAGGGTGGCCTCCCAATATTATTAACAAGTGAACAAGGGGAAGTCTGGGCCCGCGGGCGTTTTTCGACATAGGAGGTTCATTTTCTGTCAAAAGGTGCATTTGGAACATTGCTCGAACATGGTAGGGACTGGGGCGAAAAAAACAGGCTCTCAAATATTTGGTGGTGGTGAAAGAGAAGGAGGAAAGTAAAATTGTATGCAAGCGATTCGCTCGGGAAAGAACGAGGTTGTATGCTCTTTAAACAATACTCGGCAAGCAACCAGAGTGCTTCCTCAAAACTAGTCAAACAATGAACACCTCTCTGATTACAATCAACAAATTATGATCAAGAAAAACCATGACATCATTGATACAAAATATCTTAAAACCCACCAAACCAGTTAGGAAAAATATGACATCATGGCCTATGACGTTAGCATTGTTATTGTATTCCTTAACAAATTACTTAGATTTTTCCGCAAAAGGGGTCAACTTGGTCCCTCCCATACTGCTTTGATGTGTGGCTAGCTTTATGCCTTAGTTTATACTGTTGATTTATTTAGCGTAGTCTGGATAAGTTTTGGAGTGTACGCTGTACATTCATATCAATGTAACTAAGGTAGAAGACTTGCTCCAAAAAAATCAAGCGCTGGAAGCAAAATGGCGGTTGGTTCTGCTCGTTTCGCCCAACTTCGTACCCAGGGCCCTCTCCTCGATCAAAATGGCGGTCGGAGAAACCCCTGGCCAAGACTGCTGAAATACTACGAATCGTGGAGTATTTTGTCACGTGACACATGATGAAATGGCTTTTTCGGAGGTTGTTTCCAGCGTCTGGCACACCGGGAAACAAGTGAAAGCACGATAGCACAGGTAAATGCTCTCATTTTTTCATAATGATTAGAAACCGATGAAATGTTAGTATTGGTGTCGAGTTTTGAAAAAAGACAATAAACCTTTGGGAAATAAGAGAAAAAGCATTCTTTCGTACAATGCGTGAAGGGCATATTTTTAGAAAGTTCTGTAGTTGATGTCAGCATTGAGTTGCTTTGTTAGTTCTTCTTAATTTGAAATGTCACAAAAGTACATAAATTGTTAAATACTTAATACTCACAAATGAAGATTCGGTTACGCCCGCAAATAGCAGAAGCTAATCGAGGCGGGTGGAGCTACAAAGGTACAGCGGACCGTCAATCGTTGATTAAAAATAAATAAATAAATAAATATAATAAATAACGAAATACATCAATTGGCAACTTCTTGTCATCACAGACAAGAACTATAGAAATTACAGAACGCTAAATGCAAAATTAATAGAGGAAAGGAAGAAAGGATATGGAAAATAGGAAAATTAACCGATTATGCTAGATAGTTTGCAATTTTCTGTAAGAGAATGGGCCCTTAACATAATCATCCTCTGCCTTCATTATGGAAAGTAATAAATTATGAATATGTTTCTTAAACGCTCTCTCGGGGAGTTGACGAAATTTGTCATGAATTGAGTTCCAAGTTTAGCTCCAAATATGGCGAAAGACCCTTGAGTTTGACTCAGACTCGAGGTTGTGATGTAAGCGTTACCAGAGGAAGAGAACTTGGTCTTATGCTTTTCTTTAGCTTTGAGAGATCACTAATATTAGACGGTACAGTCATACTTGAGACGTCAAACATCATAGATGAAACTGTCTCAACCTAAGAAAGAATTTTTGAGGGAGTAAACAATGGCACTGCATGAGCACTGAGTTTAGAAAAATACTTCAAAAGAAGGGCACGTTTTTGTAGGACAAGGATTTTTTAAATGGGTTTTAGCAGCTTGACCCCAAGAAGCCAAACCATAGGACAAGTAAGGCAATATCAAAGAGCGATAGATACTTAAAAGAGTAGTAAGAGGAATTAATTGCCTAAGACAAGCGATGACTCCAATAATTCTATTTATTTTTAATGCAACACTGTCAATATGAAATTACTGTCCAATAAAACTCCAAGATATTGAACATAATCCTTACACTCAAGGGATATACTCATTCTGATACTTATATATTGTAATATATTAATTATTTTGTGGTTAAGTTTCCCAAAGGTTAGCCGAAGAACAAATTTATTGAGTGAAGATATCCGGCTGGAATACGTAAGAATTAAACAGTGTACACCAAGATCTTACCTTGTCTGGATAACTTCAGCGTTCGTCTTTTCTGCCTGGTAAAAAGTTCCCACGCTATACCCAAAACAACCAAAGCAGCCAGTATAATTAGCAAGACATGCAGAGTCTTCCGAAAAGCAGGCTCGTTTAAACTAAACAGATTCAGATTCGTTCTCCATGATCGGCTTTCTTCAGTTTCCTGAGGAAAAAAAATAGTTTGTCAATCTTTTTTTTAACTAGATAACAAACACTGTTAGTGAACGCAGCCAAGAAACAGTAACTAAATACAATCCGCCATCCCAGATAACTCCTATAGGCAGAACTCCTGAATGCAAGTTGAAGTCTCTGCCATCGGAAAGGAGTGAAAGTTACAAATTTAACGGTTTTAGGGTTATTAATGTTTCAGCTGTAAAGAAAATTGTCATTTTATTATATAAAAGGGTCTCAAAATCGGCTGCAAAGTGGAAGAAATGGTGGCTAAAGCTAAGTACTATATCGAAGGGTGCCAAATTTTGGCAGAAATGACAATGCGCGACACAAAAAAACTTGCATCCTTTGAGCAACTGAACCAGAACGATTGAAAGCCCGGGACAAACGTGGTAAGACCAAAGGGTTGAGGATCAACCAAAGCGATGGCAAAAGCACTGACTTCAATGAAGTATTGAAAAGACAATCCTGCAAAGATCCAGCCGACCTTCCCAAAAAATTCGAAAGAACAACCAATACCCTGGATTCTACTGCGTTATAACAATACACTAAAGGCCAGATTCACAGAAGCAGTGCTAAGTGTTGATCTTTAAACGATGGGCTTTTACATTCGAACCTGAGTGTTAAGGTCAGTGAATGGTTTGAAGCCAGGGGTCGGTCTGTCTGTACATTAGCTTTGTTCGTCCAAATCAGAGTAGTGCTTAACCATATTTTGCCTGGGCTTTTTTGAGTTTCTGAGCCTGAGGGGGGGCACAAAGTGCCCCCCCCCCCCCTATAGATCACGTATTCACGGTCTTGTGATGATCGGGTTTATGACGTGTCTATTATGACGTTTCATGACCCTACAATGACGTCACGAAGCAGCCATTGTGAATTTTGAGCCGCCATCTTGAATCCCGAGCAGGCAGTCATACAGTTGACAGTGACGTCATCGAAAAATATATGAATTTGTTCTAAGAAACATACTTAATCAAACAAGCACTAAAAAGTAAAGAATTATCTTCTTCTTACAAACGAAGGGGGAAAAGCCTGTTAAAAAGACTGAAAAAAGACAGAAAATAGTCAAAACACCTCCTGAGTAGACGGTTGCTATGGAAACGTCAATCACCGAAGCCACGTCTTTGACACAGGAAAATGTTCTTTGATAAATTCCAGGAAAAGTCACGAGATTTGATGATTATTCGACTAGCCGTTTAAAAGTTATAATTCGTTTAAGTCAGCTCGGGCACAATGTGCCCCCCCCATCCAGGCTAAATAGGGTTAAAATGACTCTATATACACCACCTGAGTTTTCAACCTGGCCGCAGTTGTTCTAAAGCTAAAGTTGGATAGCACTATCCACCGGATAAATCTCTATCCAGTGGATAACGCAATTGGTTTCCCTAACACTTATCCACTGGATAGTGATTTATCCTGTGGATAGCGCTCTCCAACTTTTGAACAACTGGGGCCTGAGCAGCGGCCATCATAAGACAAAGGGATGGGGTATCGCTGTCATTGGTCAATTAGTCGTAATGTTTTTGTCTGTCACGTGGAGAATTTAGAAGTCATCGGTCATTTTTGAGCGAGAGATTCAATTCGTCTGCTATTCGTCCGATATTTGTTGGCATATTGTTTAGTCAAATTATCGTTTCTCTTCTTATATTCTGATAGTCGGATCGCTAGCGAAGGCAGCATTCTATTCCAGGGCAATTAGATAAATTTGGTTCGGACAATTGCACATGCAGTCATTCAGCGACTCTGATAGATTAATACTGCCATTACACTGTTAATCAGAGATACATTTTTTTTAATGATATGATCCACAAACATTGCATTCTCTTTCGTTTTCGTTGTTGTTCATCAGTTAAAAATTCGGCGTTAAATCGAACTGCGAATATCTAACAAGTAAGTATTAAAACTTCAAAACAAACAGTCTACAACGAGTCCACAGTTTTTCGTCGAACTTTTGAAAATTATAAGTAAGTCAAGAACTATTTCTACAGATGTCACGATCAGCGAATTGAAAGATATTCCTTTCAGCTATAAATTTAACTCATGAGTTTCAAACACGGCAGCTTTTTAATGAATTAGTTTCCGCTTATGGCAAGGTAACCTGCTGTTTACATTTTAACGTATTTTAAAAACCAAAAGAAATGTTTCTTGGCAAGACTGAAAAGAAAAGAAGTCATTTCCGATCGGTGGTTGTTATGGAAATAGCCAGATTCTCTTTTGAAGTTAGTTGGTGGCGTACGTTTTACAGGGGAGTCCATATCCGCTAGCGGATTTTAACCGGGGGTCCAATTCTGGGGGGCTAAATTCGCTAGGACACCCGCTGCATTTGCAGTCGAACCTCCCGTAAGCGGTCACCCTCGGGACCGAGCATAGGTGCATACTTCAGGGGGGTGTCCGCTTACAGGAGATTGAAAGCATCATAGGAGGTTGGGTGTGTCTGCCGTGCCTTCTAAATCACATGGGCGCATTCTTACTGAAAACTCGAGGTGATGTGACTGTCAAAAGTCACTAAAGCGGCTGCGAGTACGTTTTTCAAGGAGACTCATTTTCATGTAACTGGCTGAACAGAAATTAACAAAGATTTTATTGTGTAACGTTTGTAAATGAGATACTCGTACAGCAAGAATGAATTGCCTCTTGTTGTTGGTTTTTCCAGTTATAGTCACGGCAATGTTCGCTAGGACACCCGCTGCATTTGCAGTCGAACCTCCCGTAAGCGGTCACCCTCGGGACCGAGCATAGGTGCATACTTCAGGGGGGTGTCCGCTTACAGGAGATTGAAAGCATCATAGGAGGTTGGGTGTGTCTGCCGTGCCTTCTAAATCACATGGGCGCATTCTTACTGAAAACTCGAGGTGATGTGACTGTCAAAAGTCACTAAAGCGGCTGCGAGTACGTTTTTCAAGGAGACTCATTTTCATGTAACTGGCTGAACAGAAATTAACAAAGATTTTATTGTGTAACGTTTGTAAATGAGATACTCGTACAGCAAGAATGAATTGCCTCTTGTTGTTGGTTTTTCCAGTTATAGTCACGGCAATGTTTGCACATATTAAAAGTTGTTTTGTGGAAGTAGCGTACAGTATTAACTATCTGATGTCTAAGAATCGACCAAATCTTTTAGGTAGGTAGCCCTTTCCGGTACCAGTCATATTGGATTCTAGAATAATTTTTTAATACGGTCAGGGTTTTCAAGCAATCAAATCGACAGATTTGCTTGCTTTCAACGCGATTTTTTTCGGAAACGCTCTCACAGAATTTTTCAAACTTTGCAGTCTTGACGATCTACACCTAGACTATAAGAGACAATAGGTCGTTTTAGAAGTTTAGGTCTAGATGTCGAGAAAATTGCTGATATACAAAAATCATGACGTCATCGTTTCGTTGCTATGGTAACACCGATGTCAATCAAACCTACTTTTTTGACAAGTTCATTCATTCTCTAGTAAATGTGTGAAGCAGCTTGCCCCACCGAGCTCAGACAGTAAAGTATCAGCCGTTCAAAGTTGGGATGGTGTGCCTCGGAAAATCCAGATGAGCCACCTTAATACGGATTGCAATTGGGGTTTTTGAAAAACGTTTAGGCTGAGCAGTTTTCAAAGTTTATCTCTGTTGATTGTAAATTTAAATATAACGCTCGGGATACATATTTTGTTTGTCACGAAGCTGTTATTTTGTCATTTACAAGTAATTTGTTGGTGAACATTAAGTTCCATAGCAAGTAAGGGCGAGTAATTGGAAAAACTAAGCAAATTGGACTGGGCTGCCGTGACACAGGCCCTTTAGAGGAGGTCATTTTAGCGCCTGGAACTCCATAAAGTGCCCGCTTCCGCTTAAGAGAGGTGTCCACTTACAGAAGGTTATAAATGTAGAATTTTAGTGGAGAAGTCGCCGGGACACGGGCAGTGTCCCCTTACGGGAGGTGTGACCGCAAGCGGAGGTTCGACTGTGCTTCTCCATGAAAACTACTCGTTACACATACTAACCTCTTACTAACTGAAAGCGAGTGACTTACGGGGGAATATTGGCCCCAGGTCGTCGTAGTACGGAGAGGGCGCAGCGAATTCGGTACAGAATTAAAACGACCGCGGGATGGTGTTTTCTTTTCGTGGTATCTATTCTCGACGTCATTAGTGGCTACCGTATGCAAACAAGTCACAAAATCAAGAATATCTCTGGAAATATTGAGGCATTGTAACTGAGACTTGGTACCAGTAATGTTCCTTGAGAACGACAAACAGTGACGCAAATTGTGATGTTGCCGTGACAACAGTTTAGCTTCCAGGTCTGTTTCTTACTAGCATGATATTTCCCCTTTTTAGGCTTTACAAACATTATCCACTCCAAAATGGTTGTTGACGAAACTTATCACAGTAGAGGCATTTGTGTGTGTTTTGAACAGGACCATCTCTTTCTCGTTGTAGAGTCACAAACGGTATTTTTTGGTTCAAAACAGAAGAATACTGGAGCCGAGATTGTTGGGATGGCAATACCACGAAATGGATCATGTTGTCTCTTTCTTGAAGGCACAATATTCATGCCAAGTTTCAAATATCATACCCATTTTTTCCAGAGATATTCTTCATTTTGTGATTTGCTTCCCTGCTGTAACCACTTTTGAGGTCACCAATTTCGAGTTTGATCATACAAACACTTGATTTTCCCTTGATAGAGAGAAGATATTACATCCTTCCTCATTTCACAAGGGCTTTCAAATCAGCTTAAGGTGGTCTTATACCCAAAAAGTGAATTTCTTTAGAAAAGAACTTTGCGGGAGACTTTTACCATCCTTTTATAGGGATTCACGCCCTGACTTCAAACTGAGTCTTTTCAGGTCACATGACATAATAGTTAATGATTAACCAGCCTTCTCAGTAAAAAATAGGGGGGTTCATTGTAAGCACGATATCTAACTAATGCACGGTTGGATAAGTATGAAATCAACTTAGATCTGTCCACAGATGAATTCTTCAGGAGGTAAACCTCGAAAATTAAACAGCTTGGCCTCTTTCGAATTTATTTTTATTCTTTTTTTCCAGAAAGTAAGGTAGAAGGAAATAAAAAAGAGGGCAAGGATTCACTTACTGAGAAGCAGTTCAAGATCGTGAGCATTAGTTAGGTTTACGACCTAGGAAATTAAGTCCTTTAATCTTGCTGAAAATTTCAGAACACTAGGTTACAATGCCCCGGAGATATGGTGCTCAAAAGTTCATTCAGTTCGAGAAATTCTGTTATTGGAGAAAAACAGTCTTAAAGATAAGAGAACGGATAAGAGAACGGATAAGAGAACGGATTCTAGCTTATCCGTCGCTCATTATCCTAAAACTATTGTCAAATTCAAGTTGCCACACTAAAATACAAGCTGAACGGTAATTTGATGCAAAAGCCGTCGTTTCTGTAAGATTTGGGTCATGTTTTGTCGGTTAAAACTCGGACCTCAGGACTCTCTCCTCAGTCAGGTGTTTCTCCACTTCTCCACAGTAGTACCAGATGTCATTTTACAGAGAGTCGGGGGGGGGGGGGTAATGTTCTTATTGAGGCTTGTTTGTGCGCATTTAATAAATGTAAACAATTGTTGCTATGGCCGTTGCTATGGAAAAAGTCGCATACTGCTGATTGGATTTCTTAAATCTCGCTGCTTTAATGCTGGAAATCGAGTGAGATTATTTCAAGACAGCATTCCCAAGTGTTTAACGTTTACAATTTTGCCATTTAAAAAAAAGTGACTTTTGCGACCTAACATCACCTTTTTTGAGTATAAGACCACCTTAAAAGGCCGCGAAAATAGGAAAAAATCAATGGTTGCGAACGACTTTTTTCACGTGTGAAAACATCGTTGGTCCAATGGGACACCGCGAACAGCAAATTTGCCTATGACCTGTCTCGGCGGCCGCTCCATTCATTCATTCATTCATTCATTCATTCACTCACTCACTCACTCACTCACTCACTCACTCACTCATTCATTCATTCATTCATTCATTCATTCATTCATTCATTCATTCATTCATTCATTCATTCATTCATTCATTCATTCATTCATTCATTCATTCATTCATTCATTCATTCAACGAGAAGATTTGCTTAATTTATTGTTTTTGGATGAAGGATAAACTCGTTCCAAGTCGCTTGTAGCGGAGCAACATTGCTAAGCAAATTTGGTAACCTATCACGCCAAGAGATTTTGGTAGTGACGTAGTAGTCACTTGACCGTCCGTCCGTCCGTCCACCCGCACCACAAGGTCACCGATGTGAGGTGGAACACACTTGTATCCCGCGTTTTTTGCGCGAAATCACATGGTGACCCGCCTCTTAGCAAAGACAACACAAGTAAAAAACAATTTTATTAATGGAAAGAAAAAGTTCAAAGGAATACTCAGTTGTCTTTTTGGTGGAAGGCGAAAAGTTCAAGTTACGAATTTGCCTTCGAGGACTTCATCTTTGTTGTCGGTTCTGCTGCGATATCTGACGGCACTACACTTGAGTTCGCAGCATTTGGCAGCGGTCCCAACGCCAAATATAGCAGAGCTAGTGCTTTCTGGTTTTCTCTGTCCACGAACATGTTTTTTTGCCGCGGTCCGAACACATTTTCCCAGGAAAAACACCAGTAATTTCATGTCGATAGGCATCTTGTCATGGGAAAAGAAATAAGTAGTAAAACTAACTTCTTTAAGTGGTGTCAGTGTTCCAGGTCTCATGGAATCATGCCGACCTGACATGTCGGCGAGCGGGGTTGAATTCTCAGCGGGGACATGAATTTTTTATTATTATTAATTAACGTCTTGAATGACGGTATTTTCAAACATTAATAAGTACCAGCAAAAAAAGCTCCGCTTTTAGGCCTGACTAAATCTATATATTTCTGATTATGGATGGCGCGCGCTTGGTCCACGAGCGTGAATCAAAATGGCAGCTGGTTCTGCAGAACTTCTGTATACTTCACTACTATGCATCGCGAGCGTGAATAAAATTATCACTCGCTGTACACGAACGCCACGGTAATTGTTGTTTTCGGCTTTTATAAGCCGGAAAATACGAGCGACTTGGAGCGACTTGGAGCGACTTGGAGCGACTTAGAGAGTGTTCTGTATTCTCTTCCATTCGGAAAATGGAAGACAATTATTTTGCAAAATTTAATATTTCCGTTCAAGACTACGTGGATAGTCTTCGAAACAAAAACACAAAGGAAAAAAACCGAGCGAGACGTAAGACCACTGAAAACCTTTTTGGCATCTCAAAACGAAGAACGATAACTTTACAAAATGTATACCCCACACACAAAGTAGATAAGACCTAGCAAAATGTGTTCATTCTGTCAGACGTAAAGACAGAGGAGACCAGAGAAAGAAAGAAAAAAGACCTATTTATAATTTGCAAATCTCACCAACAATGGCGCTTTTATGGAGAAGCTTTGTTTTCGATCATATGTAGTGGCATGCTCAAGACACACACACACAGACCCGTACAGCCACGAGAGTTAGTAACCAGGTAAGTATTGTGTAAGCATTTCCACTGTCCATTGCACAGCTTTGTTAAAGAGTGAGTATTCGATATAATTCATTGTCTTTGTCTCTTGAGAGAGAGATCGAGCCTTAAAAACTATCGGATAGTTGAGGAGACTAGGCGGAGGGTATATTTACGTACGAGGGTTTCATGAATTCGACCCCTTGTTTAGCGAGAGGTACTGTAGTTTTGTAAGTACCTTTCCAAGGGAAGAAACTAAGGTCCGCCCGACAACTTTGACGTACGAAACTGAACGCGCTTAGCTCGCCTGCAAATAAAATACTACCGTAGGTAAGACTTAAAAATAACAGCACTTACTCGCACGGTTGAACCCTGTATGTAGCTGAGTACGGTCGAGTAAATATCGTTTGAGTCGTATTTTTCCAGGCTAATTAACTTGATGCAAGTCCGCATGTATGGGTTATGTTCACTGGACAAGAAGAATCCAATTACGAATGGAAAATCAAGAACTCTGACTTGTTCGAAATCCTCCCGCTCAATGTTTTCTTTCCACCCTTTGTTGAAACTGTAAGAAGTAGTAAACACGTCCAAGAGCATTCCCTCTACCTCGTTGTCGTAGAGTCCCACAGAAAGTGCTTCCAGATCCTCGTACGCTGATAACAAAAACTCCTATTAGAAAAGGCAAACTGAAGGCTATCGCAGGAACAAATAAAACAAATTATTCTAGTTTTTCTTTAAGTTCATGAGTATGCAATGCATATGTCATGTCTTTATCTCGGAACTAGTTTTATTAGAACCACTTTTTATTATATCTAATATCCAATTCTAAAAAAATTCTAAGAATCAGCCGCAGAAGTCCTCCAAGTTTTGTTTCAATCAGATTACAACGACAAGGTACAGAAGCAGAATTTTCAGGAATTAATAGCCATGTACATGAGCATGTCAATTGATGATCGTGATGTAAAGGCATTTGCATATTTGCTGGTTTAACAAGCCGGAACTAATCTTTGTCAATTATGGTAAGTGAATTAATGCGTGAAACTTTAGGTTTAAAATAGGTTTTCTCACATTTAACGTTGGCTCCTTGCTTCATGCCTTCTATGTATCCTTGACTGTTCGCCAAAACTCCAAACTAAAGCGAGAAAAATGGTGTATTAAGGGTACTTAAATGTTTCTGATAGATAACAGACCACAAATATACAGTAAAACCCGCCTTACTACCGCCACGTTAATCTGCCTGTCAATACCACAATCTCGCTAATTCAATCATGATACAGGTTGTACAAGGGTATACAGGACGTATTAGAGTATACAGGGTATCAGGAGACCTGAGGGTATACAAGGGCATACAAGGGCATACAGGGTATACAAGGTATAGACGGTGTACAAGGTATACAGGGTATACAAGAGTATACAGGGTATACAAGGTATACAGGATGTATAAGAGTATACAGGTATACAAGTATACAAGTATACATAGTGCACAGGGGTATACAGGATGTACAAGGGTTTACAGAGTGTGCTAAATAAAGTATACAGGGTATACAACGGTAAATAATATGCGGAATGACTGATCGTTACGGCAATTACTAGTAAAGAGAGACACAGAAGACGAAATAAATAAAGAAAAAAATATATGCAACAAAAAATTGCCTGATATTTCGGTTTGCAATACAAACCTTCTTTACGGGCTACAGGAGTAAAATGAGGAAATACGTTACAGGACCTTTACAAAGTTTAAACATTACAAACACATGTATATGATAGGTTGCTAGCTGAATAAGAAGTGTCATTAACTCATCGCGTCTGTTTAATCCTTGCGGCTCCAGTGTCTTAGCTTTGTCAATCAAGTGTCTATCATGCGCTTTTCTTATAGCCTGTGAACAGGGGGCTCCGTATTGGGGAAAAAGCACGAAAATAAATCAGCGAGCGAAGCGAGCCGAGCGTAGACCGGGGAAGAAGACGGGGCGGCGGAGCCTGTGAGCAAAGCTTTCATGCCCCCGCCAGGGTACCCGCTGTGCACTAGATCCTAGTGCAATCTCTTATTGGACAGATCATTGATTGTTGACAAGTTTGATTGACAAACCCTTTTTCCGACGGATTTGCACATCATGTCCCAAAGCAATGAACATGACGTCTTCAGGTGAACGTTTTTTTTAAAATACGGATTAGCCTGCGTCGCAGACAAAATTTAACCTAAGATAGAGATAGAGATAGATAGATGGTTTGTTAATAATCCCTTTATAACTAGAAGTTGAATTATGTGATTATTTTCTAGTATACTAGTATACTAGTAAATTAAAACTACTACATAGAAATATATAAGAACGCATAGCTAATACGGATTAGCTAATACGGATTAGCTAATACGGAAGAGCTAATACGGATGAGCTCTTCGAAAAAGGATTGAGCCATTCTATTTATTCAAACTACGGGAATGACCGATGAACAAAAACGCTGCTTATGAACTGTGGAAGAGAGAAAGGGTTTTTTTGGAATTCTTTATACTGGATTTGGGAAAAGTTTGAGATTCCAAATTCTTCCACGCATCATCGAAGTGCTAAATTGAAACGAACGAATGTCCTGATACGCCATCTGGAAGAGAATGTAGATTTCAATGTACAAAATGATTTGGAATTCAAGGGATGTTTAATAACCCCAATTTTATGGTGTATTGGAGTTTTTATGGTGTCCTGAGTTAGCCTATAAACCTCTCACAGAAATATATTTCTTTCTCCTTCTATTCTCAACTGATTTCTATGTTTAATACGCCATTTGAAAGCTAAGAAATATAGATTCCACCGTACACAATGATTTGGAGTTCTTAACATATTCTTAAAATTTCGCAAATTTCAGCCTCGATATTCTCATAAAATATATTCTTATTAAAAAAAAAAGAGGGTAACCCAGCATTTATGGGGTGTTTGTCGGTTTGTAACGCGATCCAAACAATGTGCGTGCTATAAACCTCTCACATGAATATTTTTTTCTCCTTCTTTTCTCAACTGTTTTCTAAGTTTAATACGCTATTTGAAAGCTCAGCAAATGTAGGGTTCACTGTACAAAATGATTTGGAGTTGAAGAGACATTAAATACCCAAATCTTATGGCGTCCAACCGAAGACAATTTCATCTTGCAGACGATCGATGACAGGTCAATTACAAGGGGGCGAAATGGCGGTTTCAATCCTTTGTCAACAGGCTCCCCCCCTTCCCTCTCCCCCTCTTTCCTTCCCCGCCCCCACCCCGTCTCTTCGTTCAATCTCACCCTTTGTTTTCTTCTCTGTTCACAGTTTCTTACGGAGTCGGTTAGTGTGTGTTAGTTCCAAGGGGATGAGACGGATGTCGTTAACGGAGTCCCGGGTAAGTTGAAATGTTCCGAAACAGGATAGGGTTAGCAAGCTGTTGATGGTTTTGGACGGGACGACGATGCTCGCCAAAGCGTTCGTGAAGATGTCGTTTAGTCTCTCCAATGTATTGGCAAGGCAAGTTACGTGTAGCACATTTTTTACATTCAATCAAATAAATTATGTTTTAAGATTTACAAGTTAAATTGTCTTTAATACGCATTCTTCTTTACTAGAGAAAAACGATGGGCTCTCTTTTTCTTTTATAAGAACCTTTTTTATAAGAACGTTGAAAGTTGAAACTGACCCAAATTTTAAGAACATACTAAGAACGTACACAAGCTGAGACTAAGAGACAAAGCAGTAATTTTATTTAGTTTTGCATCCGTTTTTGCATCGAGCTAAAAACACATAGTAACAACATGAATTTCTATCGAATCACATTTTGTTTTTTCTTTTTATGTAGAGCTCAGGCTATATTTTCTTGTCATTCTCAACCGTAGACTCGATTTCCGCCGCCCTCTCGAGTCCGGTCTTTGTTCCTCCCCGAGAGGAGCGCGGGCTCATTTCCCGAACAGCGGCTGGTAATCGAGCCTATGTCAACTGTGGAAGAGTAATAAGTGAATTTTGCTGAGAAGAAAACAAAACAATAGCATGTACGGTCAAAGACATTTGACATGATACAGCGCTCAATGGGCGTTTTAAGGTTTCCTGGTCACGTTTATATTAGTTTTCTGAAATTCTACACCCCGTAACTTAAGAACATGCTAAGAGTGTTTTAGGCTCAAAACGTGAAAAAATAAGAACATTCAGTTTCGGTTCAACCTCAGCCGAAAAATTAGACGTTCTTATAAAAAAAGACTGTATTTGTCTCGGCCTTCTTGTAAGAAAGGTCACGTGAGGCAACGTGGGTGTTTACATCTGTAAATGCCAGCGGGTGATCTGTGATCATTTTTCTTGGGGTCACACAATCTGGTGCGGACCAACAGATCACGCAGACAAGCACTTCTTTTGTGAGCAAGGACTGGTGGAGACGAGAACGTTTGTTTGCAGTGGTTTGATGATTGGAGGTCAGGATGATTGGAGGGTATACAGGGGTATAAAGGGTATACGAGAGTATACAGGGTGTACAAGGTATACGGGGTGTACAAGAGTATCCAGGGTATACAAGGGTATACAGGGTGTAAAAGAGTATACTAGAGTGTACTAGAGTATGCAGGGTGCACTAGAGTGTACAGGGTATGTTGCTGTGATTTCCTATCTCGGGCTGTCTCCTCTGCAGAGGCTCCTGTTAGTAAATACCAGTGAAAGAAAAAAACGGGAGCGGAAGCGCTGGAGAGAGAAAACAGGGGCGCGGGAAACGTTCCCCGCGCATTAATTTTTCCCTCTACCCAGCCCCCCCCCCCCCCCCGCCCTGCGCTTTTTCCCAAGTGTGCAGTCGGAGGCTTCTGCGGAGGAGAGAGTATCTCGGGACAATACATGGTGGTTTACATGAGTTAGAACCACGACATCGCGAACGAACGACAACAAACTGCTCTGACCGACTGCAATAAAGCGATATATGATCGCTTAAAAAAAAACGGAGATTAACGACGCTTAGTTCAAGAAGTCATCAGAAGAAAAGAGATTTTTAGTTTTAGGTGTTCTAAATTAGTTATCGCCATTTCCACTGAGAAGAATTACATATGACAACAAAAGCACACAAAATCCTCCTCAAGAAAAATATGCCTTAATTCCTCCGTTATCAGGATTTGTCACTTTCATATAAACTTTTGTACAACATGTGTTTAAGCGAGTGATTAATATATTCCTCATTACACTACTACTTTTTCTGCAAATTTCGAAAATTATTGACCCTTGCGCGCCACGGTTTAAAGCAAGCCTAAAATTTATATAATGAAAATGAAATACTAAAGCAAGCGTAAAACTAATACTATCCCTTTATCTATAATATAACTCCTGACATCAGGGTATGGGGCGTCACTTGGTAATAACTTTGAATTTTCGCGCAATGTTCAGGGAGCTGGACAGCACAGCCTTCTGCATCATCTTCAGGACATCCCTCGATCGGGCACCAAAGATCTACAACAGCTCATTTCCACAACCAGCACCCTCTTCGCCTTGTGATCTACAAATCGCGCATCCACCCTGTTGGCTCGGGCGAAAGTGTGTTCTGCGTAAAAAGGTACATCCCAAAATGCCTGAGCGTCTGTAGACTCGTACATTTGGACTCCACCCTTGAGTACCAAAAAGGAACAGAGTCGGCAAGCTTGATGTCCCTCACCATTTCAAAGAACAGCACTTTTAGCCTAGCATTATGCCTCTCCATATACTTAGTCTGCGCTAACGATGAACAGCCGCCAGCACGTGAGCAAGGCTTTCTGGTACCTTTCCGCACATTCTGCACATGGTGTTGTTAATTTGGTCTGATGTACCGTTCTTATAGGCCGAGTAAACTCGGGTTGGCAAAAGCTGTTCGTAAAGCTCCATTACGCCTGGATTAGCATGAGCAGGAGCGCACGCCCACCCGTTCAACCAGACAAAACAGCCACGTTTACTCAGCTGGTCGTCTTCCCATCTGGTCCATAGCAGGCGTCCCTGCCATTTCTGGTCTTCCACCTTCTCCTTGAGCTTCTCTCCCACGCCTTTGTTAAGACGTTGTCTCACCTGATGTCCTCTGATCCTCTTCTCTGGAGCTTGAAGTGAGCTACACAATGGTTTGGGAGTAGCCAAATTCAGATTAGTCCCCAGTTCCCCAATTTCTCCGCAAACTTGTGCTCGTCCTTCACAAGTGAAGAGAATCCCTTCCCGCGTGCCCTCTCTTCAAATAGTCACACAGTCCCCATCATTGGATCTTGAAAGCCGCCTTGATCTTAATCAGCTTGTACTCTTGTTCTACATTCTTGAGTCCACGCCCCCTTCTTCTCTTGGAAGATACAGCACCGTAGTGGAGTTGAGTCTTCCGCCATTCTCACTGATCAGCTTCCTTGTCTCTCTGTCGATGTCTCGCAACTCTCCCAGTGGCCAAAGTTGGGTCCACATAGGGTACGCCAAGGCGGGAAGGGCAAATTGGTTTGTTCCCTTGACACGGTTGGCGTCGGACAGAGGGCTCGTCCAGATTAGTAAGAGCCTTTGCAAGTACATCTTTGCCGCAACTGTAGTAGGATCCAGTCGTGAGGTTCTCGACCAACGCCGTCTCATCCAGCCTGAGGTCTGCTACATCTTCAGCTTGCTTACCCCTCCTGACATGGATGACGTTGCGCTTCTTTGGATTCCAATGCAAGCCCATATCCTGCACAGTGGTTGTGGTGGATCGTAGAACCCTGTTCAGCTTGGTCTCAGACAAAGTAAACACTTTAAGGTCGCCTAATATTTATTATTTTGTTGCGGGAAAGATCTGAAGCACCAAACCAGGGTAACCATGGCTTTAAGGCCTTCAGCGAAAGATCTCTGTATGAATTGTAATAACGCCTGTCCAATTTTGTGAAAACGTACCTTTGGTAAATTGTAGTAAATTATAATTGTATGCCACGTCATGTGTTTTCCCTAAGAGGAATTATTAATACGCAACATTTTATTTTTAAAGCCAAATTACCTATATGTGTAGAATAATCATTGTTATGGATTGTTAAGCGGCCTTCTAATAGCATTCTACTAACCTTTTTGTTAACTATCATCGTGTGACCAGTGACAGTTCCAGACGTCAAGGCTGTCGTCAAGATTGCAGTTAGGTACGCCATGACAGTGACACCTACAAACATCCACACAACACCGAAAACACGAGCTAACCAGAACTTAGGTGCCTTATCGCCATACCTAAAGACAGCATTAACAAGAGCTAAGGTACTTTATTTGATATCTAAAGACAGTAATAATCAAGGACACGGTCCAACAAGAACGAAGGTGCTTTATCTTAATACCTTAAGACATTAATAACATTAATGACACGGCCTAACTAGTAAGGTGCTTTACCTTCAAATCTAAATGCTGTAGTGACGGTCCTGAGAGGGGGGGGGGGGGGGACAGTTCCAGATCCCATTTCCTAGTCTAAATTTTGCCTAAATCCCAGTTCCCTGTCCAATTCTTAATACCACAAATGTCATTCCAGTGCCACAAATCCCGATGCATCTTAAAAGTGGTCAAAACGAAAACAATTAACCAAATATCTTTATTTTTTGTACTATTGTACCCACTTCGTATTCGCCATTTGAGCACATGGTTTGTCCCCGGGGGGTACTTCCCGAAGATTTGGGTGGGGGTGTGCGTCGCGCTTCTGGAAACCTTTACCCTATTTCAAACCAAAATATGTGATTTTCGCTACCCTATTTCAGACCTGACCCAAAATTTGATACCCTATTTCAGACCCGCCCCTAACCCTATTTCGTTTGCGTAAACATTTGAGAAGGGCTTCAAATTCCCAACGTTAATCAAACCTCAGTTCTTTGGAGAAGAAAATTAATAAAGCGATAGCTTCTTGTAAGAACCATACCAGATCCCTTATCAGAGTGCACAAACCTCACCCTATTTCAGACCAAAATGGTCAAAATGTACACCCTGTTTCAGACCAAAAAGGTTCAAAAACCATAACCTTTGGCGCCGCATATACCTATACACTGTATAGCTTATATAAGGGAGTAACCCCCCCCCCCCCCGGGGGTTGACCTGTTAGGCGCAACCAAATTGCTGATTTTAGTAAACGCAGTTTAAAGCCAACGCTAAAATCAGGTCGCAACTACATTGCTTTGACATCTGTTGATTTGCAAACATTTGTAGATTTTCTTAAGGAATATTGTGTTGTATTTTTATGCATTTAGGGACTTAACAAGAGTTTAAAATGATCTGTACACTCTATAGGACATCTTTCCCATTCCCATTGTACGCTACTTTTTGTCCAGTCCCAGTCACCAAATCACAGTCCCTGGGCTTCAAATCCTATTTTCTCAGTGCTAAAATAGGCAAATCTCAGCTCCCATTTTACCCCTTCAGACCCTCAGTAATAACACTGAGGCCTTGGTCTAACAAGAAGGTGTGTTCTTTATCTACGAATCAAATGACAGTAATAACACTAAGGACACGCCCTAACAAGAACTAAGGCCAGGAGGCTTAGACGAACTTACCCAACGGTGGCCATGGTAACGAATGCCCACCAGATGCCTTGCAGAGATCCACGACAGAATCCTTGTGGGAATTGTTCAGCGTTCGATCTGCAATCCTGTGACAAACACAAACGATTGATCTCATCAAACGTGCGTTTCTCAAACTTCTCAAGATTTCGGGACGCCAAGTGTAAAAGCTGGCCACCAATATACAAGGCCAACCCAGCGGAAATTAACACATTGCCATAATAGACAACGGGGAAAAAACTCCACTTTTGCCACAGAAAGTTTAACAGTCATTCTTTTCTGGCTACTGCGTGTAGAATACTTTATCAAAATGTCAGCGAACAGTCAGACGTATGACTGAACACAGGGAACGGGAGAAATTGACTTTCTGACATTAGAATTAATTACTCGAGCAAAGAGTTCTGGGAGCAAGTAAAATACGAGCTGTCAATTGATGCCCAAATGGTAGCAGCTCTTCTTTTGCGTTATTCTCTTTCCTCAGAAAGAATCAAGGGAAAGACATGGGATAGCTTTCATGGCAGGCGCAGAACGGGGAATCTCACGGAGATCGCCCTACCGGAGGCCACGTACACTATCCGTGACATTGAAGAGGACAGCGAAAGTAGTTGAATTTCTTGCGA
Organism: Siderastrea siderea; assembly: GCA_964030785.1. Classification (NCBI taxonomy): domain Eukaryota; kingdom Metazoa; phylum Cnidaria; class Anthozoa; order Scleractinia; family Rhizangiidae; genus Siderastrea; species Siderastrea siderea. Next base: position 15,146,509 of record OZ034979.1, read on the forward strand.
CATGTCCCTGGGCAATATTTCTGCTGCTAAATGACCCTAGGACATGTTTCCGCCATCACGAGTGACAAGTTGTGATTTTTGCCTGCTACATGTCCCCGCGACATTTCCCCATTATATTAGTCTTTAAAGTGTGTAAAACACGCGATTTTTGTCGCTGTTATACGTGTCGCTGCCACATATTCGCAGATATTGGTTAACATAGAGAGCATAAAATGTTATTTCTGACGACTAGATGTCAAAAAGGCACTTGAAATGTTTAAAAATGCGTATTTTAGTCCGCAGCAGGTATTTGGCGAATGTTCTCCACATAACGCCAGTGGGATCCATTTCTAGCTATTTCTCTCAGGCGCTCGTGCCGTGTGCTCTCTCCTCCGCAGAGGCTACTGTTACTAAAAACACGTGTGAAAGAAAAAAGAGGGAAGCGGAAGCGCTGGACCGGCCTCCGCGTGTTTCTACCCAGCGCGACTGTAGGAGGCCTCTGCAGAGGAGAGAGAGTCGTGTGATATTTCCCACAAACAAACGTCTAGCAACAGAAGCGCGCCGGTTCGAAAGTTCTGTAGAATTCCCGAGTTTTCTTTGTGGGTATCGAAGTAGAGTATGAATTTTGTCGAGGAAAAACCACTGTTCGCCCCTTTGCCATATATGAACACATTTCTTTTCGGAAGCGTACATTAGTCTCCGGGCATCGATTTTACCCGGCGACCGCCGTGAGACATGTTGAGAAGACATCAAACTGGCCTCGATAGATCCACCAAATTATACATAAAAATGACATGAAAATGCCTTGAACAGGCAAAACGTTGCCCAGACATTTTACGGAAACCCTAATTTTGACGGACATTTAACAGTGCCATTCCTCAAACCCTAACGTAAATAAAATAACGTGTATTAAAACAAAATTCTCCGCGAATGGGTGGCTTTCAACTCATTCTCAAAGATTTGAAAGAAATGAAATATTGCAATTGAGGCTAAAATTGAAGATTTTCGAAAGCCAGGCACCCTTCGTGACTAAGCTTTTTTTTTTTGACTAAAATTTGTAAACCTAAACTAGCTAGTACTGTAGTGTTTAGAAAGCACTGTAAAATGTCTTTTAGCCATTCTCCTCCCCAGAGCTACGCGGCTTTTCCACTGCTGACCGTACAGATCGCACGCTCTGGGAACGCGTTCACTGCAGAGAGCCACGTATGCGCACAGGCTGAGGTTAAGCCTCATTCTCGATCCACTGCCTATCACCCGTCTAGACCGTTGTTTGGCAACCATGGACAGCTGTTTTGTTTTGACGAAGAGTACAACGATTCTAGCAGCAATTAAATTACCTCGGACGTATTTGTGCTACCGTAGGCATAGCTGTAGGGAGTCTCTCGATAATGTTTTAGGATCTAACTGCTTATTTACATAAAAGCTCAGTTCCATACAAGCGTCTCCTTCGTAAAACACTCGGAGAACCAATTATCAGGAATCAGTTTGATAAGAATAGTTATTTGTCTCTGACTATTTAATAACGCATTTCATTATGTTTGTTTACTCTGGCACTTTGCTCCAATGAAAGCGACTCGATATCAAAGTGAGTTGCGGGTGCTCGAGACGGCATTAAACGTATTTACTTAAGACAAATTATCGCGGTGTTATGAAGGAAATTGCATGCAGTGTAATAAAATATTTCAATGTAAGCAGACACCGAGACCTTTTTCAGTGTATAGTGAATTATTTGCATAATAATTTTCTGGGTATCGGGTGGTAGGTTTGACAAACTTGAAAATAGCTCGTAGAGGACACATGAGCACAGATCGCTCTTTGACGTGAATCTGCGGAACATTTGTGACATTTTGCTGTCTCGGTTCTCACAACACATTGTTTTGGGTTTCTTTTCATCTTGTCCTGTATTTGGCATTGTTGTTTACACTAAAATCGTCCTATGCTTTGCATGAAAAAATTGTAATTTTGCCAGTTTCTTTGTAGTTCTGTCAGCAATATTCTGTGCGCAGGCATCTCCTATTTCCGGCTTCCTGCATCGTACTGAAAAGAATCGAGGCAGGAACGAAATGTGACACGTCTGCGCGCTAGCTATCCATAAAAGATATAGCTTTCCATCAAGATGAAAAGGTCAAACTTTCAAGTAGTATTGTTTACGAAAAACAGGATTACTCACCAGTGCCCAAATTAGAATTCCGAATATTGCATTTAAGATTAGAGCCAGCGCGAACACCGGCCACGTCTGAATGAACTCCTGTATTACATTCCATTTTGCCGACCGCTCGAGATATTTTCGATTTTTTACCACTGCTATTCCAGGAGATTTCATTAACTCTTGGAAACGTCGGCTTCTGTACTCGATGCTTTTAACTTGAGAAAAAAGGACAGGGAAGACAATGTCAAAATCGTCATTCATACATTCGTCAAGGTCCGAAATGCTCCTTGCTTGGTATGTGTAGTTTAACCAAGATTCAGTAAGGTTGCCTCCGCAGCACTTGCTGATCAGTTCGTTAATAACGTCGTGAAAAATCCCTGTCATTTGTCCAGTGTTGTCGTCTTTCATGAGATAAGGTGGATTGTGAAGCCAACAAACTGAAAAACTACGAAAATTACAATTTTGCTCAGCGGTAGACGGTGATGTTGAGGGCAAGTAGTGCCCAGCCGGAGTCGAGCTAATAACCACATTACTAGAATGACTTGTGTTAATACTTGACAAGGGTGCTGAGGATGACTGAGCATTGACTTGCGAAAAGAAAAAAACCAAATAAGCACCCAGTGGCCCTCTTATCGCCATTCTCGAATGGTTTTTGGCCGAAAACAGGCAAGCATTAATTCTTCAGTTTGCAAGCCGGCCGGCCATTGTTCTCATTTTCGTTGACAAGGGTTCATAATGAATTATTATCGTGCTATACTTTCACGCAATTGCTGTCAACAGTTTCTTATTGGTTGGATTGTTATGACAAAACCTACCCTTATTTGTGGTTATGTATGCAATTAATCAGTATTACTACAGCACCACCGAAAACAACCGGCAGCTGCTCGTTTTGAAGTGTGTTTTTCTATTTTTATTAAGGAAACGCCATTAGTATTTACCATTTATGTCTTTTATATCAAAACAATTATAAAAGGAGACATTACAAAACACAGACACATTTTGCGTGTTTTGTTCCCTCACTGATGTTTAATTTCATCGATGAACTTATTTTATTCTGCAGCTGTCTCCTCTTGGTGGACAAACGAGTGTCTGCGGGGAATCCTGGTGGGAGTCTTTATTCAAGATTACCGTATTCTCTCGATTAAACGCTGGGGGCGTTTATTTAAAACTCGGCGACGTACACCCAGCGTTTATTCGGGGCTCGGCATTTATTTATTAAATGCATTTTTTAGCCATGCATTTTTTAATATCAGTACAGGAGGTTTATTGAACGAAGAACCAAAATTTTGATAGTCAGAAAAGTTAAAAAAATGTGAAATAATGTTATCAACTTTGTCTCATCTAAGTGAATCCAGTAAGTTATTTATCAAAAAAACACCACTCGCAGGAACAGTGATGAACTCTTCTCAACGTTACATTTCTCCGTGAAACATGGAGAAAGTGTATCGGTAACTGCTCGAAACATACTGTGCAAGCAATTTAGAACAAGGTGGTGGCGAGGTTCATGCTCCATCAGTTCTAAGAAAGGCAAAATTATGGAATGATTCAAGGAACTGCGGGACAAACGCTGGAGAGACTCTCGGGATGATCCTTGCCTGATGTACAAGCCCGCAGAAAAGTAACCATGACTTAAGAGCCTTGGCACGATACCTGATGCGTCGTTTGTTTCATCTGTTTTAGTTAGAAGTACAATTGTAAATGGTACTTTGGTTTGAATCTCAGTGTATAAATTCAAATATAATGGTAAAAAGAGAACTAGTATGCAGTTACGACACACAATCCTGATTTAGTATACCCATCTCGAATGCCAGCACCTCAAATAAATGCCGGGACCTCGAGTAAACGCCGGGGACGTTTATTTTAAACTCGGCCCTGTAGACCCGCGTTTATTTGAACCCGGCGTTTATTCGGGGTCCGGCGTTTAACCGAGAAAATACGGTAGTTTGCTTTTCAATGTTACCACAGACTCGCTAATTTTACAGTGGAAGCCGGCTGATAAGGACACAAAAGAGACGCGCAAAAGAGTCAATTTTATCCGGGTAGAAAGACTGCCATTTTAAGCCCCGAACGCCGTATTTTGGCCCATATCTGCTTAAATTCCAGTGCGAACGTGTGCAACATGAAAACTAAATTTCCCTTTCACTTCCACAGTTCCAAGGCGCTTCACTATTGCGAATTTGACTTCGGGCATGCGCACAATTCGTTTTCTCTTTTTTCCGCTAAGGTTTTTTGGCCGTTTGGCAGCCTACCTGGGTTTGGAATTTTAAGGCCTTTGCTTCAATTTTACAAGGAAAATTTTATTCTCGCTTTTCTGAGAGTACACTGAACTCTGGTCAAATGTATCTGTTCGCTCTGGTTTAGGCACCTTTTGTTAGAATTTTGCCTGATGCATCAGTTGGCTATCAGAAACATCTGCTTTCTCTAAAAGTGATAATATCGTCAACCTAGCCTGCGTATCAGTGTGGCGCTCGCCCCAATTTTTGCGCAGCCAAAAAGCGAAAAACGCCTCGAACGGGCGGAAAGCCCCACGGAAACGGTTGCTACGCAGGCTATCGCCAACCCTACAAGGACTGTTGTCCCTCACGGCCGGTTTTAGTCAACACCGGCGTTTTAATTGACTAAAATTGAGTCTTTTCCGCCGGCTGTTTCGAGCCTACTGAAACTTCTTTCAAAATTGCTTACAAAATGCCATCTTTAAGCAAAATGGGTGCTTTTAGAGTGACTTCAGGCTCTAACCATTTTCAAAGGATAATGTGACAGTCCCGTGTGGATATTGTCGCTGCGGGAAAAATGATTCCTAACATCAAATCAAAGGAAATGAAAACCAAATCAATGCCTTGTGTGACCGCTTTGATCAGAAAAAAAAAACGTGACGGGACTGCTGGGGATTAGGATCGCGTGATGTTATTCAGGAGAACATCTCCACCCGTGTTACTCTAGACTTGTTCACTCCAAGTCGATCGTTCTTGTTTACGAAATATGGCAATGGCGGCGTTTTGCAAAGCGCCATTTACGCCGGAATTAATGCATCACTAGTGGATTTTACCACCATTGATCATGATGTGAGAATCAGTGGCCAATGAAATCTGAGTATTTTGTACAGCCGTCAATCACTTTTCCTACCATGCCAAGGCGTGCCGCCCATCACTGCTTTTTGCTGGCCTTTGTCTTTTCATTATCCATGTTTTGTCTAACGCGGCCTAACGCGACAGCTAGAAAACTTTTCCTTTCCTTTCCTCAAGAAATGGATCATTTCTTTGAAAGGCGTTGTTACAATGCACGTACTCGCAAACAAAATCTCAAGAAAATGCGACAGGTCACACAGACAAACGCCCTTAACACGAACACCTCAGCGGATGACATGGAGAGCATACAGTACCTCTTCCGAACGACACAATCAAACGAATCGCGTTGACACGTGACGCGCGTGACGAGCCACTAGTGTAGCTAATTACATTAGTGGTTCGGCACGCGCGTCATGTTTCAACGCGGAAGGCGATTTTGCGCTCGAAGAGAGACTGTTCGTAGTTTACCTGCTTGACAGCTTTAAGATCCTTTCAGACGGTCCTGTAACCAAGGAAATTTTTCCTTAACCGCCAATGGTCGCTTATTGCTGAGATCGCAAACCCTGCGACACAACTTAGTCCACAAGTCCCACAGAAATCAAGCTAGTCCGCTCCCAGGCTCTGCTTCTTGTCGACACTCATACTGTCGAAATTGTAGCCCCATTTCAAATAATACTTATCTGCAGGGCCCAAAAGACTCCATCATCAACAGGACGTCCTTCACCTATCTGTCTTCTGGTCTTGTCTACTGCATCTCCTGCTGTCACTGCCCCGCGATTTACATCGGCCAAACCGTGCGTACTCCTAGGGAAGGCTTTGGCGAACACCTCAGAAGGATTTCCAAGAGTGCACCCGGTTTTCCCGTCGCAGAGCACATTAACTCTAATGAGCACTGTGAATGACGCACAGGTTATCTGCTTAAAGCTCCAACAAGCTATTATGGCGGGCGGGAGATCTCTTTCATTTTTAACTGACTTGGCACCTACTGACCATGTGGCTTCAATTCTAGACTTGCTCCAAGTCACTCGTTTTTCTCTCGGGGGCTGATTACAAAACGCGCACTGTATATGTGCTTGTGAAGCGCGGAATTCGAAACAGATGATCGATGTTCAGAGATTGTAAAACACACGCACGGAATATTAGCGCTATTTTGTTTCACGGGTGTGGATCGCGCGTCATCCATAGTCATACCTCTTATTGTTGATTAGGCGGTTTGGAGTTATTTCGTCGTTTAGAGCTTTTCTCGCCACCTGAAGCAAAGGAAATAGGAGACGTCTGCACGCAGGCTAGTTCCAGGCGTTCAGATAGTGGAGCGCGAGCGGAAAATATAGCGAGCGAAAGAGTTGGAAAAAACGAAAGGTGACACTGAGGAAGAGGGCGAGACTTCCCAGTCTCCCCTCTTTTTTTTCCCACTCTTTCGCTCGCTATATTTTTCGCTCACGCTCCACTATCTGAACGCCTGGAACAGGCTACCACGCTTCAATCAATCGTCCAGTGACCTTGAACAACCGTACCTACTACCACGGAATTCTTTTCATTTCATCATTAACATACCATCAATCGTCAATTGCATAAACCGTCCCCTGTCCCCAAGAATACCAAGATCAATGTATCTCGCTTGCCTTCCCCACCCGTGATCGTTCAGTGACCTTGACCTTGGTAATCCTAAAAGACGGTGTACGGAAGGGTAGGGAAATTTACCTGCGATTAGGTCGAATTATATTCTCTTGCGTGGGTAGCTCGCTAGGTTTCGTTTCGTGTTTCCCTCGGAAATAATTTTCCATATAGCCTGATTGCAGGTGATGGGGAAATTTTCTGTTCTAGTAGAAAAGATGTTTGCAAAATTTTGGCAGAAATCACAACGCAAAAATATATGGAAGGTTAACGGTTTCGAGCGACTAAGTTCTCGCTATGATCTACTGTTTTTGGCTTATTTTAAGGAGTAAAAGAGGTGCAAATTTTTGTTTTAGGTATATGAAGGTACCATTCGATTGAACCTCTGGTCGCATCCTCGGAGACCCATGGGCAGATAGTCGGGGCGAGAGGCAGATAAAACGGGCGAAATCGGTGCGAGCAAAAGCCCCTGGAACAGCCCCTGTGAGGATACCTTTAACGGACTAGTTCAAGAGCCCATTTGCGTTCTTGCTTCTGATCGAGCACAGGTTTTGAGGCATTATATTTTTTGCGCCCAATCAGCGATTAGCTTATTTTACCGTTCCTTTCGTGACGTCTTATACAGAGTGTAACTTCGCTAAATATTGTACCCAGATCTCATGCACTCGTGCTTACTGAAATCAACTTTTTGTGTCGCTCGTTCGATAGGCCAAACATCGAAGAAAGTTTTAGTATGAAGGGTAAGGGTAATCAAGGAAAAAGAAAACAAGCACGAAAATCAGATTGAGGTATTGTGAAAAGTTCGCTTTTAGAAGCGTGCAGTTTGGAGCAAACGCAAAGAAAAGTTGAGGATCGCACGTAAATCCTAATTGCATGCTTCCAGAAGTTCACGTGAACTTTGCACAGTACCTCGATCTGATTTTCATACCCGTTGTTTTCTTTTTCCTTGAGTACCCTTGCCAAATTTCTCGATTTCTCGGCTTTGTGGGTCCCATTTTACTGAAACTTTCTTCGATGGTAGGCCTATCGAACGAGCGAGATAGAAAGTTTATTTCAGTATGCACAAGTGCATGAGATTTAGCAAAGTTACACTTTTCACAATTCACAATTTATTCACAACAAAATTCACAAAATACATATTATGAAATACAAAAATTATTTCATTAAATTACATTAAACTCTGTATAAGACGTCACGAAAGGAACGGGGAAATAAGCTGATCGCTGATTGGGCACAAAAAATACAATGTCACAAAATTTGTGCTCAATCAGAAGCAAGAACGCAAATGGGCTCTTGAGCTAGTCCGTTAAAGGTATCCTCCCAGGGGCTGTTCCAGCCCGTCTTGTAAACTTTCGCTCTTACCAGGCTTCAGCTTGCACCAATTTCGCCCGTTTTATCTGCTCTAGCCCCGACTATCTACCCCTGCGTCTCTGAGGATGCTCTGGTCGGAGCCACCCGTACGAAAATGAGAACCCATCCCCTCCCCCCACGAGGGGGCAAAGCCCGAACTTTTGGTTTTTCGTATAAATTATGGCACTTTTACCCCAAGAGGTTTCTCTCGTTTCTCTGCGTGGAGACGCGAGAGAAACGCTTCTGGGACCCAGGGTCACACTTTTATTTCGCCTAATCTAATATGTCTTACATTTCTTTCATAAGATGTCAGACCTGCCAACCTCCAAAACGTGCAAATCTGGAGACCTTGCAAAAAAGCCCAGAAAAACCTGGAGATTGGGACCTCAAACCTGGAGATTTCCAAAATATGTGTAAAATGAAAATAAAAATGGTAGATTTCTTGTTTCAAGGTATTCTTTACCTTATTTGTGCTACCTATTGTATTCTTTTGCCGCATTTTTTGAAGTCAGTTTCTGTTTCGCTGTCGACGCGAGGCGCCTCTAGCTTCTCCAGAGACCTAAGCACACCTATATTGACCTATGGTTTCACGGGAATGAGGTCGGAATTGTACCCAGCTTTCCCTCAAACATTAGATGTGACAAATTTGGCCATTTTCAACACGGGTTTTTCAATATTGCTTCATATTATCTGAATTGTTTGGCAATTTTAAGATTTTCTGATTCACCGTGAGATTTGGAGGCCAAATCGTGAGACCGTGAGTTGATACCCCAAACCGTAAGTCTCACGGTGAAACCGTGAGAGTTGGCAGGTCTGAGATGTAACAGTATATCAACAATAGGGTATCTTGCTTGTCTTTCACCCATTACCAGCCCCATAGCCATGGCGATTATCCAGTTCAAGGCCCTGGGGACGAGGTTGACTCTCTCGTGGCTCTCTCGTGGAACTTCGGATTATCCGAGCTCACCCGATTCCTTACGAAGCCAATGGCATCGTTGCACGTCAACGCAGTGGACATTTTGGCTTACTTTCGATTTAGTGATACGGCAATTTTACGGTTTTCACAGGTGAAGAGTAAACTAAAGTAGGGAATAACTCGATATCCTGAAGACAAGATGGACAATCTTTTTGGAAACAGGCCTATTTCGATGAGTGCTCTGAAGGATTTTTCGAAGCTGTGAGTAAGCTTAGAAGCTTATGTTTTAAAAAAATTTGAGCGCTACCTGAATGTATTTTATCGTAACTTAACTTATCCTTAAGTGCTCCATTAAGTCTTAAAACGAATAATCTTGTGAGTATGGTTTCTTTATGAAATTATCGTTGTTACATATTTTCGGGGGTTGTCCGTGTTTGGATACATGTCGCTAATGAACAGGTAGCGGAAGAATGTGTAGTTCCTCTTTCATTTTGAATTTGTTATTAAGATAGTTAAGATTATACGCTTACCTGTCCCTATCAAATGTGCCAACCATCTGGGAGAACTGGACTTGTATTCTTATTTCTTGTTCGGAAAACAAAGAAAAATACAGTAAAATGAGTGGTATACAATAATTTATTACAACAATCAATGTAAATTATCATGACTTAAATTATGTGGTGAAAACGTTGTCTGTAGGTAGAGGAATTGGGAACCTGACCAAATTTCCAACTTGTGTCAACTGCTGATTCTGTTTGGCTACTTCTTACATGCACTTGCAATGACTTGCGTTCACTTTGACTAAGCTCAATTTCACAAGCAAGCTGCTGAAATTTTTTCACTGTTTGGTGATGCAAATACCTGCAAGTTTAGAGCGATTTTTAGCCAATGACGTCACGTTAGTGACGTCACATGGCTACTGTCAGAGCCTAAAAATCAACGATAGACGTTGTACGTACGTGCGATGTTTGTCTTACGATTTGTGAGGCTGGGGGGATACTCTGTGAGACGATGGGTGGGGGTGTGCACCGGGACACTGAAAGTCTTACCTCATCAACGGCACAAACCCATACAGCTAATGTTATGGGAGTAAGACCCCCGGGCTTTGAAGTGTTTTGCATTCGCAAGTGCGGATCTCCTTCGAATCCCTGTTTTGTGTACGTGAGATCTGGCAGGATTTTATTCGCGTTGTAGTCCTGTGTTTACTTAGCTGAAGTACATTTTTCCACAGCAGCAAATACAAGACAGACTTGCCAATTTGAGATGTTGTATGAACAGAACGTGGAAATTAACGTTACATCGATCCCTAATTAACAGTGAAAGAAACAATATTTAAAGCCCAAGTTTATAACGATAGTGAAAAGAGTAGAGTAAAACAGCATAAAATTTTTCGGGATTATCTCTCGGTAACAGCGAATCTAAAATTTGCAGTGTCATTTTTGAGTGCGTGTTATAAAACATGAACCCATTTAAAACTAAATCGGAAATTGCGCGGCTTGTTGCTAGCTATTCTTAAAACTGAAAAACTTGAATGAAACTAGTATTAAAATCCAAGTCACAGTGGTGATCAAGGAATTAGAGGATGGATGTAGTAAAATCTTAACAAGATACTAAACGTTATTTCGGGGTTATTCATAGCTCAAAGTGTAAAGCATATGTTGAGAAATTTGCATAGTTGACAGCTGTAATTTCAGCCTTATAAGGAATGTAACGCAACACTTAAAACATCTCGAACCGACCGAAACAGTACCGAAAGATTAACAACAACAGATATGTGACAAAGCATGCTAACAGAGACCTGTTGGATCTACTGGAAAGCGAGCTGAATTTGAACATTTTCGTACTGTTCGAAGGCAAAGCAAACGCAATTTATTCGGCTGTAGGTTGAGACTCAAAATAAACACGTGAGCTAAAAATAACTTTGTACGGTGGGAAAGTTACAAATGTAAACATACTTTGGTCGATTTGTGAAGCAAAAAGACGAAAATTATTATAGCCGACTTGATTACAAAGCAAGCAACTTCAAATAACAGGGGAAATAAATATAGTTGCAAAACTATTTCAGTCGTGTTTATAAACGCTAGTTCAAACCGATTTCGAATGAAAATATTGTGGATACAAGAAACGCCGTTTGATGGCAGACTCCTGTTTTGACAATACAATGTACTAAGAACGTAAGTGGTTGCCTGAAACGTCTGAAACCTTACAAATTAAACAAAGTAAAGCGAGTTGCGTGTCACGCAAATCACGCAGAGCGTCAAAACGGCACCCTTTAGAAAGTTGACCATTTATGAGCACTGAAAAGTATTGGATATTCGCCGGTAGAAGTAAGAAATTAAAAGGTTCAACTGCAACTTGCATTTATTTCTGAAGTAAAATTGTTAACTTTCCACTGATCTTTGCCTAAATTATGTATGCAATATTTTTCGACGGTGAGTTTAAGTTTAAGTTTACTTGTTTTTGTCTGTGTTCTTTGAAGAACCGTGAAACAAAGAGCTTTCTTCGGTTTTTTTTTACTCCGCGTAGTCACGCTGCTGAATCATTACCAGGTTTTATAGTGGATAACCACAAGATCTTTTTGGTGGTGGGGGCTGAGGGGTTAGGGTGGGACTTACCGGAGGTGTAAAGTCCCATAGGTTGCCAGGATAAATTTCACCATATTGTGAAAAAAAACGTCATTGGCTCTGCGAGCATTGCGTGCCTATGTTTAAATGAGTGTCCAACATAATTAGGCGGCTGTTGTGCATATATGCATTCCTTTTGCATTCCTTTCGTCGTTCGTCTCTTGTCGTCGTCCGTCACTGGAACTCAGTCCTCTTGGTGTCGCGCGGCCAACAGGGACAACTCCACATAAGGCTTACTGAACGAGAATTGAATGGTATTGCTGTTATAAATTGTCCGTCTATGATCACAGAAAATTTCAGGGAATTTATCGACGAACTACATTACAATTGCTGGAGACATGTTAAATCATGTTTTTAAAGGGAATATGGTGAGAGTTCGTGACGGTACACAAAGGGATAATTGTGCCAAGCAGGTCACCGAAGACCAATGTTAAAAGTCTGTTTTACTTCTGTTTCTCAAGTAGTGGTGGTTATGAAAAAATTAATGCTAGAGAGGAGTCTAATTCCATTGTTTTGAGTATTGCTGCATATGGAAGTTAAGTAAAGGTAAGCGTTTAAATGTTTATGTCGCTGTTTTTGAGGACATTTGGTTTGGTAAGGGTCAGCGATTACACAGGCTAGTGATTACTTAATTCCTTACATACCGGAAGTGCAAATTGTAAAGTTTGTGTTTTCCTTAGGAAAAGGGGAGGCGGGGCGGGAAAGACTATTGGCCGCCTGTAAATTCTTCAGAATTTCTTGTTGCATTGCTTTGTTTTGCTTTACTATGCTCTCTGATTGGTTTAAAAAACATGCACCATAGATCCATTTTTAAAATGCACCATTTACTCTACCAATCAGAAAAGAAACAAAACCAATTGCAACTTGCACGTAGGAGAGTTTTCCCGTGCTTGGCACTACAATCTGCATCGTAAGTCCTTGCGACCTCTTGCTAAAACTAAGCACTTTTCATTGGCTTTAAAAACAAGCAACAGTATTATCTCAGATAATTCTCTCTGATGATACCCCCTCAGACCCCTCACCCCTGAGGGTGAACAAAGTTTGCCATCATTTCTTATTCACTAAAAGAGAACAACATGAAACCAGCCACATTGCAGTATAAACATTTTGGTGCAGTGTGGAATTGCTCATGTTCCTTAGAAAATAGTCCTGTCCTAAGGTGCCCCCTAGCACTTTCAGAAATTATAAGGTAAACTAGAATAAAAAATAATAATTTGGTGCTAAAGTAAATACTAGCATCAGGGTGGTTCAGTTCAATTCAAATTTGCATAAGTTATGTTGGGTTTTGTGACACTGCCTAAGCAATCATTGAATTTCATTACCATTTCATTGCTGTTAGTCCAGATTTTGTCCATATTTTCTTGTGGTGAAATGAATTGTTACAATATAGTAACAACATCCTGGTCCCTTTGAATAAAAACATTTTTTACCACTACACATTGATACTTTGCAAATCCAAAAGCTGTCGGACACTTAAATGAAACTTTGAAGCAACTGTTAATTGAGAAGACAAATTATTTAGATTAATTTATTTCAAGAAATTGGCAAGAGTGACTGTCACTGTCTGTTAGTTTACATTTCCTGCAGTTTGAGCTCTCATTTGATGTATGAAAATATTGACAAAGCAGTCAAATAAAAGCATTCAAGGCTTTTTCATTTGCAAGGAAACAGTTGCGTCTAAGTTTTTGAACTCATTCACCTTCTTTTCTCCTTGTCAGACCATGGTTTGTTATAATAACCGTGGAATTCTCTTTACTTGCAGTGATCAGCCGACACGTCGCCACCTGAAGAATGTGTATGTTTGCTTGTCTGCTTCTATGCTGACTGCAGCACTTGGAAGTGGAGTCCATCTTTTTACTGATATGTTAAAGGTACATACTAAATATTATATCATCAATTTATCTGCACTTGTTCCTGTGAAAACTTCATTCAAAATTGGTGCTACCTAAACACTGTTTAACTCCAAAATTGACAGGGGAATTAAAAATTCCCCTTATGCTGTAATTCTTCATATTTTGCATTTGCGTTACTGCTTCACTTTTTTTAAAGCCAAGAAGATTACAGTTGGACTCTTTTTTCTTCCTGTGCAATTAATCTTTGTCATTGCTGATCTGAAAGGGTCTATGTGAGTTGAAAATCAATCCACTCAGTAACCCTAGCAACTCTTTAGTAGTAACTAAGCAGAGCTATCAAATAATGTGTTGCGAGTGGGGTTTGTATGTTATATGTTTGTATTGTTTTAGCTAGTAACTAAGTAGAACTACAGTTATCAAATTTCATGTGTGAGTGGGGTTGTATGTTGTATGTCAAATAATTGTTTACATGTACAGGAAAGTTGTCACTCTAGTCTTGGCAATATATCTTCCCTATGAGTGCTTTTGTCTCTTTATCTTTCAGTGAAGGAACAGTAATATTTTTTGGTATTAGAACTGGTTAAAACATGTTAATTTTGAAAATTTGTTTCTCAAAAATGGCATAATTATTCCAGATAAAAATTACGTACTAGGCTCATTCAGCAAAACCTAAGGTTTAAGGAAATCAATGTCTCAGGTGTCAATTTTACACCTTACGTGTGAATTCTCATTTAAATTGCAGGCTCAAGAAAACAAGGATTGCTCATTTGTAGCTTTCCCTTAACAGTCGCAAAAGTCAATTTGTTTGGAGCAGTTTTAATAATAAAAAGTTCAAATTCCTTGAAACACCCGGCTGATGGTACCATTTCGTGTTGGAAATATACTGCTTAATTACCCTTTTCACGAGTCCATGAAATTAACAATGGTTTCCAATATTTTCCAGTAATTTCCAGCACTTTTACTTCAATGGCTCAGTACTGCCACTCTTTATCAGTTAATGCTACAGTTATGGTATCAAACAAATGCCCAGTCAATGGTGAACAGCTTATGGTCATTTTCAATAATCACAATGTCAAATAGCGCAAAATAGAGCGCATCATTTATTTCGATCGAGTTGCCTTAAATAAACAAAGAAGTCTAGTGTGTTGAAAAACAAAGCTCTAGTAAGTACTATGTTCACTAAATACGAACAAAGGCCACTATCACGCTAACATATTTATCTGTTGTTTTTATGTGCATATTTGCATGTTATAAGCATGTTGTGTGTTTACGTACTTTCACCTTATTCCCTGAAATTCTGTGGAGGGTCACATATGGTTTATTTTTCATTTTCAACCAGTTCTAATACCTTAATAGGCTGAGTAATTTGTGTTAAAAAATTGACTGTTTGATAAATCCAAAAAATTCTGCCATGGTTCCAAGCAATTTCTCTGTCGTTTGTGTCCAAAACAATTTTTGCTACTTTCAGGATGGCGCCTCCTAATACAGAGGTATTTTTGCACAATTTTTGTCTTTGAGGGAAAACTAGATCTTAACAAGGCTGTTGGAATCCAGAAAGAAAATTATGGGTGACCACGTATTTTTAAGAGATAATTTAGCAACCATAATTCTAAAATTAGCTTTTAAAAAAATACATAATGGTGTTTTCTTTCCCAGTGTAAGAACAATAATTATCTCTAAAAAATTTGTGGCTGCCGCCAATTTTCTCTCACTAGTAGTTTCATTAGTAGCTGTACTGTCCTTAACAAACCCCGAGTTTCTCGGGCCATCCCGAGATGTGTAGAAGATATATGCAGTAACAAAAGGAGGCAAAATCCTTAATTAAAAATCTTTGCAGGGTTCAAAATAAAATCAGAGCTTTCAGCCTGAATTTGACGGCTTTTTTTCTCATGGCTAATTTTTAGCCGGCTGTCAACAAGAATGAACAAGCACCTATCTCAAGTATGGAATAAAATGTTTACAGGCCAGACGCGGCTCATGTGCTCGTGCTAATGTGTTTGTATATTTCTCTTAGCAATGGTTGATTTTTAATTAAGTGCCATTTGCTAAATAAGGATGTTCTTAAAATCAGGCACAGCTGAGTGGTACATTGTTACGAAAGGCATAATTTTTTCCGCACTGTCTCTCTTGGTTGAAGTGCCGACTTCCTTTCACTGAATTTGAATTCGGACGTTATTCTTTCTACTAGACTGTTCGGGTAGTCTCTCCCACGGAGGCGTGTTTTGAATTGGGTTATATTCTCAACGAAAGATTTTGCTGAAGAGTTTGTTTTAAGAAGACGTAGGGCTTCACCTTTGATAAAACCTTTTCTAACCCCTGGTGGGTGGTTTGCTTGTTAAATCTTTGGCCTTTCAGAAGAATGGTATCCAGGAAGTTTCTTTCTTTGTCTGAGATTTCAGCAGTAAATTTAATTGGATCGGGTGGTGACTGTTTGCTACGACAATAAACTCTTCTATCTCCTTTTTGTCAACATTCCACAGCGAAAATATGTCATTGATGTATCTTTTCCACTCAAGTGGTAGAAAAGCGTAGAAAATTTGTACTACTGTTTGACTGAGCATGCACGTGGCGTTATGCTAAGCCCGATCAGTGTCTCTCTTTGACCTACAATTAACCGGTAGATTTCGCTCTTCGCAACTTATCATTGTTGCGCTCAACGCGGCGATAATGAAACTTGGTCAGTGCGCTTATGAATTTCCGGATGACCTCTCTCTTTATGGAGTTTATTTCTGTCTTAAACTCCTCGTCAGGAGTGTTGTTTGCTTTTGTGACAAAGCGCAAGTCTCTTGTGCATGTGCCCCTTTCTGTGTGAGCCTGAAGTTTAATTATCGACGTTTCTGATGGCTCGATTTTTCTCTTGAGCATGGAAATCTCATCGACGGCGGACTCGCAGGGTTGCTTGCTGGCATTTGGCAAATTAGATCAGGCCTTTGAAAATGATAAATGCCGCAACAATGACACTGATTTTTAGCGCGACGGTATATTTCCTTTGGTTTCCAGCAAATTAAATTGGACGAGAACTCGAAAGCACACAAAAAAAGTGACAAGGTGCTAAGTGGAACAGGATCGAAGACGCATTGGCAACAAAGAAATCGTGAATGAATATTTTCCCGGTTACTAAAAGAGAAGTGAATTGCTGCGGCACTGCTACCCCGTGTCTGGCCTATTTCCTCAAAAGTCGCGTTGTTGATGACGTATGAAACCACGCCGAAAAAAAAAAGAGTGCCGGCAAATAGAGATAGAACGAATGAAGACTTGATTTACAAGAATTGACTCAATCGTTTACGTTCCTTAATTTGTTGTTGTATGTGTGCAAGTGTTTCATGGCTGCATTACTTTCTGATATGAAACATTTACTATGACGTTCCAGGGACGTTGATTTTACCGATCAAAGGGATGGGAGGTCATTTTTTCTATTTCTTGGGTGAAAAATCGCCGGCAAGGGTGGCCAAAGTGCCGGCTGTCGCCGGTAGCCGACTGCTATTTTGAACCCTGCTTTGTAATGTCCTTGATGCCGTTTACTTGTGTCTGGTATGTACATTTTGTTCGTGTTTTTTTTAAGGGTGGTTTTTTGTCAGCTATTGCCTCCATTGGGTTGCTGATTGCACTCGCTTTAACTCCTCATAATGGGAAGAATCAAGCTAAAAGGATGGGTAAGTGGTAATTACAAACAAGCCAGTAATTGTAAGGGACCACTCTTTTTGTGCAAGAAATGCACTTGTGGGTCACTTATGAGACACTGGCACTAAATTTGGAATTGATTCATATGGGATTTACTGAGATAGTTGCTTAACCCTGGTAAAAATTTTGCCCAGGATCCTAATAAGATCCTAATAGGATCCTAACAGGATCTCGTAGGATCCTAACCAGGATCCTGATAAGATCCTATATAAGATCCTGTACGATCATCCTATAGGATCCTAGAAAATCCTGTAGGATCCTGTATAGGATTTCTACCAGGGAAGTAAGGGAGCTGCCACCCATGCATATTGCTGAAGTGTTTGTCATTGATTAATTTTAAAAATTCAGCCTTTCTAAAAGTTGTTTGTTCATTCTCAGCTTATTTTAACATCTGGAGCAATGCAAAGCTCATTTGTCTTGCTTGGAATATGTTTTGTTCTATGTTTCATTTGCCATTGGGCATCCCTATAGCTTGTTTAAGGATTTACACTTGGCCAGGAAACTGGTATGTAGCCCTTACCATGCTTTCAATTCATCCATGAGGCTAGCAAACTGGTAAAGACACCAGATTTCACTTTTTTATGCAGGAACCATGCAGAAATATATATGGCCCTTTTTCCTTTGGAATAGGGGTGCTTATTGGAATAGTGGCACCTATAAATTTAACAAAACAACAATCAAGAGGGAGTGCTTATTAGAAAGGGGTGCTTATTGGAAGGAGAGTACTAAATCAAATCATTACAGTAATATTTAAAAGATGATGGCATGGCATTGTAGCAATGAAGAATAGCTGTACATGTATGGCTGTTAGAAAGAAATAGTCAAACTGAGGCTAGCTGAAGTTTGGGGTGATTTATTGTGTTTAATGACTTGGTTATGTTTTTGTCTTTTCTTTTCCTTTAGGCATTCTTATGGGATTTGCATTTTGCACAGGTGGATATGTTATCATAATTACATATAATAACTAGTATATAAATGTAATATAAAATATAATAATATAAACATATAGAATAAAGCTGCTGTATATGTACCATTGGAACAGACATGCGTGATAAAAGAAACAAGCAGCAAATATAAAAAAGTTGTGTGTGTGGAAAATATGATTGGAAAAGTTTCCTATTTGAAGTCAATGTTTGACTGCCTTAAATTGTTTCAATGGACCTAAGTGAAATTTGAGTATCCTTCAAAATATTAATTGAACCAAAGGGTGACAAGGTTTTAGAGAAATTTATCGACTGGTTTTTCTATTATGACCTTCAGCTAAAGACAGGAAATTTAGGCCAAGAGAGCAAAAAACACGTGTTATTCAAGTTCATATTTTTTGATTTATCAAACAAAGCGATTTATTTAAATTGTTCATGGACGTGCAAGTTAAATGGTAAATGCAAGTTAGAACAGCTCAAATGAATTTCTAGCATTTTTAAAGCTAAAAATGACACGTGCAAATTCCTCAAAAATGCTCTGCCTCATAGATCATAGATAAACTCAGTACACAGAAAGGCAGCTATATGAAATACAAGTACCATGAACCGCTCTGAACAAAAACCTCCAGAATTCAAGAAAATTGACTATATGTAAAGGCAATAATGACATCATTGCATTTCTGTGACAACTCTAATTGTAAAACTCACTTCAGCCAAGACTTTAATCAATTGCTAGGAAAGGTGTGGCAGTTGTTTGCCCTGTTCTTTTTCTTTCTATTTATTCTTCTATTTCTTTGGCACCTGCAATTTCGTGTTCAAACTTGGAAGGTATCCTTGCTAAGAAATCCAGTCAAGCCACCTTAAGCACTTCCCTTTATGTAATCGGCAGCTCAACTAAGTCGTGGTTTTCATGAAATATTGTAGACAAAGCAGAAGACGGTGTTCCTATGTTTTCTAAGAAAAATAAATGCACTTTTGAGTTCAAGAAAAACTGAATGCACTAGCATTCTGCTAATGCAGGTATCAATGTTTAGACGGAGATGGGGGCTATGGGCAAAGGTGTGGCATTTGAATTTTTTGTCAATTTTTTTGTCAAATTCCTGACCCTTGGGACTGAAAAATTGCTCAAATTTGATAAAATATCCACACCTGGGGATAACAAAACCTTGTAATGACATGTATTAAAAGTAGTGAAGTAATGTGAAATGAACGTTTCTAACTGCCGTTATCGAAGGTAGATTGAAGAAGAATGATTAAAGTTGAAAATAAGTAAAAAAAAAAAAAAAAACCAATCCCTGAGAGTTGTACATGTACATTGTTTCCCAGTAGCGGGAAAGGTGTTGAGAGGATATTGCATTTATTATTAATTGGGCTTCAATTATCTGTGCTGATATTAAGTGATCTGAGCTGTATTAAATATTGGAACCACACCAAATTAATTAAACAGGAATGTTTTTAATTTAACCTTCCAGAAAGATTACATTGCTTTTTCTCTACCAGTTAGTCAACAAAGTGAAATACTACAAAATTGTCACATGTAGTTGAATAAGCAAAGGTTACACGGACATAATAATTACATGCCATTGTTGCACGTTTACTGATCTTTGACTTCAATTTTCCAAGATGGCATCTCCTGGAACACAAGTTTAGGACCCAGTACTCTGCACAGTTAAATTCAAATGGACCCAGTGCTCTGCATGGCCAAATTCAAATGTTCCCAGCGTGGGGCAAAATGTGTGGTCAAATTCCCCAGAGAGGGGACAGCAGAAGTGTTCAAATGCCACACCTTTGCCCGTACCCCCCCCCCCCCCCCCATCCAACCATTGATACCTGCATAACGTGCGTGCACTGGCAGTTTTTCTAGATCTCAAGCATGCATTATTTTCTTGGAGAATGTGGAACACCACCTTCTATTTGGTAACTGAATTTAAAAGAACTTGGGCATTG
This sequence comes from Siderastrea siderea, assembly GCA_964030785.1. Taxonomy (NCBI): domain Eukaryota; kingdom Metazoa; phylum Cnidaria; class Anthozoa; order Scleractinia; family Rhizangiidae; genus Siderastrea; species Siderastrea siderea. Next base: position 15,166,610 of record OZ034979.1, read on the forward strand.
ACCTCAGAACTATGAAAATACTCTCTTGCACTAATCCAATACAATTTTTAAATGAAACAAGAGAAGTTGGGTTTGTGGCAGAAATCTTGTATGGTGGAACTTAATAAGCATTTTTATGTTCACATTACTGAGAAGCTACATTTACATGGAACAGATTCATTCTTTGATAATGCCTTTAGTTAATCCAATCCAAGAAGATGACAGTTAAAAGTAAACTTTAAAATGCACATTGACATCCCACATTTGTTCGTCATTTCATGATTATAACCCCAACACATTGGAATCCTGATGCACTGTGAACTGTCAGGGAAGAATAGTGGTAAAGCTGTTTTCAATATCTAGTCATTGATGATCAAAAAATAAGAGTGAATTCGGGAAAACTGTTTTTGATTCATTGTGGGAAGAAGTTCCAGTTACTGGGGGTTTGAGTTGTTGTTGCACTGGAGGTTTGATTTGGAAGTCAGGATATTTGACCCATCTCTGCAGTATGTCATCAGGCTTAACCTTGCAACAAGCACCTCTGAATTTGTGGATTTCTCATCAAGAAGGAGGAGGATCATAAATTTCTTTAAGACTTGATAATGGCCTCAAAATTCAAATGTTTACAAGGTCCTCCATTGCCCTGGATTAAAACTATGCATTTGAGCATATTCATGGTAAATGTGGGGGGCTACAGAGCACCAAAGTTGTGCCCATTTTGAACACTGAGATTACATAACTTAGCATTCCATACAGAATAAATTTTGGCCCCAGTCTCCAGCATGTTCCTCTTCCCAGAAAAAAAAATTGTTGAGAAAGCTCACAACTTAGAAATGTACACAGCAATATAATTGAAGTAGTACTCTGTTGAGAGGATATTTGACAACCACAACATTCATTGTCCTTACTCTGTAATTTAAATGTTTTCAGCACATTCAAATTTCAGATTTCAAATTTCAATGGAACTTTCGTTTTCTCAATTAAACCTATCAAATTTGGGGTGCTGCTTATCTACGAGTGTGGCTCATACACAAGTGGTAATAGGATTTAATGTATGCACAGTGAGACTGTTTCGCATGGCCTTATGCTGATCTTGTTGTCAAGGAAACACAGCCTGAGGTGTTATCCTGTTTACGAGCTCATGAGATATCTTTATTTTTTTAAGGACTGGGTCTTGGGCCTTTGATGGATCTTGTAATTCAGATTGATCCAAGGTTAGTGAAGTTGTTTAAAAATAGGTACAGATGCAGCTTTTTTTAAAAGAGGACTGCTCAATGAAAATCTCAGCTCTTTAAATAACAAACAAAATTTCATGTACAGTGCAGGTTTCAGTTGAAAATGGATTTCTCTTGAACATCTTGTGAATAATTTTGTTCATTTTTTATTTTACCTTAATGGATCAGAATGAAGAATCTCTTTTTCACACTACACTGTCTTCGTTATGGCATCAAAAATGATCATTACTCTTTCTACAAGTTTTTTGCTCTTTATTCTATAGCGAGCGTAGTGGTAATGGCACAGCATTCCATATTTGGTGCTGCATTTGGTGCTGCAGCTTAAATTTGTGGCCCTTCAGCCTCCTTTATTGTAGAAAACAATAATTACTGCTTCACAAAATAAACATATATATAAAAAATTGCATTAATTTACTTTGTAATTATAGAATGGAGTGGTTAGGTTATAATAATATTATATGCATTGCAAGCATATAATATTTGGGTTAATTTTCTTGATCCTGAAGCCAAGTTTCCCTACCATTTGCATGCATTCAAGGCAGGGCAATCTCTAGTACCATTGATACTGTTGGTAACAAAAGTGTCAACTGGTAGAATTATTAAATCTTGGGTGCCGAAACTTCTACAAATTAGCTATTTGCCCACATTTGTTCCATTGAAGGGTTCTTCATTTTAATATTTTCCAGTCACAACGCTTACCATATTTGGCAAGTTACATGATCGTAACTTAAAAAGTCTAAAACTCGAATGGCTCACACTTTTTGACATTGGTGTAAGAAGTTTTAAAGAAACTTGTTAAATTTAAGATTGTCATTAGTATTATTATAATGCCATTAACATGTGTTTTTATACATTATGCCATTAACATGACTGTGTATTTAACATGTGTATTTATACATTTTCTGCAAATTATAGCATTTCTGTTTTTGTGTGTAAACAGTTAGTAATAATTTATTACACTAGGTGATTTAGAGAAGACTGGATTATCTCTGGTTCTTGATAAAAGTGGAAACTCCATCTCCTTTCCTTTGAATTTACAAGATTTTTTTAAGCTGTTGTTTGGAATTGGCAAAATGAAGTATTCATCCTCATATGTTTCACCATTTTTGTGACACAAAAGGCCTCAAAACAGCTTTCTACAAAATGCCCTCCTTAGCAATGACCTTAGATTGAAGTGAAGATAGACCTCCCTTAATAAGCTGCATTAATTATAGTTTAAAATGATATCTTATTTAAAAACAAGCATTAACTTATTATAACAAGGTATCCTCCCCCCCTGCGTGGACTGAAATGAAATAATTATTTTGTTATTTATTCATCACAATGTGGTGTTCTGTGGTTTTTTACAGCATCATCGCCACTGCTTTCTTTGCTACCACACTGATCTTCATTTGCTTTACTCTGAGTGCCTTGTGGGCTGAGGAAAGAACCTATCTCTACCTGGGAGGTGAGACTCTAGTTGCAATGGTATACTAATACTGGCATCACATTTGGTATACGAATTATACAGATTGTAAAGTAAAAATGGGCCATAACTTTGAGTCATTTTTAGCCAATGATGTCACTAACAGTGACGTCATATGGCTACTGCTGTAACCTAAAGAAATCAACAATGTCCAATGCTGTCCATGCTGTCTGTCTTTCGTCTGTGAGGCCAGGGGGGGGGGGGGTGGGTATTCTGTGAGATGTTGGGAGGGGACATGCCACTGGGACACTGAAACCGGGCCCTTGCCTCAACAGCGGCACATACCCTGACAGCTTATACTATGGGAGTAAGACTCCTGGGCTTTGAAGTGTTTTGCATTCGCGGGTGTGGATCTACTTCGAATGCCTGTGTTGTGTACGTGAGGTCTGACAGGATTTTATTCGCGTTGTAGTCCTGTGTTTACTTAGCCAAAGTACAAATTTCCACAGCAGCAAACACAAGACGGACTTGTATGAACAGAACGTTGTGGCTGCATGAAAACCTTCTCACTACTGCATATGTTGATCAAAGATATATCAAGCAATTTCGTAGAATTAACGTCACTTCAATCCCTCATTAACAGTGAAAGAAACAATATTTAAAGCCCATGCAAGTTTATAATGGTAATGAAAAGACTAGTCGAGAGTAAAACAGAATAAAATACTTCGGGGTTATCTCTCGGTAACAGTGAATCTAAAATTTGCAGTGTTATTTTTGCGTGTGTTTTATAAAACATGAAACCATTTCAAAGTAAAATCGGAAATTGCGCACCTTGTTGCTAAAGTAGCTATTCTTAAAACTGAAAAACTTGAATGGAACTAATACTAATAATAGTTGTCACTACAGCTGCTCCCACTTTTCTATAGTTTTATTGATAATGGCAAGGTAAAATAAGCACAAACAATAACAAAATATATTGCTGTCAAGACTTGCACAACTGAAACGGTTTTTCTCAAATGTTTATAAAAACGCAACAAGGCAACAATAGTTTGTTGAAAGGAGTTTGCCCAGGGAATATCAACTACACTGGACTTGACTACTTGTGTTTCACGCTTTGTATTTGGTGTATCCATTTTGTCATGTATCAAATTTCAACTTGCTTATGCAAATTAGTCTGTGTTTACAAAATGTTGCGTTGCTTCTTAAACCCACCATCACCTATGTAAAATAGACAGAACAATGGACAAAAAGGTTTTTCCAGCCAAACATTTTATTAAAATAAACAATACATTTGCTTTTAGTAGTGAAAAGCTCTAGATTTTCTTGTGTGCATGGACACACGCATGTAACTTTTGCAGACACTTCACGACTTAATGGCGACCGGTTGATCAAAATTGGAGCTGCTTTGTGAACAAAATTGCAAAAATCATAGAAATCTGGATCAAACGGTCAGTTAAACAATTTTTTGAAAAGCAAATCAGCATTTAAAAACAACATTTACCGTACTGCAGCATTTACCCAGGTCTTGTAAAATATATTTGACGTCCGCAGTTCGCTACAGTATATATTTAGCTTGTGTAAATATTGCGGTTTCCGAAGACCACCTGGGCCCCTCGCTTTGTTCAAGTCGAGAGTTTTTCTGGTAGACAATAATTTCCCATGATCACTCAAGGACTTCAATTCTGCCTCCTCGGGTTTTGGCCTCTGGGCCAAAACCCTGCGGGGGCAATAAAGACCTATAACTATTGAATTTTGAAAGGATGATTTAGGTTTAGGGTTTTGCTTTTGCTTAAGAAGAAAACAGTCGTATCAACTTGAAAAGGTAGGCGGAAATTAACTGTTGAAATTCGTTATCATATTTGAAAGCGAAGTTATTTATCTTCATTAAGACCGGCTTTGTAACTTTATTTTCATTTTTTGTGACTCTTATCGGCATCGGATCTGCAGTAGCCTTTGTCGTCTTTGTTTACTTTTATGATACACTTAATAATTACCCGGTATGCTGTCTACACAAGCTGTTTATCCTTTATACTCTGTTATTTTATTTATGAAAGTAAAGCCAATTACTGGTACACCTCATGTTTGAACACCTAGAGTGAAAACCCAGATTTGCCTGTGCATTTGCACGTGCTCAGTGTTACAGTTTCTTTATACCGTGACAGACTACTGTTACCAGTTACTTTAAAATCAAAATTGATATCAAGTCTATGGCACTGGTATTTGCACAATAATATTTAAAAATTGCCATGTAACCCGCACCTTCCTGTCCAGTAGCAACCATTGTTTATTTGTTCAAAAATTAACAGATAACCCATGGGTAATTGGCTGGAAATTACGGCAATCAATGGGAAGAGCTGACATAATTGGAACTGTGCAGTGAACTGAAAGCTGATCGACTTCGTCAAACAAGATCGGCCTCGAAGTTTACATCACTTGAGTTCGCAGCATTCAATGGCCCCCCCAATGCCAAACGTAGCAGAGCTAGTGGGTCTTCTGTCCAAAACCATAGTTTTTGCGCCAATCCGAACACATTTTCCTGGAAAAAAATACCCGTGTTTATCTCGATCGAGGCGCGATGTCACGTGCAACGAGATACATTTTGTATGTACAGAAATTACTGCCGTAGCGCAGCAGGGATAGCCGAGGCCTGCTTAGAGAGTGGTTCAGGTACAAGTATTGTCTTCTTTTTCCAATGCCGTTCATGACTTGAATACATAAAAAATACAAGAACACATGTTTTGGAATATGTTGTCTTTGAAGAAAAGGGAAATGAAGAGCTTCATTTACTTTGCATGCAATTTTAATGTCACGCCATAATCAGCAGATTAGCTGATTCATTCTGCAGTGAAGATTATTTTTATTATTGTTGTTATAATTATTAACTTCACGTAGTCATGCTGCTCGTTACCCGATTTCATCATAACTGATTACGCTGCTGATTTCTTGCTCTGGGGAAGATGGGTTACATTAACCGCAAGCAGGGAGGGGAAGGCGTGGTTGAGGGAGTTAGGGTATGGGTGGGACTGCACTGCAGTGGTGTAAGATTTCACCATTTTGGGGAACAAAACGTCATTGGCTCTGCACACATTGCATGCCTATGCTTAGCCATGTAGCTTTAGGTATACATGGTTTATAAAGTGCTACTGCTTTTTCTAGAGCAGTTAACCCAACATCCACCTTTCACCAGGCCAACACAGCAATAAATGCCCCATGTCCAGTTATTTGCTCGGGCAGAAAAGCAAATATAACAAGACATAAGCAAACAACCTTTTTTTAGCTCTCAGGTTGAATTTGGGATTCTTGTAGATTTTCAAGACAACTTGCACATCTTTAGGTAGACATACAATAAACTGTATTTATTGATTTTTTTGCCAGGTTGAAGGTACATGTACCAAGTTTTTTCCTAAATTTCTGTTAAAAACAAACGAACTGGATTGAGAGTTTGAAGAGGAAGGAACATTTAATGGTCCCCAAAAGCATCCTCTAATTCATTTTGCTATTTCGCAGATAAAATTGAGGGTTTTCATGATTGTACATGTATTTAGATTTTGACACAATTATTCGCTTTTATGAGAATATTTTGATTTCCATGGTGAGTGAACTAAATAAATGATTTAGCATACATAGTCAACTTAAGAGGTCACACAGTTCTACTTTGTGGTCGCTCTTTAGAGTTTCAGATTTTATTATTTTAAACGAATGAAAAAAATTTTTGCTATCCAGGATCCTGCAAAATCTTTAAGGATTCTGCCCAAGATCCTATTGATAAGATTTAGGATCCTGTAGGATCCTATAGGATCTTAAATAGGATCTTATGAGGATCTTAGGTTAAGGTACTATAAGATCCGGTGTAGGATTTTCAGCAGGGTTGTTGTCTCATTGTTTTATGTTCCTTCATGATGTCCAATTGCTTTAAGGCAGCCTTGTTTTAAAATGATATTTATTTATTTTGATTTTCAGATGTGAAAAGTGTTTGAATTTAATTAATGGAACTTGACATAAGATCTTTTTCCTACTACAGGAAATTAATCCTAAGTTGTTAATCTCCACATATAAGACTTCTTTTTGTCAGGGTGTAATGTTCTGGGAGGGGGTCGCAACCTGATAGAAAATTAAATTATATGGATGTGGCTTGTCCAAAATTGTGGGGGGGGGGGGGGGGGGGTCAAAAGTGTCCTTGCAAAGTCCATGTGGACTTCTTGTTTTATGAAAGGCATGGGCATTGGGTTAATAAAATGGACTGGATGTGGAAAATACAGAATTAAGATATTTCATTTTTGACCTTAGACATGACAGCATTGGTCATATGATCTCCTTGTCATGTTTTGAAGTCACATTACAGTGTGTGCATGTATTGCAACATAAGCCAACATTGTTGCTGACATTTATCTCTCTCACTCTTTCCAAGGAGGGTTGGTATTCATGCTAAAAAACTTGAGATTTTTTGGTAATTATCTAATTTTTCTCTGAGGCATAGCTGGAAACTAAACTGGGGCTTATCATCCACAACAGTGACCAGAGGAGTGAAACTTGAGCAAAAGCACATGCATCTTAAGTGAGCAACTTGCACCAGATAAAATGCTAGGAATGGTTGAAACAATAAATTATTGTTCACATTTCTGAGAAAGTGGCAGTTGTAAGGATCAATTTGCCAGTCTGCTTCATGTTTGGACTCACTTTTTTAATGTCATTTTCTTTGTATTAGGTACACTGCTTTCAGGGCTGAGCATGCTGTGCTTTCTGTCCCTGGTCAATCTCTTTATTGGAGCCCGATTTATTTTCCAGGTAAATTAACATCAAAGGTAGTATCCTAATTAAGATCAGCCAGCGTTATGTGCAAATCAAAGATTAAGACAATTTAAGGCCTGGTTCAAACGTTGAACATTACATCTGCTGAACCTAATTATAGGTTTGGCACGTGGAAAGTTCAGCATTTCAACCAGGCCGAAGTGACAAATGCAGTTTGCCCAGGCAGTGACAGCCAACCTCATGGTCAGCAACTTGCCCTTGGTAGGTCCCATGCTTAATAGGATTTGATCGTGAGGTAGACAGCATTACTGATCGTGTGATTGCACTGTTTCGTGGAATTGACTTTGCTCCCCTAAATTTAGCTGGAAATTCAGTTTCTGTTTGCTCATTTGTTGTTTATGAATGTTGTGTCAGTTCCCTTTTTTCAATCCTTTAGCTTCAAACCCTATAAGTGTCCTTTGTTTACTTGTAAAATAAATTTCTTGTACTTGCTCACTTGCTTATATTTAATGTAAATGCTTCATTCAGAGCTGCAAGTAGCATGCATCTGTTGTACCAAGTTGAATGTATTCTTGCGAAGTTTAACATGCTTACTTGCATATGATGTTTATGGTTGTGTGTTGTTAGGTGCAGTTGTATGGTGGTTTGCTTTTGTTCTGCGGCTTTGTGCTCTATGACACTCAGCTGATTGTATACAAGCACAAGCAGGGAGACAAGGACTTCGTCTGGTAAGATATTTCAACAAGGGCTTATTCTGGCATTTATTTATTTATTTGCTCAACTGTGAGCATTATAGACTGTGCTGAAATAATGAGACAATGACAAAAATACGAGAAAACAACCTAACAGCACAACGACGATACTGCTCCCTTAATCATGTTATTGTCCCTGGGGAGCTGGTTCTAATCTAGGAGTGTTCTAGGATACAAGGAGCATCTGCTGTATTGGCATTACATATCTGATAACCAGGCAATGTTTTTTTTTCTATGAGTGTACCTTAAGGTAGTGAATACTCGCCAAATTTAAAATGTGTGAAAAAACTGTTGAACACCATGGCAGAAATCACTTGTTAGCTGCATCTGGCAAGAACGTCATGCTAGCCCACATATAAGGCACCAATAACATTACAATCCTATATGAATATATACACCAACTGATTAACGCACCTACCTCCACTAACACACATTTTCCTTCACTTGTACTCACTTTCCTTCATTTTTTGTACTCACTTTCCTTCATTTCTACTCACTTCCCTTCACTTGTACTCACTTACCTTCACATTACTGCCTTATATGTGGGCTAGCATGACGTTCTGGCCCTGCATCTGGTAATTTTCAGCATGAAAAATCGCTAAATTACTGTAAGCTGTGGCTAAAATTGGTAACCTAATGGTATCATTTTGTTTTCTATTAAGGCACTCTGTGGATTTGTTCTTGGACTTCATACAAATTTTCCGTAGGATCATGATCATCCTTGCCCAGAACAAGGTAGGTTAAATCTGCAACAGCTGTGTAATAATACTGTCATAAATCACATAACTTTTAGTATCTTCTAGAATTAAAACAGTTTACTGGCGTGAAATAAGTTGGCCCCAAAGTTTCCTGTCAGTATTTAGATCTTTTAGGAGTTCTCTACATCTTGAATAACTAGCATAGCATAGCATAGCATAGCAGAGCATAGCAGAGCATAGCATAGCATAGCATAGCATAGCATAGTGCAGGCATAGCATAGCATAGCATAGCATAGCATAGCATAGCATAGCATAGCATAGCATAGCATAGCATAGCATAGCATAGCATAGCGCAGGCATAGCATAGCATAGCATAGCATAGAATAGCATAGCATAGCATAGCGTAGCGTAGCATAGCATAGGATAGCATAGTATAGCGTGGCATAGCGTAGCGTAGCATAGCATGGCATAGCATAGCGTAGCGTAGCGTAGCATAGCATAGCATGGCGTAGCGTGGCATAGCATAGCATAGCGTAGCGTAGCATAGCGTAGCGTAGCATAGCATAGCGTAGCGTAGCACAGCAGAGCATAGCGTAGCATAGCATAGCGTAGCGTAGCGTAGCATAGCATAGCATAGCGTAGCGTAGCGTAGCATAGCATAGCAGAGCGTAGCATAGCATAGCGTAGCATAGCAGAGCGTAGCATAGCAGAGCATAGCTAGCACAGCACAGCACAGCATAGCATAGCTTAGCACAGCATAGCGTAGCATAGCATAGCATACATGTAGCATAGCGTAGCGTAATATAGCGTAGCGTAGCGTAGCGTAGTATAGCATAGCATAAGCATAGCGTAGCATAGCAGAGCAGAGCAGAGCGTAGCATAGCATAGCATAGCATAGCATAGCATAGCATAGCATAGCATAGCATAGCATAGCGTAGCGTAGCGTAGCATGGCGTAGCATAGCATAGCGTAGTGTAGCATAGCCTAGCGTAGCAGAGCATAGCGTAGCGTAGCATGGCATAGCATAGCATAGCATAGCATAGCGTAGTATAGCATAGCATAGCATAGGGGAATCGAATCCCGGCAAGCCTGGTTTTTTTCAGGCTTTCTTTTCGCAACTGCATAAGTTGCGTTAATAACTGCGAGGATCTTCTTTACATTTATTTCTTCATTCCGCAGTTCAAATATATGAATTTCATATATTCATAATTTCACCTTCATCTTTTCCGGGAACATTACGAACCAATTTAATGACCAGCTCCCAGTTGGCTTGTTAGCTCAATTGGGTAGAGCGCTGCACCGGTATCGCAGAGGTCAGGGTTCGAATCCCGGCAAGCCTGTTTTTTTTTCAGGCTTTCTTTTCGCATTTGCATAAGTTGCGTTAATAACTGCGAGGATCTTCTTTACATTTATTTCTTCATTCCGCAGTTCAAATATATGAATTTCATATATTCATAATTTCACCTTCATCTTTTCCGGGTATATTACGAACCAATTTAATGACCAGCTCCCAGTTGGCTTGTTAGCTCAATTGGGTAGAGCGCTGCACCGGTATCGCAGAGGTCAGGGTTCGAATCCCGGCAAGCCTGTTTTTTTTCAGGCTTCCTTTTCGCAACTGCATAAGTTGCGTTAATAACTGCGGGGATCTTCTTTACATTTATTTCTTCATTCCGTAGTTCAAATATATGAATTTCATATATTCATAATTTCAAAATGTGATTCGATAGAAATTCATGTTGTTACTGTGTTTTTAGCTCGATGCAAAAACGGATGCAAAACTGAGTAATATTACTACTTTGTCTCTTAGTCTCAGCTTGTGTAAGTTCTTAGTATGTTCTTAAAATTTGGGTCAGTTTCAGCCTCAACGTTCTTATAAAAGAAAAAGAGTGTATAGTCAATCAAGTAATTATCAGGTGTTGTTGTTTTTGTTTTTGTCTGCTGAACTATGGAACTCATGTAACACGCCAAATTCAAAAGAAATAAATCAAAAGAAATAAGAAAAAATAAAACTAATCGTATATTCGAACATGCATGTCTTTATAATTTGCATTATTTACATTTTCTGTTTCGTTTGTTTTTTTTTTGGTCTCTTGCTTTCTTAATTTTAAGAGCCAAAAATGTAACTTGACGCCGGCAGATAATTGAACTGATCGACTGAGCTTGAAGTGTTTTTGGGTTTAGTCAAAACGCCTTCGCAGGGCAAAAACCCCAGAATTTGGTCATTTAACTGTTTGAGCGCCAGTGCTTTGCTCACTAAACCTTTTCAACGGCGTCCTCGTTGCCGTCGCCGTCGTGGTTGCTTGAAAGTCCCAAGGTTTGTCCAACATTCTATCAGACTACTGTAGGAAAGTTTGATACTAGTCAGTTACACGTTATAAAAATACATGTGTACATTCTTATATGCAAGGTAGTGTAGTATGCACTTGCTTCAACTCGTTGACTAAAATACTTATTTCACAGGATTCCAAGAAGAAGAAGAACTGAGAGACTGGAAGGAGTGGTGCAGAAGACCTTATTCAAAAATGACAGCTTTGGCGTAGTTGTCAGGAAATCATTAACAACACGATAAGCTGTCTTAAATTTAGTTTGAGTGTTTTGGTTTTGAAGGTCAAAAACTCGAGAAAAAGCTATAAAAACAATATATGTTGTCCTGTTACGTTTAGTTGGTGGTTGGATGATAAGGCCTGTGTGGCCGGTGTACAAAGGAGAGAGAGGGAATTAAAGGGGAATTTGAGTTCAAAACGTGGTCATGTGGGAGGGGAGACGTGATCTTTTAACCCTACCAAACCCTACCAAAGCTTAAATCTCCCCTCTCTCTACACCTGTTACCTGGAGTAAAACCACCGAAATAATTCTTTTAGTTAACAATGATCGATGGCAGCCATTTTTGAGTAAGGTCTGTGTTACAGCTAAATCAAAGGAGTTTTTCTTGTGTATTCGTAAATTTAATAATAGAGTTTCTTGTTAGATAATTAAGATCAACTAATCAGCAATACGAAATCAGCAAGGCTGTTTGATCTTTAAATGTTTTTCGTCACGCTCGCTTCTTGTCGGTGGCGGCGCATAAAACAGAACAACGAGTGAAGCTATCTGGTGAAGAGGATGGGGCAGGAATGTTTTAATAATGTGTCACTTTATTTCCGGCTATCCCTTTCACCAGCTCTTTTTGCCTATCATTTAACCTTTTGAGCTTACGTTGCTCGCATAATATTCCAAGAAAAGTTAGCCTGCTCACATTAGTTGTAAAATATAGTGTAATAGCAAATAAACTGCAACTGTACTTATTAAGTATGACTGTTGCTTTACAATCCCTCTTTTATCGGCTGAACTATCGACACAAACCTCCTAAACCTCTAAAAACGTTGTGTACTCCCTGTTCCCGAGTTTTCCTTGGCGGCTCCCGCTTCTTTGCGCATTTCTAGCATTTTTTGTGGCTTCGAAGAAGCGCCCAGTGCCATCATTATCGTATTTAGAGTGATTTTACTTAACCGTGAAAAAGATGATTTTTTTTTTTACTTTTGACTAGTAGATGCTAATTGTTAGACAACGTTTCACGGGTTAAGTAATACCCTCTATTTATTCGTTTACGGGTTTGCCACATTCGTTGTGCATGACGTACAGTGAAACTTGTCAAAGAAGAAGTAAAGAAATGTTCAAGTCACCGAAGACCTGACTTGTCAAGATTAGGGCTCTTCCTTTCTTGTATGCGTCTTAACATACCATGATTGATTGTGCTAACAAGTCACGCTCCTACTAGATTTCCAATGCTGTTGTGGGCTGTGGCTAAAAGTGAGACGGGGACGCAGGGACGCGTGTTTGGGGACGCGGACGTGAGGTTGGGGACGCGGGAACGTGAGATCGGGGACGTGGGGACGTGAGAGCACAGGGAAGCTAGAGAAAAAGCAAAGATTCCCCACGCTGGATAAACGTTAAGAGCGCCTGTCTGTAAAAATCAGACAAAATCAAAATTCCGCGGCAAGGGTGGAAAATTCGATTTCTTTCATATTTTAATGTTAGATAGGTTAGGGTATAACTAAAATCACTGGATACTTTTTTTGGCAAAATATCCTTTTATTTCAAAGAAAAATGCAAATAACGAACTTCCGTTAAAATCGCCATTTGAAGCAGTAAATTATGACATCAATTCGAGGCGTTCGCGTGCAAAAGCAAATCCCTCTGTCGTCTTTTAAACACTCAATTTTACTTTTGCAATCTCTCAAGAGCTTCAAAACTGATTTTGTTAGAAACTGCGTTGTTCTTTGTGTTTGAAATAATTTAATTTTGAAAGTTTACATTTCTCATCAGGAAAAGTACTTCGTGAATTAAATTATTTTTCACCATGTGCTAAACCTTCAAATCGATTCAGCTTCTGGTTGTTGAATTGAGAAAAGATGTTCTCAGGATTGCTGCAAAAATTTCTTTGGGCAAATGATTGAGAGCGACGCGAGAGCTTTTCAAAGTTCGTTGAAATGCAGGTTGTTTGACCCTTCTTGGCAACATTCCATTCGCGAGTCAGGCACATATTTTAATGTGTATCGACCCATATGAGATCGAAAACGTCAAACAGAAAAACAGTTCGAAATGCTCTTACCTCATTTGCTGTAGAGGACAGGGGTCCAGAGGCCATTTCCGATCCAATGAACACCGCCAACTGGGTCAGTGTATTGTAAACGGTCGAACAGCTCAACAACAACCTGTCTTGCAAAACGTTCGACATCTTTCTACACTGTGACATCTTACTCAACGGTTCAGTTGCTGGTCAGTGTTGCTTAGTTGGCAATACACAAAAAGGTTTTTATCACTACATGTCGCCGCTAACGCGGCCAGAGTTCTATCTAGAGCCGTGTCACGCAATGCAAATCATCGGAATGGACATTTTACTAGAGGGTAGGGGAAGGGCAAAGTCTGCTCTGATTACGGCTCAGGTTTCGAGAAATGGGCATCCTCGTACCCAGGGTCTTCGTTCCCTTTGACCGAAGACTCGAGGTACGAGAATGAGAAATGGGAGGAACTAGTAATGGACCAAAAATACGAAACAAAATTAGTGCTACATTTAGGCACCTCAACCTCCCGTGCCAGAACGCAGAAAAAGTAGTCACCCCTCGGCGTGAGTTGTAGGCATGCAAATAACAATGTTCGAACACGAAAATTAGCTAAAAAGGGTACGTGTACTAGCTTAAGTTAAAAACCTCTTCAAAACGTCGAGTCCTGAACATTAAAATCGTTTTTATCAGGGAAATTGCGATGTGACTAACTAGTTTGTGCTTATTGTTTTAGCTTAGAGGGGGGGCCTTGGACTTTTTTTTTCACAAATCATACATATTTACATACATGAATTGCTTCGTTACACAGAAGACGGTTGTTGTTGGTTCCATTTTCTTTTTGTCGGAGTTTGTGGTTACAACACCAGACGAATCAAAAGCTCGAGCCCCCAGAAGTTTTGGAAGTTGAAAAAACATTACAATAAAGGAGCCAAAAAATATATAATTAAAACGAATTAATGTGCAACGAATTGTCTTAAATGCTGATGCTAAAAGTTCCTTTTATAATTTTACAACCTTTAACAGGGTTTGACATCTGTTGAGTCACTAGCCACCGGGCAAGTGGGCTTCAAAAATATACTAGCCCACCGCACATTTCAGTCGCCCAGGTTCCTTACCAATGTCTTTCTTCACCCATATCACCTTGACCCTGGCAGTATAGCTTTACTGTGAAGGACCTTAATGCCTTTAATAGCTAAGCGACTGCTGTGTATTCGGATAGACCACACTGCTGTTTATCACCAATCGAGTGATAAAAGCTACGTAGACGTTTACGAGAGTTAGGTAAAACAGGTCCGAAATTCGTAGCTTGGCTGTCGAAGTGTTTCAATTTTAACAAACCTTGTAACTTTAAGGGTACTTTTTTAGAACTGATGCTATAAATCTGGTGGATGTTGCCAACAACTTTGTCGGCGAAAAAGCAAACAGGAAGCAGCTTTTTGGCAAATTGTCAACGAAGGATGTCCCCAAAAAGGTGTCGTTTTTGACGAAATCGAATCGACACAAACTGTGGCATTGTGAACAGAGTTAGTATCTATGTCAGTGTGTATTTTGAAGGGGGGGGGGGGGGAAGGCTTTGACTGCGCCAATTTTTTTTTTAAGCCTTGGTGCGGGCCTGATACCACAAGTTACAAGTCAGTTTTTACAACGAACGCTTGGATAAAATGACGATATGTCCCAGCCATCGTGCAAAACTTGGGATAGTGTCTAGCAGAAGCTGCAGCACAAGGGGCCGGGTCCCGGGTCACGCTAAGGAAAAGGCGGGTGGCCAAAAAGTGAAAGAGGACTGGGGAAAAAGGGATCTAAAGTTACCTTACGCGAGACTGGTTCGCTTGTAAAAGTTGGATCAGGTGAGTTTTATATTCGCTTGTGGTCTATCCGAATATTAGCCAGGTTATCGATGGAGGCCTCACTCTTCTCTTCGTCCTCATTAAGGTGTATGTAGAACGTGAAAGAGGTAACAGACCTTTAAGGTCAAGATGCTTGACGTATTTCTGTTATGATATCCTCATATCCATTATGATAAGTATGCTGGCTGCTGTGAGAGATCTCGCTCACTGGGAACCTGTCTCAGTAAGATTCGTAAACAGAAATTCAGGAACAGAACCTCATTTTTTGTTACCATGGTTACGTGCCATATTGCACAGTCTTCAAACAGCACTGGCGTGCTGTTAGAAGCCCCACTCATTAGTCAGGACACACTAATGTAGACTAAGTCAAACAGCCGACAAGAGAGCACAGTTAAAAACTTCGATCGCACTCATTTGTTATGAAGAGAGAACCCTTCCTGTCCAAAACTCCATCCAACCCTTAAACAGCGAGCTGACTTTCACTCCTGATATAACTGTGCCTTGTACCGGTCCTGTGCCAGCTGAGAACCAGCAGACTGACGCCAATGCTCATAGGTAGAATACCCGCTCGTCAATTAACAAAAGGGAGTCCCTTGTAGTTATAGGTTTCCCCGTATTAAAGTTGGGTCTAGTTAATAATAGCGCCACTTCTGTTGCACCACTCACCTGTAAGCTTGTACAACGGTTGGAATTGCGTTTCAGACTACTAGGGTACCAAATACAATTTTTAATGGTTGTAACAACACTGGTAATAAGAAAGAAAGACACACAACGCCATTAAAACCACGAATAATCCCTGTAATTAACACTGTATGTTATTTTACTTCACCTCAAAGGTTTTGCCCTTC
Organism: Siderastrea siderea; assembly: GCA_964030785.1. Taxonomy (NCBI): domain Eukaryota; kingdom Metazoa; phylum Cnidaria; class Anthozoa; order Scleractinia; family Rhizangiidae; genus Siderastrea; species Siderastrea siderea. The sequence goes on from OZ034979.1 coordinate 15,182,667, forward strand.
CCCTACCCCCTAAAATGCCTTTGATACGCATTGCGTGACAAACCAAATACGCACCGGGCGCCATCCACGTTTGGTCCCAATTTGGCAGTCAAATCTGATAATGCTTTTGTGCACTGAAAACTGAGCAACACTCGTATTAAAACAACTGAACCGTTCAGTAAGATGCCGTAGTGCAGAAAGACGTCGAACGCTTTACAAGAAAAGATGGTGTCGTTGAGCTGTTCGACCGTTTACAATTAGGTTGATCCAGTTGGCGGTGTTCATTCGGTTCATTGGACGTCATCAGCAGGACCAAAATACGACGAACGGCAAGAGAATCACACGAAAATGGCCTCTGGACCTGTCCTCTACAGCAAATGAGGTTAGACCGTTTAGAAGTGTTTTTCTGTTTGACGTTTTCGATCTCATAAGGGTCGAAAAACATTAAAATATGTGCGTGACTCGAGAATGGAATGTTGCCAGAAGGGTCAAAAGACCTGCATTTTAACGAACTTTGAAAAGCTCTCGTGTCGCTCTCAATCATCTGCCCAAAGAAATTTTTTCAGCAATCCTGAGAACATCTTTTCTTAGTTCAACAGCCAGGAGCTGAATCGATTTGAAGGTTTAGCACATGGTGAAAAATAATTTAAATCACAAAGTACTTTTCCTGATGAGAAATGTATACTTCCGAAATTAAATTATTTCAAACACAAAGAACGACGCAGTTTCTACCAAAATCATTGTTGAAGCTCTTGAGAGATTGCAAAAGTAGATTTGGGTGTTTTAAAGACGACAGAGGGATTTGTTTTTGCACGTGAACTCCTCAAATTGTTGTCATAATTTTCTGCTTCAAATGGTGATTTTAACGGAAGTTCGTTATTTGCATTTTTCTTTGAAATAAAAGGATATTTTGCCAAAAAAAGTATCCAGTGATTTTAGTTATACCCTAACCTATCTAACATTAAAATATGAAAGAAATCGAATTTTCCACCCTTGCCGCGTTATGTTTGATTTTTACAGACAAGCGCTCTTAAAATACAAAGTACGGAAATAATAAAGAATAATGTAAAAACTGCTTCAGTATGCATTAAATGCTAATGAACGTCTTCCATTCCCCCCCCCCCCCCCCCCCCCTCCACCCGACTGTGGTTTTTACGCTCCAGTGAGGTACCTCAGTGCAGATATACCCGACACAACTGTGTTCCAAGAGGAGGTAAATTTGGTCTCAGATTTCGGCGAGTGCGTGAGGCCATTTTTGTCACGATAAGTGGCGTGTTTGCTCCCTCCAGGCCAATAGCGTGCAAGTAGGTATTTTCCGTGATTGGCAGGTCTGCGCGGATTGACAGAAAAATAGCCGATGTTTGCGCCATTTCGTTGGAAGAAATCGGCTTTTTCGATCGATTTATAGTCACTTGCCCACTTTTCTGCTATATAACCCGCGTCCCGGATCTCGCGTCCCGACGCTTCCACTATCCCGCGGCCCCGAGAAAAGTTCAGAAGCTACATGAAGTAATTGTTAAAGTGCCGTGTAAAGTATGTGGTTTAACGTGCGTACTTCCAGTTGGCTTTGCTACCTGGCATTAAGAGCGGATGTCTGTAAATATCGACCAAGGGTGGGAAATATAAAAATTTTGAAAAATCCCAAAAAAATTCTGTAGACTACCCTATGTATTCTATTAACGAAAATATAAATTTGAGTTTCATCAGATAAATATTTTGGCGATACGGCGGGTGTCAAGTTTGGGCGCTTCACGGCCTCCGCCAGACCACTTTTTCGGGGCCCGATACCGGGCTACGAAAAGATCTCGATCTAATTCAAACATCATTCAACCCAAAAAGCTTCTTATCGTATTAAAGGGAATTTAACACACATTTTGAGTGGTCAAGTGCTTGAATTGATTGCGACTAGAATATTTTACAGATTTTTAAATATTTACACAATTTCGAGGATTTCACGCGAGCAAAATTGTGTCCAAATTCGAAGGCCCAAAATCACACCCGGTACATAGTTTCAAACAGCAAAAGACATTCCACATTAAAAAGCAATCTCTAAACTTTCAAAATATGGTTTTAAAACTTTGGGCAACACATGAAATGAATTTATGGGAACGCGAAATTCAGGGAGCACTTGAGTGAAATTTGATCTTTCTGACTTGACAGTTTTGAGGTTCGGCGCGACACACAAATCAATACTGAAACAAATGTTTCAGCCAAAATACATTTAATTTAGGCAATCTCAAGTCCCACAGTGATACAAACATGCTTCATAGACATTAGGTGGAAAATTTGTACACCAATTTTCAGCCGAAAAGAACTCATATCCCGGCTTTCAGGTATTTGAACTTGCCTCGCTAATGTAAACATGTGGGTCAAGTTCTTATCACGACACAGCAAAGTGTTCAAAATCTACACCAAATATCTATCCTGTCTAGTATATAATCAGGTCTACAATATGTTTGTTTGTACCTTGTGTCCTTGTTTGTCTTCATTTCCGCAAAAACTGAGGCAAACTACAGCGAAATCCCCGCGCGCTCGACGTGTCACGAGTCTCGTGGAAGTGCTATTATGTGAGTCGAGATTGCGTTACATAACATGACACACAGGGACTGACCGGTTACTTCAGGATTATTTTTGAGCTGTGAAAAAAATGCCATCTCTAATCTAGCATGTTGTAGGTATGACATTGAAATGAGCTGGCAATCTCAAATTTTCATCCTTTGCAGTTTTTACCATCGCAGACTTGTGATCCCCGAACGTGCCAAACAGTATTCATTAACGCTACGTAAATACACGTGTTCCTTTTTGTTTGTTTTTGTTACCCATATTTGTCCTGATTTCTATCAGATTGGGAAATACCGTAATGCGTTGTGCAATACTTTTGCAATACGCTCTCATGCAAAGCACAAGTAACAGCGTCCCGGTACAGTCTGATCTTGCACTTGCGGCATTAATCTTGATAGCCCGGTCTCGTTCTAAAAACTAGCGCTGAAAATAAGTAAGCATCATTGCCAGGCAGTACAAGTCTGCTCGCTAATGTGCGACGATACAGCGATACAGTGCGAATATGGAGCGCTGGTTGGGGGCGAGTGTGGCTCAAGTACCAAATACCCGAGCACAGAGTACGTATGCATCGGAGAGTGCAACCGATCAATTGAGCGCCACTTTACAGACACCCTGCAAGCCAGTGTTGCTAACTGTGGTTTGAACACTGAAGCAGAGCTGATATTAGCCAGGGCAGGTAAGTTTGATACATGTTTTATTTTTAATCCCACGTTCAGCTGTACTCTAGTGTTGTGTACGTGCGCGCGCCGAGTTGCACTATTGTAGTCATATGGCAGGTAAAAATAAAAAGATCTACCTATTTTCTCATAAGATGATTATCAATGAACAGGTGTCAAAAGCGTGGAACGCTTTTTTGCAAGCTAGAGCTAATGTATTACACTCCGCACGCGATTTTCTTCCTCTTGGTCTGATATATATATATATTTTTGGTATTTTATCACGTGATAAGGCAATCAGCGGTTATAAAGCGCGCGCTGATTGGCTACGATGTGGAGATATATTATCGAACGTCCATTCGCGAGTCAAAGCACTAAGGTGTGAAAAGAGGGTTTTTTGTGTCCTCTAGGTGGTTTTAATAAGCGCGACTCGCTGCTGCGAGAGGACCGTTTCAAAACTTAATACGCAAAACTTACTCTTCTCAAAACTTACAATTCTCTGTGTATAAGTCTTAAAATTCTTTTCTATATTTATAGTCGTTCTTAATATTAATTGCCTGTAACTGGTTGACAATAATCTTGACAAGGTAGAAACTAATTATCATATGATTAAAATGAAAAGCTCAGTTTGCTTGAAAAGATTTTACACAACTAAAGAAGAAACTTATTAACAAATAAATATCCCGGAAGTACATTATTATTTGCACAGTTCTTTTTGCCGGTATGATTTTAATTTAAGGTTACGCTGTTATAACTAAAAAGTAACATTTAAACTTAAACTAATTGCAAAACATGGACAGCGCCCTATTCATATTCGTGAGAACGTATCTAAACTTAAACGTCAAAGTTTTATTCTAACTAATTAATGAGAGGTTGCAAAAACACTTTTAAAACTCTTTAGAAAGAAAACTTATCTCTATTTAAGGAAAGTCGTGTCAAACTTGTAGTCAGGGTGTCTTGACCATTAAAAAGCAATTAGAAAGATATATCATTTCAGAACTCACGCAAGTGAGAACCTTTTCACAAGATGATCTTTTTACGAATTTTCTTCAATTCGAAATATGTAAAATAAAATAGCATTTGGTATAGAATTGAGCGCTGCCGTTGACTTAAACGTAAAGGTTGTTACGTGATAAGTATGTCTTAAAATTAGCTATAAGCTTATCTTACACGGTCATTGATTAGCATAACTTTCCAGAACCCAAAAAAACTGTTTACTTTCTACTAAACCTAAAATAACTTGCAATTCATCCTGTGACAAAGTGACGGACGAGGGAGGAAGGTGCAGTTTTTTTTATTTTGTGTGACTTTTTTATCACTTTTTGTTCTTTTTGTCCTTGCACGAACTGTTTTCCTTGGAATTTAGGCTTGCACGGTTTTTATTTTGGAATTTCTGTACTCCTCCCCTAAAATATCTAATGGCCAGTCCCCAACAAAACTGGGCAAAATGAGACTGAAAATATCCGCCGTAGGATTCAAGGAAAATCTGTTACCCGACCGGTTTTTTACGTTGTTCTAAAATGCAAGTACTGCACTATATACAACAGGAACTCTATGACAAAAAATTGAAAGTTAAATTCCACTTTTTAGGCTCAAGGGCTTTTTATGGAGAGTATTTTACGTTTCAAGAATAATGGACCTATATTTATGGGGGGTGCCTTATTTTTGAATTTTACGGTACTCCCAGTAAGGCAAGGAAGCCCGCGTATAAGAACAGTTTTGATAATATGCTCGGAGACCCAGCGCTCTTTACGGTCTTTCCCAGAGGAGCCGGAAATAAAACAACGCTGGATCCTCGAGCATGTTTTGAAAAATATCTCGTGTGATATAACGTTTTTCGCGTAAAATTAACCTTTCAGTATTTCCTTTGCCGGGCAAAAGTCAGATCTACATATAGAATTTCATAACATCAAATCTAACGCGCGAGCGCGCTTTGGACGATTCTCTACCAAAGCAATAATGCCTGCTCCCCTCTATGATAAAAACTGAGAGAAAAATGTGATAAAAACTATGTGATAAAACTGCGACAAAAATTTGATGAAACTGTGATAACTGTGATAAAAACTATGGTAAAAATTTACCTTTATTTCCTTTGTGGGGCAAAGTCAGATCTACATATAGAATTTCATAACAACAAATCCAACGCGCGCGTGCGGGCGCGCTAGGGACGATTCTCTAGCAAAGCAACAATGCCTGCTCCCCTCTATGATAAAAACTGTCCCCTAGCTCACGAGGGAAGCGCTAAAAATGGATTTTACTATTGTCTGTAACGCCCCAGAATGCGCCCGCGGACATCAACTGCTCGGGAGGCAAGATCAGTATCACCCTTGCCACTACGCAACTCGTGCGATTTTTTCCTTCGTCGGGCAATGAATATACTTAGGGGATTGCCATTTATTATTGTTAGAATTATTGTTCCTGTTATTATCGTCCGTCCCAGGTGTATTTGAATTTGATGACTCGAGCTTTCAAATGTCGATCTGCCCGAAGCACCGCGACGATTTTGGTATCGGATGGCGCTGCCAGCAAAAGTTATGTAAAGTTCCCCTGGCTCTCGCACCCCATCATGTCACCAAGAGAAGAAGGAAAGAAAGGACGCTTTCTTTTGCACAGTCCAAGTTGATCTACAAGCTTACGTCGATACTTGTGCCAGTTGGATCTCGTAAGTATAGTACTCTGAGTGATGATGGGATTTTTGCATGAAATTGTGATATTTAGTATACCTTGATTGCCTACCGTGGGGCACTAAATTTTTGCGAGAGTTTAATTTGCGGATTGCCGTTTTTTTGTGTTTTGCGGGAACTAATTTTTGCGATTGGAAGAGACTGGTTTTTCTTGCTGGGAATTAACTTTTGCGATTTTCTGACCAGTATCTTCAGACCAGTATTTTTGTATATAATTTCTACAGTGGAATATATTTTTTGCGAGAAAAAAAATTTGCGGCAGTTTAATTTTGTGGGAACTTATTTTTGCGGATCGCGAAAAAACCCCGAAAAATTGCAAAAATTAGAACCCGCAAAAATTTAAAGCCACACGTAAATGTCTAATACTTGGTGCCTAGTCTTATTATCATACTTTCTCGGCGTGTAGATTTGTCATTGGCAACCCACAAAGTATGAAGGACCAGTATAAGTATACTCTCCGCGCCGAAAGAAGAAATCCAGCGTTCTAAAATCAAGGCTTTCCATTCCCCGGTATCATAGCTTTGTTATTTTCTTTGTCAGCAATCTGTAGGGCGTGTCGTGGCTCCCTTACTGAAGAGGCAAAGCCTCATCCGCCAGAGGACAGTGCAACCGCCAGCTCCAGAGAAACTCGGCACACACTCCCACGTAAGGTCTATGTTCAGGAAGAGTCGGCGTCCCCTTCGAGTGACGAGAGTAATGGAACGGTTAGTAATTATATTGTCAATAAAAACTCTCTGGCTGTGCTTCGTTGTTTTTGTTTCAAAACTATTGGTTACCCGGCTATTAGTTTCAGTATAGAAATTGTTTTGTTCTTGTTAGTACGCCTTCGCATACGAAACACCGGAATCATGAAACGCCAGTCTCATCGCGCGTCTTTCACAGCAACTCGTGTGAGTAACGAGCTACAAGCTAATAGGTTATGGCCAACACACTGAGACTGTGCAGCCCAAAGGGTTCGACTTTGATATTATAGAGAAAATAACGTTTCATCTTTTTGTTTGCAAAATAGAAACCTGGAAGCGCTGTGAGTGGTCTGTGCCAGGCTATGTCGAATGTGTCCATTACCAGTCTGTATGTACCGGAGGCAACGGACCCAAGCAGCAGTGAACTGTCCTCCAGTGACGACAGGGGCAAAAGTGTCAGTTTGGCAATACGTCGCGCGAAGCTCAATGAGTTCCTTACTGTTTGCGACAAACCAATCCTCACCGTCCAGAAAAAGCCCTGGAATCAACTGACCTCCTCCAAAGCCAAGCGTCAGTATATTGGAACAGCGACAGATGCCATAGTCTCGACGTTGGGAATCATAAGTCCTGAGGACAGTGGCAATTTATGGGAGGCTCTCCTCAAGTCTGGCGAAGTTGAGAAATCCATCGGGTTGCCGTCTCCAATCTCTGCGGGGGAGGATAAATATCTGACGTCACTCGTGGAGGCGTATAGGTACGCTTCAACATGGGACACCCAGAGGCAGATCCTGTCGATTATGGCTGACTTGGTGCCCTACACTGTCATACAGCGGTACCTTTCAAACATCACAGAGTACCGGGTGAAGACGGCCAGGCAGCACGCATTTAGGTTTGGTCGGGGGACGCCTGTAACCATCTCAAAGAGTCCTCGAATGAGAGTCAATGAGGAGCAGCTCGACCATTTCTTAACATTCATCACGAGTCCCCACGTCATACAGGACCTTCCTTTTGGTCAGAAAACGTTAGCTCTTGCGGACGGAACGGTTGTTGAGACGCCAAACATTATACGGACACTCATTCCTTAGCGCATTGTGGCGCAATACAAGCAATACTGCGAGGAGGTAGAGTTTACCCCATTCAGTAGGTCAACGATGCTGCGCATACTTTCGTCGTGCTCTGCGACTGTCAGACGATCACTTCATGGTCTGGACTATATTGCGGCAGACGGCGGAAAAGCTTTCGACGAGCTCATTGCCATGCTTCCCAAACTGAGCAGTGACCGTACCTGGCTCGACCGTTGGCAGAAAGCACTCATGGAGGCAAAGCAGTATATCAAGTCTGATTACAAGGTAAAGTGACTATGAGTTACTTACGCACTCAGCCCTGGTACAAACGTCTTATAGTGAGCCGTTTCTAAAGCGAATGAGCAAACTCTGCTGTTTAAGCTCATTTGCATCAGGAACGGTTTATGATAAGAGCGGCGTTTGTACTAGGCCTTAGTTTTTTTGGGCACTGCTGAGCTTCAAATATGCTACGAGCAGATGTTAGAATATATCGACAAAACATAGGCAATGAATACCTGCTTATATTGTTGACAGCTTGTCAGGGGTGTTTTATTTTAAAGGGCCTTAGGAATTCTATGGTCATGTGATCCCCGCTTCTAGAGTTTCCAGTGGCGACGAGTTTTGATTTCTTTTTCAAAAACAGGTGCACCTGACAGCTGAAGCAAACGTGCCCGACCACTG